>CM046424.1:59220974-59820974 GCA_025506505.1 Flaveria sonorensis
GAAACTTCTAGGTGTAAAAAGGTGAAAAAATGTGTTTATTTATAGTATTAAAAGTTATTTTTAAAAAGATGCAAACGGTAATCTAAAAAGACTATATAGCTGGTCGTTCTCATTAGTCATCTCATCGGCATCAAGCACATGTTTTGTGAACCCTCAACAAAACCCTCCCACCCTACCCGTGGGACTTGCGACATGGTACCCGCCCAAGCCACCCCAACCCGCCCTCCAACACGTGAGTGCCTCTTCCAGGCTTTTATAATATTAATAAAAAAAAATACACTATTAATAGTTGAACGTCATGTAAAATACACACCAAAGTTTTTCTGCTAATTTTAAAATAAATAAGATACTTCTTTTTTGGTGTGTTATTCGAAGGAGTATCACATGATCATTACCAATGATCCTTAATCCAAGTTGTGTAAATTTAAGAGTAAACAGTGTTAAAAGCTAATATAACCTATCAATCAATTAAATTATAATTTTAGGTTATAGTTAAGAGTTTATTATTTTTCTTTATATTTCACTGCAAAATATCTTTGAATTAACTATATGAAAACTATATTTTATAACAGAAGCAGCGAGTTCAATAAAATCTAGTTTAGTAATGTTAAGCTTTAATATACTTTTTCCTTTTTTTTCACTCAAATATTTTATGTTTACAAATATAATGTAGAGAGTCTCTCATATGATGGAGTAGATGGAGAAAAATTGTGTGAGCACCCCACAACTTTATCTCCAATTAAAAGTATATATTAAATTTCTATAAAATCTTTAAATTTATGTTTTCTTTATAAATAGACAACTTTACACGATAATATCTAAGAAACTAAGTTTATTAAGGGTTTCATTAAACTTTTTAAACTTGTAATATTTTTTCTCTTTTATTAGGTGTCTTTCATGTGATGCCTTTTATAAATGTTATAATTTTTTTAAAGTAAGTGACTTAATGGAACAAATTAACTTGACTTAGATTAAAAGTTATATGTGAATCCCAATTACCATTTACTAACTCTATTTCTAAATTAACTTGAGTTAAAAGGTAATATTTATGAAACAAATTACTAAATTACTAAGTATTATAACTTTTAATCTAAGTCAATTTTCACGAAAAATAATATTATATAGAGAAAGTTTACTATACAAAATGGAGAAACCGTGCGAAGTGTGTGAAATAACAATAAGATAACGTGCGGCTTTTGTGCGTTTTTATATATTTATAAATTTATTACTTTTACATCTCAAGTTCTCATGCTCTCGGGTAATAATAAAATACCAACTTGACATTACAAAATGCTAGCATTCCATTACATAAAAAAATTCCATTATTAACTTTTTAACGGCACATAAGTGTAAGGGTGGATGTGCGTTCTCAATACACATCACACCACATCATATACTAATAAATCAGATTTTGTCATGTTATACTATACCACATTATATCATATTACATTATACTAAACATTTAAATTTGATGGCGACGATGTTATCACACTATGGTAGACTACACCACACACCCACACAACCTCATGACGAGAACATGCCGCAAAGAATGATTTTACGGCGTGGAGGGGGCGGCATAGGTGTTGCCGCGTGGCGCAGGGCCACACCATGACCTCATGACGGGTGTACCCCGCCAACAGGGAAATCAACCTATCAAATACACGAGCTAAGATCAATAGGATCCGGTTGGGTTGATTTTGGCCAACCTATATGCACCCTTGGTTCCACAATAACCAAAGACACGTACACTTGTCACACACCACACAAGCCCCCACTCTCCATCGACGTGCATCCATACACACCTCACCCCACCCCCAAAAGAATCCTCTTAATCCCACATAAATCTTCTTCTTCTTCTTCTTCTTCTCCAACACAACACTTTCATCTTCAAATCCAACCACAGACATCTCCACATCTTCTTCTTGAAATTAACATCACTCAAACCAAAACAACCATCAAGATCTCATCTTTCCCATGGATTCCACCAAGAACCCTAATCTTGAAACCACCCACAACCACACAATATCATCATCATCTTCACAATCTTTAAAGAGAACCCATGAAGAGTTTTGCATCAAGAAGGCAGAAAACCCTTCTGATGATCATGTGGTGATCGGAGAAAGTTCTCCCACGGCGGCGGCACGGCGGCCGGAGAAGATGGTGGTGGTGGTGGAGGAGAGTGGGAGGGAGAAGTTGAAGAGACACAGGGTGGAGATGTCGGGTCGGGTATGGATACCGGATATATGGGGTCAAGAGGATCTGTTGAAGAAGTGGATAGATTGTACGGTTTTTGATTCGTGTGTGGAGAAGAGTAGCATAATGTCTGCTAGAGAAGCTTTGATTCAAGAAGGAAGATCAACACTAAGTATAGAGAATAGTTGTTGAGATTTTGAATTTAATTGTGTATTGTTTTGAAAGGAGGAAGAATGAGAGATTATTGTTCATGTATTGTTTTTTAGATATTTTTGAATTACAAGTTTTTTTTTGTCATCTATTATTGTGTTTATTATTAGTTATAACACTTCTCTACCCTAAGTATAGAGAATAGTTGTTGAGATTTTGAATTTAATTGTGTATTGTTTTGAAAGGAGGAAGAATGGGAGATTATTGTTCATGTATTATTTTTTTAGATATTTTTGAATTACAAGCTGTTTTTTTATCATCTGTTATTGTGTTTATTATTAGTTATAACACTTCTCTGCACTAAGTATAGAGAATAGTTGTTGAGATTTTGAATTTAATTGTGTATTGTTTTGAAAGGAGGAAGAATGGGAGATTATTGTTCATGTATGGTTTTTTAAATATTTTTGAATTACAAGCTTTTTTTTTTATCATCTATTATTGTGTTTATTATTAGTTATAACACTTCTCTACACTAAATCTACGTTAAACTTGAGATGCATCACCGGAACGAGCCTAGCCACGCTAGGTGTATTTGGGTGAAAGTTAATGGGTAGGGTCGGCTATCTTGTCCTAACAAAATATAAAATAAAATGTTAAGATTAAATGAAGTAGATAAAAAGCTCAAGTCAACTCGGTAGTTGTCAAGTTGAATCTTGTTAAAAAAAATTATAACTTTTACATATTGATAAAAAAAATTGACATATTATTTGTTTCTCATTAAAAATACCATAGAAACACGATTCATATATATGTTTTATTTATTAAATTTTGAGTTTTAATCTAAATGAAGCAAACGAGCAAGATGATGTTGGCTTGGGTTCGGATCGGCTAGGTATGTTTACTAAGGAGCCAATTTCAATGAAGCAACGGGTCATTAGGCGTGAGTTTTTAAATGACCATATACATGCTAAACAATATATTATGTAATCATGGTTTCATATGCAGGGGGGACCTAGGGCCATGCCCTGGGTTTGACCGCACCACATTAATCATTTTTTAGAATGCTTCATATACAATCAAATTTTAAATGACTTCATGGAAATTTAACATGGACTCCCAGAAAAATTTTAAGATAACTTCATAGAATATTGACGTCAACTTTCAAAAATAAATAATAATAATTATTATTATTATTTTATACATAGTCACACTTTAATCTAATTAACAAATACAAATCATAAAAATGATTAATTTAAACCCATTACCAATGATGACTCCTATCACCCATAGGGGTGTTCAATATTTGAATTAGATTTGAAAAACTAGAAATTCAATTCGATTCGAGTCGAAAATCATTGATTCGAAATTCGATCATTCGAATTTGATTCAATTTGAAGTCTAATTATCGAATTCGAATCGAATTGTGAATTTATGATTTTCGATTCGATTCGAAACTAGAATTAGAAATACACACATTTACACTTATTTATTTATATATTAATTTAGGAATATGCATATGTATAAATAATAAATAAAAGTTAAAAAATATATAATCTAAAATTTTAAATCTTAACCAGTACCGTTTGATTTATTTAAAACTTAAATTATATTATATGTTATGCTGATTTATTTATTTTGAGCATTTTATATTGGTTCTTCCAAATAAATTTTAAAAATATTGTTCGACTAATTATTTTTTAAATTAATACAAATTGAATAAATTCAAATTCCATTCGAGATCGATTTTTTTTTTCAAATACGAATCGAATTCGAATTCTGTTTGAAAGCTTCGGATTCGATTCGATTTGAATTCAACTTATCTTTTTCGAATTCGAATCGAATTCGAATCCTGTTTGGAAATTTCAAAATTCGACTTATTCGATTCGATTAACTCGAATTCGATTCGATTCGATGAACACCCATAATCACCCATTCTTAAAGATTTAAACATCTAAGCTCATTAGAAAACAAACCCATTAAAATTAGCACTCATCTACAAGATTTGTCAATTTGAAAAATTTGTCTACTCTCGTACAATTGATGATATAAACAAACACCTTTCATTTACGTTGGATTTTGCATTTATTGAAATTGACTCTGAACTTACCTGTCACGACAACAAACGTTGAGAGATGCTTTTCAGCAATGAAGTACGTGAAGTTCGATTTGCGTAATCAGATCGGTGAAAAAAATTTGAGCAATTGTTATATTTTTATATTGTAAAAGATTTCTTTAGAATTGGTGATAACTAACAAGAATACATTAAATCTCCAATGCTCGTTTATGAGTTCACATTTGTGATGTGGAGAAGCAAGTGAGAAGAGGCGAAGCGTCGTTTTCGAGCAAAAACACTCAAAAAGGATTATATGAGAAGAGTAGGAGAGAGAATAGGATGTTTTTTTTTGTTGTTATATATATATATATATATATATATATATATATATATATATTATATTGTTATATCTCCTCCCTTCAAGCTATTAAATAATAGATCATTTTGTTTTCATTTTATCCGTTATAACATTTATTGTAATAATAACAAATAAACTTTTATATTATTTTTAATTTGTTTTTATTCTAATAACCTGTAATTTATTCTTTTTTCAAAAATTCAAGAGATATCTTTTACATTGTTATGATATTTTCAAGTTAGTATATTAATTTACTTTATCAAGTTCATATATTGTATATATTATTTTACAACTTGAATTTTTGTATAATTATTAGATTGAGTTAGATTTTCTAAGAATTCAAATTCATATATATCTACTAATTAAAATAATATAAGAAACATATTTAAATTGTTATAGTTATCAATAAGACATCCTTAATTAAATTCTAATTACATTAAAACTTACATTACCATACACAAGAAGCAAAACCAATTACTATTTCTACATAAACAAAAAGTTATTAAAGCTTATACAGAATAGATGTCTGTATTTTCTACTGATCAATTAAATCTTTTACTTAAAGGTTGAAGTTAGGATTATAAGCTTTTGTTTTTTATATCAAATTATATTACATGAGCACGTATAAATTATGTTCGTCATGATCAAACTGTTTTGTTGTACCCGAATAAAGTTGTCTTTATACTCTTATTTAACATGCTTTTCGATTGGACTTTTTTATTTAAACATTAATTTAATTTAATTTGAAAGATAGAATTGGTAATTCAAAAGTTTTTTTTTTTAAATAATGATTTTACAAGGGGGAAATATAAAAAGTTTTAAAATTAATTTTCAAATGGGAGGGTATGACAAGTAGAAATGAAAAGGTATGTATAGCCCAACCCTTTTCTTTTTATTGTGAGCGGGAAAATCTCACTAGTATCCGTATGGAGTTTTTTGGGAGCTTCTAAAAATCTATACATATGATCTCAATGAACACCACTAAGTTATAACAGGTTGAAGAGAGGCCATCCATCAACCATCAAATCCAACCAGTAATAACATTGAAATATTATTGTCTACAATATAAAAATGTAGAGGCGTCAATGAGCCGAAATATGTCCGCAAGTCAGTCTACATCGATTTCTTATAAGCTAAAATCGAGATAGGCTTAAACAAACTCCTACTTAAACTAGAGTTTGTTTTAGAATCGAGCTTAAGGCCGAGCTTTACACACCCAGTTCGATAAAATGCCTATAATTTGTATAGATATAATACTCTTGTAAATTATAATATAAGATATAACTACATAACAATAATTCTTATATAAAAAATTATGATAAAAATACTAAACAAGACATATCATTCTAATAAGTAAAGTAATAATAATAATAATATATAACTCTAGGGTAAAATTCATTTATTAACTCTTGTTTATTTCGATAACCTGTTAACCCTAATGTAACGAACACTTACACCATAATTATACAGTGTAACTAAATTTTACATCGCGTTACACCACCGATTTAACGAATTTCCCTTAATTATTAAAATTTTCCTCCTGTTTTAAAAAAATTTCTCCTTTTTTTAAACCTTAACTTTTTTGTATGATATTTTTTTATTCAAATTACACCATTAAATAGATCATTTTAATATCTTTAATTCGAGTATAATCTTTTTATATTTTTTAAAAATATTTTTTAACAATCGTTGTAAACCACTAGTTTTACCACAATAACTCTAACTTACAATAACGACGTGGCCTGCTGTGGACCACAAGTTGGGTTAATGGAGTGTCGCAATAAACAAGGGTTAATATTAAATCCATATCTTATAACTCTACGTATATGTAAATTAGTAATAAATTAATAATAAACATGCTCGAGTCGAGCTTAAGGTTGTAAAATTGTTCCCGAGCCAAGCTCGGGCTTAAGATGTAAACCTGGAAATTATATGAGCGTAAGCTCATGCTAGAGCCTTCTTATTAATTGAGCCGAGCACAAGATTAGTCGAGCTTAGACTCTGCTTGTTTACGCTCCTGATAAAACACATATGTAGTAATGTAAGTATCAAAGAGAGCGAATTGATTTGAAAATAAAAAAATAATATCTGGTAACCCAGACTTCACATGATACGTTGGTGGTAGCATCATGTGAGGATTTGGTCACTTGGTGTGTTTTTTGAACTGGAAGTTGTGATTATGACATTTTGTTTCTTGCAACCAATAAAGTTAGGGAGGACCATCATGTCCCTAAGCAGCACCACAATCAATTACAAGTACAATATGCTTTTGGGCAAATCACTAAAATCTATCAAAACTAAACCCATATGCAATTGAGGGTACAAAAAATCAACACTTAAAAGGAATAAACTTCACAAATTGTTAAAGTTAAGAGAAAATAGTATGGATCATGGGCAACAACGGTAGTTGGAGAAAATAATACGGATATCATGGGCATATCTAGAACCTTGTAAGGTTAATGGTTAGAACCAAAATGAAACCATATCTAAAAACCTAAAACTTAAAGCTACTTGAGAGGCAATCTGTTAGATCTTGTGGTGTAAACCCTGGAAACAATGTAATGGTTTTAGGATCTAAGTTCTTTTAACTTAAGAATTAAGACGATCTTAATTTGTGTAAAATGAACAGGAAATAAATCACACATAAAAGATGTTGGCGGTTTCCTTAAAAGAAGATAGACAGTTTAAAGACGAAATGAAATTTGGTCTAACTTCATTCGTCAAAAGGACACGAGTAGTCAGTGATTAGGTGCGGAATACATGTACAAGAGGACGCACACAAAGAGACATCGTAGTTGCGCTTTTGTACTTCTTACCAGAAAAAGCAAAAATCCGGTAGTGTTTCAGCCACCTTGCATTATCATAAAGTGTCCAGTGAAAAATGATTTAGTGTTCACTACATAGATTCCAACTTCCAAATTTTGATGGTCCCGTCATCACTTGCAGAAGCAAGAAGCATGTTACCCTGCAAATAAAGATCCACCCAAATATGATTCAAAAATTCATATTGTTTCAAAGGATTGAGGAATTTCAACCCATTAATGATTAAAACAATAACCAGCATAGACGCATTCATAAGTGAATGGGTCAAAATCACCACCTCTATAATACACAAAGAAACAGACTCTAAAATTGCTCTAACGTAACTTTTTTGGGCCTTAATAAAATGGTTTGTACAGCCCTCAAGCTTGTGATTTTATGACTAGGATTACCGTAGGGCTCCATTGCACTGAATTTATGTCCATGGTGTGTGCCTTTTCTTTCTTGAGAAGCAACTTATATGAAGGTCCATCAACCTATACACATGAAAACACGCTTATGAAGCAAAGACATAACAACCGAAAATAGACATCCATGGTAGCATGAACAAAACAGGACATATATAGCTATAACAAAGCACATAAAAGCATGCACTATCAAACAAAAACCAACCCATTTAACGTTTCACACAAAAGAAGGGTCAAGTTATGGTAAAAGCTTAGCAGAAACTATAATTTTATGACTTTTAACTTGAAAGATACACGTGATATAAGAGAATGTTGACCCTTTTTTTAAATGTTCTCGAAAGCAGAAAAATGAATGTACATATGAAATGCCTACCGAATGATCTTCGGACTCGCCAAATAAGCGTATAGCATCATCGGCTGCTCCAGTAGCTATTATTCCTTCCCTGTCATATTGCACACTATAAGAATAAAATATCTACACATCAATTATTGGAGGAATTGCCACTAGTCAAATCCTCGCCTGCTTGGTCAGTTTTCTTTTTGGACCTCTCATATATACTTTTCACCGCATACAAAATAAAAGAATCTTTTTTTACAGTAGCGAATGAATACTTTTAGAAAAAAAGGAAAACTATTTATAAACTTATACTACCTTGACCAATGGACTGAGAAAATAGTCCGATCATGATAACCAGACATAGTGCAAAGGTGGCGCCTGCCAAAGGAAGAAATATAATATATCAGATAGCACCCAAACAGGTGCATAACTGGATATTGTTATTCAAATAAAGATAAGCATGAGTCCTTAGATAATTAAATTGATTATATGAAAATGAATATTAGATGATGAAAGTATGCTCACTCATTCACAAGAAAATGCAGTGTTTGAGTTGGCACATAGTTTAGCAAAGGACTTTGACTATAACCAAATACCTAAAATGCCCTTAGTTAAACAAATCCGAGAAACATGCAGACTAAATTTAATGTCACATAATATCACATACTAACTGCTTATAGAAAAATAAGGAAGTTTGGATTAAAATTCTGGGATATATTTACAAGACATGAAAGCAGCTTGTAAAGTGCTAGAATCTATATTTTATAGTAATTACAACTTTTTAAATGCATTTAATCTCATTCTAAGAACATTCAGAATATCTTAAGAAAATTCTAAATACATAATACAAGATGGTACTCACCAAGATGCATTGATATCACCAGATTGTAATCTTATAATGTCCACGCCCCAAACCTTAATGGTGAGATCATCACTGCAAATTTAAGATTTTAAACCACAGTTATAGATTGTTAAATTAGTTTATAAGCAACAGAATTACTGGCGATACACAACATTAACTATCATACCTGCACGTAACCATTTTATCTCCAGTGACATTAAAAGATAATGCCCATACTGTAGATGTGTGTCCACTGAAGTCATTATGATAAATTTATTAGATTTCAACATGATGATGCTACTAAATCAGGATTCAATGCTAACAGAAATGTTGCTTTGCCCTCACTAGAACTTCTTTAACATAACAGCAGTAAAAATATATTTGTGTTAAAACAATGTTAAGCATCTTATTGAACTGTCACCTGTTTGATTCGCTTAGAGTCTGCACACAACGCCAATCATCACTATCACCATCCTCTGCCCAAACCTGAAAATGCAACATGAAAGTGTTTCAACTGTGAAACCAATTGTATAATATTAAAATATCAAATAATTGAACACAGTTGATTTTTAGGTGCGATAAGAGGTGGCAAATGATGGCGTCAATCCGTAGGGTGATTTGGTTAATGGTTCAATAAGGTAATTTCTTTGGTATGGGAGTTTGGTTGACACAAACACTTTGCGACCAATATTTTTCTGGTTTCGTTTATAAATTCATTTGCGTGTCAAATGTGATTACAAAAAAATACGCTATTTTGATAATAATCTAACAATTATATTACAACTTTTGCCATTGTGGTGTGGTCAAAATTACATTAGTTCCTACACTTCATTTATCATGAAAATGGTCAATGTGGTATTTTAGTCATTTCACTTGGAGGGGCAGATTAGTTAAAATTTTGAATACCGTCATCATTTTCATAATATATGAATTGCAGGATTTTTTTGTATTTTCAACGATATGGATGGAGAAATAAACATGTAATTTACTCTTATCAAAATTTAAATAAATTGAGTTTGGAATTTCAGTACATTAAAAATTCACTTTGGGTAATTTTTGACCTGCTTTCTAGCTAACTTTATATTATTTTTACCCGTTTGACCCGTTAAAGATAAAACTTGTCTGAATCGACCCATTCATATGTAAATGGGTTGAATACAAGTTCAAACACAGAACTATAAGACCAGGTGCATTACCTTAATAGTGTTATCATAGCTACAAGAGAATAAAACATCAACAGTTGGATGCCAGTGGACCATTTTAACATCCTGTGTATGCCCAGTCAGCACAGAAACACAATCAAACTCATTCCCGGGTAAAACTTCCCATATCCAAACACATTTATCTCGGCTACAAGTTGCAAGCAGTGAACCAGATGCATTCCATGACACACTTTTAACTTCATTTTCATGCCCCTATATAAATCAAGATTTGATTAGCAAGAGGTACAAAAACAAGGTGGAGTGATGTAAGGTATCATAAATACATAGTGTTACTATATAATATACCTCTAAAGTGGACACACATTCAAAGTCACTGCCATTCTCTTCCCAAATAGCAGTGGTGGCATCAAAACTTGCAGTTGCCAGTTGTTTACCAGATGGTGACCAAGCACATGACCTGACCGTCCGATCATGCCTGTCTTCTAATACTGCCTAACAAAATTCAAAACTTTATTATTCTTAAGTATCAGAATCCGCATATAACATAACTATTATCAAATTACAGAAGGATAAGATCTTCATGAGCATAATAACAACATGTAAAACTGATTTCATAGCTCCATATTGCTTTGAGTAGATATAAAACCATAAAGAAATAAAGCACCTTCGTTCTTAGTTTTTCTGAGCAAATTTGAATATCAAATTTATAATTAACAAAATTTTGATTGCTATTTATCCGTTTACCTTTTGACACCAATCTTTATGTATTTAAAATGTTAGTTGTACTTCTTAGTGTCTTCACTTTTTTCTTCTCAGAAGTTACATGCATTCATATCAAAGTTTAAACTACTAAGAAAAAGATCATCAAACATTAAGAGTCAGACTGGGACAACAAGTAGAAGGAATATGTTTTTGAGCTCAAATGGCAAAACATGTACCTTTTTGTTGAAACAGAGGGGTAGTAGTATTAACTTTTTCCTTATGTTTGGATGGCTTTGGAAATTGAAAACATAATCTGCATATATATCCTAACGTATACGTTTCTTTTAAACTTAATGAAGAAGTTATATGACTATGAAATACTAAGTTCACAATCTAAATTGCATATATAATCACGTAGTCTTGATCGAGTTTTCTGTATTATAATAACTTTTAAGAATGTCTTTCACTAAGTGAGCGAAGCATTTACACATATGTTTTCCATTGAAATGTAAAACACAAATGATGTAAGATTACAAACACCAAGTAAACTCAATTACGATCTCAGTTCACCTCCCCCACAAAAGCAACTTATATTTAATAGACCCAAACAGTCAAATAGAGACATAATGAATTTCCAACCCTAATATCAAAACCAAACCTTCTTTAGCACTAATCCTAAACTGGTTCATACAGTATTTGATTTTCCAAACAATAATAACACCTCTACAACTCTCAAACTCTATCTAACAACTTACAGCCCTAATTCTCTAGGAATCGAATATATTTAGCAAAAGAGCAACAACCAGACCTTGCAATCAAACGAAACAGAGGAACCAGTCCGTTGTTGCCAGATTCGAACAGTTTTATCACCGCTGCAGGAAGCGAGAGTCGCCGGTACACCGTCGGCACCAGTAGCCGGATTCCAGGCGAGACCCCATACCCTATCGGTGTGACCTTCAAGCCTTTGAACTTCGTTAAGTTTCAACCCTTCTTCTTCGAGTAAAGGCATGGTGGTTGTACAAGAATTGGTCAAGTGCTGAAGCTGATATGACGGGTGGTCGCCGGTGATGACTGAAGGTGTGGAGACCGTTGGTTGGTGGTTTCTGTGAGGTGATCACCGGAGGTCTTGATAGCGGAGTGTCGTGGCGTCGTGTCCTTTCCGCCAATAGAAATTGGCACACCGTTTTAAACCTCTGTGTTTGTTTGTTTCTTTGCTCAAAGGTGTTCACGACAGTGTGGCTGCTGGTATCGGTTTACCTTAAAACTAGTTTAATTTCAAAGGTGGAGCCGGGTTTAATAATAAAATTAAAAGTGGGTTCGTACTTATTACAATTTTAACCTTTAATTTTAAAACATTATAGATGCGGACCTGAACTATACAAAAAGTACACGTTGGCAGTCTTTATCACCAACAGATGTTAAGTTTCTCTGTTAAGTGTTTGCAAAAGACAAAAATGCCCTCCTACAAATAAAAAATAAATAAAAAGTTAATCAACTAATAGTAGGACCACCCATCACCACCACCACCACCACCGCACCATACCATGATTTTCAAAACAACCACCTTCACAAACACACAGCTTTTGAACAACTTCATCGTATGGCAACCACCACTCCACCTCTACCTCCAATTTCACCACACGAAGAAGCAAAACAACCACCACCAATCACCTCTTCACCGCCTCACGCCTCCGTACCATCACCATTGTTACTATTTGAACACATAAACCACCCAACAAGAATTTACAGCCTCAATTTCACCTTCTTCGCATCACAACCACAGGAAAACTCAGCCAACCACCACCACCAACCATCGTCGGAGGACGTTGAAGGTCAGCAGGAACCTCCGGCTTCAACTCCACCGGAAGAAAGTTTGAATCATTAACAGACGCTGGAATCGTCATCGCCTTCCACCCTTCTACCACCAGCACCGCCACCGACAGATTCCGAACAATCGCTAGAAAACATTAGCCATAACCATGAATCTCCACTCTCAAAGCAACTGACATCACCGTCACCGCCACCAATTGGAAATGAAGATCCCATCGAAAGCCCTGATAATCATATAAACCCTAACCCCACGTCTGATCATGAATCGCCTCTTCATATCACCGATTAGTTTGTTATCTTTATCATTACCTATTAGTTCATCATCTTCTTCATCATCACTCAGTTCATCATCAGTGCAACAACGGATCTGATTCGAAAATGCCCCATCGACACAAATCTGTTTCGAAACCGCCACCACTAGAAGTAGTGTTGCCAGAAAAGATAGTGGCCATCGGGAGCAGCTTTTGTTGTCGGTCGGAGGTGTCGATTAGGGTGGCGAGGATGGTGGTGGTGGTGGTGGTGGCTGTAGTAGGGTGGTGATGGGTGGTCTCACTATTAGTTGATAAATATTTTTATTTATCTTTTATTTGTAGGAAAATATTTTTGTTATTTTCAAACACTTAACAGAAAAACTTAACATCTGTTAGTGACAGAGACTGTCAACATACACTTCTTATTAGTTCGGGTCCTCATCTGTAATTTTTTAACAGTATAGACTAAAGTTTCAATGCGTGCAGATCTCAGGGACTGTCCATGTAATTTACTCTAAAATCAACTAAAGTATATATATATATATATATATATATATATATATATATATATATATATATATATATATATATTTATATAGGTTAAGACTTCGAATCTAACCTGATAGCCTATGATGGTTTGGTGCGAATCATTTGTATCGCATGTATCTAGCGAATCAAAAGTGTATATAAAATCAAAGTGGTTCCATAAGATATTTGTAGAGGTGTAAACGAGTAAAGCCGGATCGCAAGCTACTCGGGATCAACGCGAAAAAAACTCGAATCGAGCCAAGCTTAAACGAGCTCAAGCCGGCTTGCGACCTAAACGAACTTTTTATTTATATAATTTTTTTACATTTATATATACACATACAAATATATATTTACATAAATCAGATTATTTTATATATTATTATGATAAAAATGATTAAATAATATGTATTAATATATAAAAAGTATGATTATAAATAAATATAAATGTAATTATAAAATAATAAATATTGAATAAATTCAACAATAAACGAGCCGAACTCGAACTTGAAAAATTTCTAACGAGCCGAGCTCGAGCTCGAGCTTTAGAAATAAAACTATAAACAAGCCGAGCTTTAGCTTTCTAAAACCAAAATGAACCGAGCTCGGACTCAGCTCGACTTATTTACACCCCTAGATATTTGTATATACACTATGGCCTCCCACCCTTAGGCCAAAATCAGGCTATTTGTATATACATACGCATGTATATAAACCAAAAGATGGGAATTGTTTTTTTTGTTTATAACTTTAGGAGTCGTTTGATTCGCAGAATGAATTGCAAAGAAATTAGAAATGAAAATGAAATTGAAATTGAAATCTTGTTAAAATTGATAGCGTGTTTGGTTAGTCAATTTTAAGTGGAATTTGAACGTTAATTTTAAACATTCCATTGAATTGTTAAAACATTCCATGAGTAAGTGGAAGGAATGTGAGAAAATTTTACAATTCTAATTTCATTTGTTAACAAACCTAACATGATTTTGAATGATTTTTTTTTCAATTTCTATAAATTTTTTTGTGAACCAAACGGGGCCTTAATATGTTGAAAACTGTCGGATACGTGAACGTATTTATACATAGTGTATGAAAAAGATTAGAAATTGTGAGAAAGAGAAGCAAAGGTGGTTATTTAAATACCTTGTGTACCACACTCAATGGAATAGATACAAATATATTACGATTCTCACTTCTTCGGAATAGATACAAATATATTACGATTCTCACTTCTTCTCACATCTTAACATATCAATAGTTCTGAAATTAACATTTCCTTATGTAACATAATTTTAACTTCACAAGCTATAACAAACAAGCATAGTCGGTTGCATTCAAGAAATAGGGTCCCAGAGGCGGGAGAAATGAGATTAGTCCTTAATTAAGACAAACATTACCCCATGATCTCAAATTTAGCAATAGTAAAAGTTATTTTCGATGATGAACTTAAATCTAAAGTCTGCTTTAGGCTATAAAATAGATTAAAATAAAAAATTGCTACGGTAAAAATGAAAATTAAAAGTGAAGAATGGGCACCACCGGAAAATCCTCAAAAAACTAAAAAAGTGAAAAGTGAAAACCTACGGGAATCATCATACAGGGGCTGTTTATTTTTTTTCAAAAAGCTCTTCCTGACCACTTATGTCTGCGCCGCGCAGACTACGAGCAGAGGTTGACTTCTGCAGACTGTTTGATTTTTCGAAGACTTTTCATTAAAAAAACATCTGTTCGAGGTCTTCTTGGTGCTGATGTGGAACAGCCTCTTCTTGCCACTTCTTACCTCTTCTCCATATAACTTTACAAAAGTGAAATTGAACCCTGAAATTGAACCTTTAGGTCGAACTCATTACCCTGCGTCTACCTCCTCTCCGCCATCCTGACATCGTGACGACATCGCCGCCCTCCGCCACCGCTCTTCCGTCACTGCTCCCTCCCTAGCGACGACATCGCCGCCCTCCGCCACCGCTCCGCCTCCCTCGCGACGACATCGCCGCCCCGCCACCGCCCTCCATCGACACCTCCGGCTCCCTCTATTTCAGGTAATTTTTGGTTTTTGTTTCGATTGGATGTGCGGTTTGAAATAGATGTGCAATTTGTGCTTTTTGATTCCAGTAGAAACATAAGCAATGAAACAGAATCATATGTTTGCAATTTGTGCAATTTGTGCGGTTTGAGTAAATGAGTATTGTTTGAGAAGGAAAAACTCTGGGTAGTTCTAGTTTTGTATCAAATATGTTTGTAATTTGTATCAAATTAGTTGTAATTTGTAAAGTTTAGAAACTAGGTTTATTTTAATTACAGATTATTTTTACAGTCTACAGATGTTAAAAAACAAACAGTCTTTTTTTTGCAGACTACGAACGTTTAGTCCACTTCTTCTTTTGTATATATCTGCAGATGTGATCCGCTGACCGCATACTTCAAAAAAAAAAAACAAACGTCACAGCAGCTTCTCTTTATACCGCAATTCATCGTTTCGATCTCCGATAAACCATAAAAGTCTTTAAAGATTACTAAAGCTAGGGTTCATCTCGATCGATTACTACTTCTGAATTCGATTTCAATGGCTTCCGTTGTGAAATCAGAGGAGGAATGGCGTGCAGTTCTCTCTCCTGAACAATTCCGCATCCTTCGGAACAAAGGAACTGAGTAAGTTGATACCTTGATCCAATCAATTCTTTGTATATTAGATATTTCGATTCTTAAACTGTGAGGTAATTTGTAAGTTTCAGTAACACAAATGGTCGTTTGAACTTTTGGACTTCAGGTTTGACAATAATTTGGTTGCGTGTAAGCAACACAGACTACGATTGGCATGATATTGATTGGATGTTTCCAATTTATCAACATTTTATATATTATACTAAGGTGTGATTGTCAGAATTGATCAATTAGACTATACGATCTCTGTTATGTTGCTTGCACTTCAGCAAACAGGATTTAATTGATGAAGATTTATTTGTATCTAGGTGGAAGAAGAGAAAGAGCAAAATCATTATGATTTTTCCATTTAACAATGAAATTATGAAAATTTTAGATTGGAAAAACTGATATGATTGCAGAAGTTATAATGTATCTCAGAATTTGAAGTGGGGTTCCATTGAATCTAGTATATTGTTGGTTATTGTAAGAATAAACTGGCTCGTTTTCGTTTGCATAGGTGATCAATTTATGTGAAAAGTTGTTGAAAATTTGAACTTTGCAAGAAAATTACACTCCAAGTTGAGAACACATAAATTTGCATGACTTTTGATAATAAATCTTGGAATGGTTTTAGTAAAAATAGGCTAATGTTCTTGATCATTTGGGTTCAATTACAGGCTAAAAGGCACTGGTGAATATGATAAGTTTTTTGCTGATGGGATATACACATGTGCTGGTTGTGGAACACCACTGTATAAATCAACCACCAAGTTCAACTCTGGCTGCGGTTGGCCTGCTTTCTATGAAGGTCTCCCTGGAGCAATCACTTGCACTGTAAGATTCGTTACTCTTCAAGATTCTCCAGATTTCATGTTTAGTACTTTGGATTTGATACTCTCTTTTGAGTCTTTGATAACAGATTAAAATTTTTTTTGTTGATTTTGTAGCCGGACCCTGATGGAAGGAGGACTGAAATTACTTGCACAGCTTGTGGAGGGCACTTGGGCCATGTATTTAAAGGTGAGGGGTTCAAGACACCTACAGATGAAAGGCATTGTGTTAACAGTATCTCCATCAAGTTTTCTTCTCAAGGCTCTTCAGCTTCTCTTTGACATTTCTAATCTGAATTGTTGTGAGAAAACAAGTAATCCTTTCTAGTCTTTAAATTGCTCTGTGCTTTTGTATGATGAAACTCCTATGGTTTCTTGAATTGCATGCTACTAAAACCTTTCTATACCCTCTCTCTCTCTCTATACACACACACACACATACATATCTAGGTGGTCAAAGACAGCACGCGCACAAGGCGCAAAGAGTGAACATGTCACCCAGGCTCAAGGCGCTTAAAAAGCGAGCACCCACACCATAGACAAGCAAGCACACATGTATTTCAGGTCGATTTTAGCCATTCTAGACATGTTTTAGGTTGTTTTAGACTAGTTTACAGTGTTTATTGGCTTGTTTAGATTGTTTTAGACTTGTTCACATGGTTTTTGGCTGGATGGGCGCAATATGTTTTTGTTGCTCCTAGACGCATGCCTTTGGCGCCTTTGACTACTATGTTGTCACACCCCACCCTAAACAGGTGAAAATGTAACTGATTGATATCATTCTTACGTAGCGAAAATCTTAAATCATTAAATACATAAAGATTAAAATACTTAAGAAACCAAAATGACAAGTTATAATTATATCTTATATTAAAAACCATCGACTTTGCTAGAGTGTGGTTTTAAAAGTATTTTGGCCACTACTGTTTGAAATGTTTCATTTTCTTCACATTGTCAACTGTATAAGTATCCACATGTGTAACCTATATTTTATTTTTCCTCTAATGTCGGCATCTTTTCTCGGCAAGGGTAAATTAATATTTGTTAAAAGAAGATGACCATTCAGAATGTTACTTGTTAGAAGATCACAAATTTAATGTGTTGTTTCAAAATAAAAGTTAAAAGTTTTAAGCATAATAATTTTATTTTTTGAATTTGTTTTTGTTATAAGAGGTAATGGATGTTATCAACGTCCCCCTTCAATGCACGGATTCGTGACAACGTTTTGATGTTTTCTATGGTTTTAAGCATCCGCCACAACGCGCGGGTATTTATACTAGCTAATACAAAACAAGAACTTAGGTGTTTCTAAAACATCTTATTAAAATTTGCACTCTAATTCCTCTTTGTTCCCTTGATGCTCTTGTACTTAATGTCCATCTGCAATGCATGCTTAAAATCGCAAGTCAGTTTACGCTGGTGAGTCCTACAACAGACACATTTAAGCCAAACTTCATAAACATAACTTGATACTATACATGAACTCTTTGCACTACATACTTTTAGTTTAGGCAAATTGTATAGACATACCTGTTCAGATTTATGTACTATCAGACAACTGAAATAACATAGAGGCTGTAACAAAGAATATAACCGGTACCGCTTATGCGTGTGTATACAGTTAGAACTACTATAAGTATGTACTATGCAAGAACTATGCTATTTTTATTAGCATGTACTAAGCTTTGAAATTTTAGTAAGAACTCACCGTTTTTTCTTTAGTATCTCGGTAATTTCTTGTAAAGTGCTCAACGGTTCAGCCTATACATGAGATGCATTTGCTCATGTCATAATTCTTTTAACCTGATTATTATCTAAATCTTATATAAAATTATTTTCGGGTTTCCAATGGATCAGTTGTGATAATTTCTTTTTAATACTCAAGTTTAGATTTTTAATCCAAGTCATATTTTGTCCTAATACATTTTAAGACCATTGACCATCTTTGACCCGTTTGACTAGCTTTGACCCGTTTGACCGGCTTTGACCCTTTTGACATTCGGACCCAAGTTTTGACTTTCTGATCCGTTTAACTTTTAATTATTTTAACAGAAAATTTCATATATATCCTTATAAATATAGAAAATATCATATATATCCAACAAAAACTAAAAATATCATATATATTCAAATTAAATAGTTTTTTTTAACTATGACTATTCTACCCTTACCAACAATATTAATTTTATATAACCTAATTTTTAGCAACCCAATCCCATCGTGTATCTCAGTTTTTTACGGCGGCCCCATAGTGAGTTTGTGTGTCACCGTAGTTCTCCAAGATTCCGACTTTATTCCATCTTTATTTTCCAATAATGGTATATCTCCGAACGAATGTTTTACGTGGAATTGAATTCATTCATAATGGTTTTACATGGCACCATAATAGTTTATTGAACATGTAAATTAATTGAAGTTTTCGATCAATTCATGTTTTTTAACGATGAATACAGCAACAGATCGAGGTAAACCAGTTTAAAGGTTTTCTTTCATTATGAATCATTTTTTTAGCTTTTTATACATCTCAAAAATTGGAACCAAACAATGGAGAATTACTAGTATTTTGATAAAATTATATAAGAAAGCGACAAGGTTAAAAACAACCCTTTTAATGAATTTAGCGTATTTGATACTTTTAGAAAACTATTGTTTATATAATATAAATTTTAAAATTAAATGGGCATATAAATATTTTCCAAGTTTTAGAAAAATAAGGGTAAATTAGTCATTTCTTAAATTGTTTTTTATGAATTGGGTATATTTGATATTTTCATTAGATTATATGAACATATATGATATTTTATGTTTTGAATGGGTATATATAGTATTTTTTAAGTTTGAAGGGATATATATGAAATTGACCTTATATTTTATAATCTATTTCTAAATGCTAACTTCATCCAAAAACTTTTCCTAGATCACTTATAGATTCACACATTTTGCTTTTTGATCTTGAGTGCTCCCTGCTCATTATTTATAAATCATGTAACTAAAGGGTTCACTAGTATGCTCACCTTTTTTCTTAGATAATTAATACCCAATAAAATCCTTGTTGTGAATCTTTAACTTTCTGCTCTTGTTTAGTTTCACCTAAAATTCCATAAATCCTTGAAATCATAGCCCCATACTTAGAAACAATTCAATTAATGAATACTTATATAACTTACCAGTCTAAGTAATGAACCAAAATTTATTTGAAGAGTGCACTGCTGGAACCACCTATTCTTTCTGTTCCTACTCCTGATTCACCCTACCATCCAGAACTCATGAGATTTTCGTATGTAATGAGCCTTGAATAGCACACTCAATCATCTAATAAATGATTTAAGAGCTTTCATGACTTACCAAGCAAGTAGCATCAAGAAGAGGCTGCTCCTTTGCTTCCAGTCGACATACACACGCACAACTTTAGCTCAGATGAGGATTAAAGGGTGTTTGATGAGTTTTTGAAGGCAAACATTCGACTTTATGCATGGCTGGAGTGAGTAGCACGATTCACAAGGTGGACAAGTGTTATACAAGAAGATTGTAAGATTATATTAGAAGGTTGATGCAACCAAAAAAGCCATAACAACCAAGGAGCTTCCTGTATGCATGCACTAATGTACAAGGTAGAAGTTACTTTGGAAGTTTTACACTCATCACAGAAATTATTCTAAGTGTAAAATCTTCCGAAGCCAAAGACCAAATCTTCCGAAGCCAATGATGAAGTCTTCCGAATCTTCAAATACAAAGTCTTCTGAAGCCAATGAAGTGAAGACTGATTTCTTCCGAAAACAAAGAAGACATGCTTTCTCTGATGTATTTTTACATAAAGCTGACTTACTTTCCACTACTACTCTGAAGACTCGCCAACTTATATAAGTTGGTGAAAAGGTCCATGCTTTAGTAAACTGTAGATTATGGTTTTGAGTCTGTAACTTCCTACTTTGTACCTTTTATCCTTTTTGTAATATATTAGGATATGAGCTATGACATGTCATAGTCACTAGTCAAAAGGCAATCTGCCTTTTGACTTTACATTGATCTTGTTGTCTAAATTAGTGTTTCCAGCTGGAAAGTATGGCTGGCTATAGGATGTAGTATAAAGTATCTCAGGTCCTTGTATTTCTTTTTATGCTTTGCAACACTTGTAAAAGAACTTGAGAGCAATATACAGCATCCTTGAAAACCATACTTATCTTGTTATTTTTCTTATTTCTGTTTCATTGTTTACTTGTGTTCTTAGTATCATTTATATAAACCCGGTTCCCTATTTGATCTGTTAAGTGTTCTAACACTCTCCTCATTGTGAGACTGATTGTATTGACCATCCCTTAACCGGTCCTGCAACTGGTATCAGAGCATTTTAGGCTCTTGATTGTAAGATCTCACCATTTTAAATCCCTTCAGTTTCACAAAACATTTAACAACTCAAATGGCAGCTATCACAAAGGCTGATATGAAAACTGGTACCATGACAAAGTCTCCACTGATCACTCCTGATGATTTTGATACTTGGTGCCAAAGAATGGAAGGCTTTATCAAGTCTCAAGACTCCAAGATGTGGGGATCTATTGTCTCTGGACCTCATGTACCATCCACCTCTTCAACTGCTGGTGGTGGTGGTATGATACCAAAGGAAGTGGCTGACTATTCTGAAGAAGACTGAAAAAAGATAGATATAGATCAGAAACCCATTACTGCTCTCCAAATTGCTCTTCCAAACTCCATCTACAGAGGTTTCAAGAGTGCAAGACTGCTAAACAACTATGGGATGCACTGAAGCTGATGTATGAGGGGTCCACTGAGGCAAAAGAGAACAAGAAGGACCTCTTAAAGCAGCAGTTTGAGAACTTTACCTTCAAAACAAATGAAACCATGACTCAACAATACTTCAGGTATATTGACTTTGTGGACACTCTAATGGATGTTGGAGTAACTCTTGAGAACATAGACATTGTGAGGAAGTTCATGTCTTCTCTTCCCAGACAATGGACACACTATTGTGTGGTCATCAAGAGGACTAAGAACCTCAAGACCCTTACTCTCAATGAGTTATATGGTATCCTCAGTGGCTACCATATAGAGATGAACATGCAAAATCCATCTGGTAACTCCAACAATCAGCAGAGTTCAGCCTTGCATGTGGTTGAAAGGGATTGCAGAGAACCACAACATCATCTTATCTACTACCCTGAAAACTCACAAAAGGGTCCTTTCATCACTTTCCAGGAGACACTAAAAGAGAGCTATATCCAAGAAAGCCCATTCCAAGAGACAAGCTCTTCACAAGCCTTTGTGTCTACTGATGAAAGCACAGGCAACATTCTCTTTACCTTGAAGACCTAGACTGTATCCATCCAGATGATCTGGAGTACATGGAAATAGTCCAGCAAATGGCTCTTCTCACTCACAGAGCCAAGAAGTTTTACAAGAGGACAGAAAGGAAGTTTCCTAGCAATACAACCAGTGGAAAGTTTAGGCTGGACAAAAGCAAAGTAAAGTGTTACAACTGTAACCAAATGGGACACTTTGCTAGAGAGTGCAAGGCACCAAAGACAAATGGTGGCCAAACACAAACCAGACCAAACTACACTGATGGAGCTCCCCAAAATGAGAAGCCTAAGCAGCAAGCTACAGTTGCTGTTGAAGAAGGAGGCTTTGATTGGAGCTTTCAGGTTGAGGATGCATCTCCAAACTAAGCACTGATGGCAGATCATGAAGAAGCCAAAGTATTGAAACATCTTTGTACACCTGAATGTGTTGCTAAAGTTAACAGATATAGGTCCTATAACTTAGAGATGAGGTCTGATCTTGAGTCCTTAAACATTTTAAAAGCTAATTTCAAAAGAGCTGAAAATGATTGCAAACTTAAAATAGAAGATCTAGAGAAAACAATTCAACTCTTAAGCATGAACATACCAACTTCAGGACTCAGATAAAAGATCTTATCACTAAGTTAACTGAATGCCTGGCTGAGCTTGTGATCAGCAAAGCCAGGGCAGAAAAATGTGTTCTTGAAGAAGAAACTTTCAAGAACATGATATCCTTATCTCTGTATGCAAAAGTTTGTTATCAGAATAAGTAGGGATTGGGATCTACTGAGATAGCTCCTCCACACACTCTATTGTCTGTAAGATCTCCAAGGTGTGGAACTTGTGAAGATGAGCTTCCTCTCATGGTCCCCATTAATGAAGAGGATGAAGAGGAGATAGTGAATGATGATTCTGAGAAGAGTGAAGAAGATCATCCTAAGGAGGGACACTATTCTCCTGAGGAGAGAAAATAATCTGGGATGACCAAGTCTAAGAGGAAGAACTTGATCAGAAAAGCCAAGAGAAAATCAAAGAAGGCTCAAGAGATCAAGGCTACTTTCAACTCTAAGTAGAAACAAGTGTTTATCTCTACAGGATTTGAAGTGGTGAATGCTGAAAACTCAACTATAAACTCTAGTACCAGAAGTTCTAGTTCATGTCCAACTCATTCTAGAAAAAAGAAGAAGGCTGATCAGTTGTGTACCACTGCTACACAGCCTGAACCATCCAGTTCCAAAAGCATGCCTCACCCTAAGAAGCTTGTTGCATCATCTGTGAAGATGAAGATGGAGGTGAAAAGTGATCAAGTTCAGCCTTTCTCTCAAAAGAAGGCTCTCAGAAGGAAGCAAATGGACCGCATCATGTGTGGTAGTACTTCCCATCTTGTTAAGGATTGCATCTACAATCCTAAAATTACTGTCCACATGATCAAAAAGAAAACTTTTGAGAAGAAGAAAGAAAAGCTAGCTTCGGAAGGAAAATCTTCTCCTTTCAGAAGCTTCAAGGTGAAGAAGAAGACAAGTGAAAACTTGCCTTCGGAAGAAAAGTTGGTCTCGGAAGAAAGGAATGCTTCCGAAGTACTAAAGCCTGCTGCAGTGAAAGCAAGATCTTCCGAAGGTCCAGTCTCCAAAACTTTTGAAGTTGTAAAAACTTCTGAAGTATTGAAGGTCAAGTCTAATCTTTCAAAGATGGTGTAGAAGATGAAGGAAAACCAAGTGACTGAAAGTTCTTCATCTACAACTGCTGATGATCCTCAAAACTTGAACATAGGATCAATTACTGTTACATTGTCTTCAAATCACTTTGATAAGCCCAAGACCAATGAGGCTTGGGTTTCCAAATATAACTAACCACTTCTTTATTATGCAGGTATAGCTAAAGACTAAGAGAAATGTATGGATCATTGATAGTGGCTATTTCAGGCACATGACTGGCAATGGTTCTCTACTTCAAAATTTTGAGAAAATTGATGGAGGGCCAGTTGCTTTTGGAGGAGATGCTGAAGGTTACATTACAGGAAGGGGCATGGTCACAAATGGTAAGCTCAGCATTGAAAGGTAAACTTTGTCAAAAAGATTGGGTACAATCTACTGAGTGTATCCTAATTTTGTGATCAGAAACACAACATGCTCTTCACTGAGCATGAGTGCATTGTTCTCAAGCCTGGGGTGATCATTCCTCAAAAGCATATCCTGCTAGAGCTTCCAGGAAAGGGAATATGTACAAGATGGACTTGCAGGAAACATCTCCCTCAGGAGAAGTTTCTTGCTTTCTATCTAAAGCAAATACTGATGAGTCTTTCCTCTGGCATAATATGCCATGTAAACTTTAAAAACATGAATAAATTAATTAAGAATGATTTGGTAACTGGAATACCAAAGAAAGAGTTTACAAGTGATGACCACTATGTAGCATGCCTTGAAGGGAAGCAACACAAAGTGTCTCACAAGCCAAAAGAAAAAAACTCTATCACTACTCCCCTACACTTATTACATATGGATCTCTTTGTCCCCACCAGTGTAATGAGTCTAGGAAGGACCTTATATTATTTGGTGATCACAAATGACTTCATAAGATTCACTTGGGTCTTTTTCCTTAGTACTAAGGATGTGACTCCTGAGATCTTGAAGAACTTCATTCTGAAAATTAAGAATCAATGTGATCACAAGGTCAAAACCATAAGATGTGATCAAGGAACAGAATTTAAAAACCAAATCCTTGAAACATTTTATGATGAAAAAGGTATTACAAGACAATATAGTGCTGCCAGGACTCCTCAGCAAAATGGTGTTGCTGAGAGGAGAAACATGACACTTATTGAGGCTGCAAGAACCATGTTGTCTGACTCTAAACTATCTATCACCTTCTGGCAGAGGCAGTCAACACATCCTGCTATGTGCATAATAGAGTTTTAGTGGTTAAGACTCATGGTAAGACTCCTTATGAGCCATGGCATAAAAGGAGGCCATTTGTTGGTTTCCTCAGGTCTTTGGATGTCCTTGTACCATCTTGAATACCAAAGATCAAATAACCAAATTTGCTGAGAAATCAGATAATGGACACTTTATTGGATACTCATCCCAAGCCAAGGCTTATAGAGTATACAACCTCAGAACTAGAGTAGTTGAGGAATCAGCCAATGTGACCTTCAATGAGCACACTCTTAGTGTGAAAGGTTTTGGTCCTGATTGGCTTTTTGATCTTGATTTAGTTACAAACTATTTTAACAAATCTTGTGAGAATGTTTTAGGATCTATAGGTAACTTATCAACAGGAGATCCTGACCCAAGATTTGAGCTAAGAAGACCAAGTAAGAATACTACTTCATCTTCAGTGGTAACTAGTCCTGCAAATGAAGATCCTATCAGCACAAACATGATAAATTCGGCTGATACATCTGAGGCACCTATAAATTCCAGCTCAGAGGCTCAAACTCAGATGAAGGAACTTCAAATGTAGGAGGAAATGGAGGTGGTGATAGTGATCAAGAATTTCTTTATGCTGATAACCACTCCATAGAAGACAACATAAATGATACCACACACTCATTGGATCAAGCCTCTCTTGATAAGTGTGTTGATGTGGTGGGTGATACTCCATTGCTAGATCTAAATTTCTTAAATTTAGATCTTTCCAATCAACTTGTTGTGATCCCTTAACTCAGGATCCACTAGTCACACCTTACCACAAACATCATTGGAAACGTTGATACAGGGGTAAGAACAAGAGGACAAACCCATGACAAAAATGTTTGTCTATACTCTTGCTTCTTGTCCCAGATAGAGCCAAAGAAAGTAGATGAGGCTTTAAATGATGGAAGTTGGGTTGAAGCAATGCAAAAGGAGTTGCTTCAATTCAAAAGACAAAAGGTTTGGAACCTATATCCTCTTCCTCAAGGGAAGACTACCATAGGAACCATGTGGGTTTTTAGAAACAAGAATTATGATAGAGGACTTGTCATCAAGAACAAAGCCAGACTAGTTGTTCAAGGATACACACAAGAAGAGGGAATTGACTAAACAGATGTCTTTGCTCCTGTAGCAAGACTTGAAGCTGTTAGAATATTCTTGACTTTTGCTGCATCTAAGGATTTCAAGGTCTACCAACTTGATGTCAAATGTGCTTTTTTATATGGGGTGATTGATGAAGAAGTGTATGTCAAACAACCGCCTGGCTTTGCAGACCCAGATCATCCTGATTATGTCTGCAAGCTTGATAAAGCTCTTTATGGGTTGCATCAAGCTCCAAGAAAGTGGTATGAGACACTATCTCAGTATCTCTATCAACATGGCTACAAGAAGGGTACTATAGATGGAACTCTTTTCATCAAAGGAATAGGGAATGACTTAATGCTGGTTCAAATATATGTAGTTGACGTTATCCTCGGATCAACTAATCCAAAGCTCTACAAAGACTTTGAGAGGCTGATGAAGAATAGATTTGAAATGAGTGCCATGGGGAAACTAAATTTCTTTATAGGAATTCAAGTGAAGCAAGTTGAAAATGGCATCTTCATAAGTCAATCAAAGTATGTACAAGACATCCTTACAAGATTCAACATGACTGAGTAGGTTGCAAAGACTCCCATAGCCAGAAACCACTCCCTTGGACCTGATCTTGAGGGGGAGTGTGTGGATGAACATCTTTACAGGGCTATGATTAGGTCTATTATGTACCTCACAGCCAGCAGGCCTGATATCATGTTTGCCACATGCATCTATGCAAGATATCAATCCAACCCCAAGATGTCACACCTGGTTGCTGTTAAGAGAATTCTTAGATATCTCAAAGGTGCTCCTAAGCTTGGCCTTTAGTACCCAAAGAATTCTGACTTCAATTTGTATGCCTATACAGACAATGACTATGGTGGATACAACATGACTGCAAAGTCTACATCTGGGGGTGTTAATTCCTTGGTGGAAGGATTGTCTCATGGAAATGCAAGAAATAATCCTGTGTGTATGTATCAACTGCTAAAGCTGAATACATTGCTGCTGCAAGCTGCTGTGCTCAAGTGTTTTGGATTCGGAATAAAATGTTGGACTATGGATTCAACTTCAAAGAGACTCCCATCCACATAGACAGCAACAGTGCTATCTCTATTACAGAGAATCCTATGCAGCACTCAATAACAAAACACATCAACATCAGGTATCATTTGATTAGAGATAATTTTAAAAAATGATTAATCAAACTAGTCAAAGTTAACACAAATGAACAATATGCCGATCTGTTCACTAAAGCTTTTGATGAACAAATATTCAAATATCTTGTATCAGCTATTGGGATGATTAACTTTGAATAGATTTTTGTTAAACTTAAATCAATTCTATTTCTAAAACCTGTGTGTCCTAAGTTGTCTATTTTATCATCTTCATAAGTCCAGTTTCCTTTGGAAGAAATTTTTCTCAAAAGATATTTCTTAGTGTTAGGGATAGATCTCTTGTATAGGTTTAGATGATAAAGATCACTCTTGTAATCATGATTGTAATTATTGTTCTTGATGATATAATATGAATATATTTGATTATAATTATGTTTATGAATTAAATAACATTTATTTTGCACTTCATTTAATATATTCATCTTTGATATAATATATTTCAGAATGTATGTGTGAATGTCCAGGAAACATTAAACTGTGTCAATTTGGAAAATTGACCAAGTGTTGGAACAACTGTGGATGAATAAAGTGTTCTTCCGTAGATGTTCTTAGGAACATAACTGAAGTGTACATCCGTGGATCTCCTACGGAAGAACAACTTCAGCTGAACAAGAAAAGAACAAGCTACTGAAGGAGGGATTGCTGCGGAAATCAAGAACTCCCGCGGAATCACAAGAACAAGTACTGAAGAACAAAGTGTTGTTGCGGAAGACAAGAACTCCTGCGGAAGAGTAAATTCCTGCGGAAGATCAATTAACTCAGAAAAAATCAAGTCAACAAGTCAACGTGGCAGAACAACAACAACATTAATGACGATTGAAGAAGTATTATTCAAGCGGATATTCCACGTCACATCAACAAACTTTATTCATATTAGATTCGTTGTAAATCTCAAATTCCTAAGCCGATAAATATGGCGAGGATTTGGATAAGTTTAATTAGCTTAATTATAGCAACAAAATAGCTAGCAATAGAACAGAATTAGATCTTTATATATATATACGAGATCAACAACATAGATCATATATAACAACAGTTGAGAATCATTAGTATCACCAGTAATCATTATCTGAAACATTGTATTCAAGATCAACAACATCAATAGCAACAAGAAAGCATTATGATCAATATTATTGAGTTCTCTCGGTTTGATTATTCTTATTTTATTTGTTTGATTGGTTGATTTTAGTATTATTAATAGATTAAACACCAAGTATTGATAATTCCGCGATCAATACTTGTTCAAATCAATTCTGATAATTCCTGAACGATCCTTGGATTCACAGGTGGTATCAGAGCAAGGTGCTCATTGATTCATATCAATTGATCTATCAGCTTTGATTACTTTAATCGAATTCTGTTTTAAAACAAAACCTCTGCTGTTCAAAATTAAATAACATGAGTAACTCAGTTGTTGGTGCTTATCAACCTCCTAAACTGGAAAACAAATCTGATTTTAAAACCTGGAAAATCCGGTTCAGGAATCATGTTAATTACACAGATTCTGACTTATGGGCTTCGATTACCGAAGGACCTTATATCCCACCTGCCTTAGGAGCGGATTATAAGGATAATCATCAACCCATCAGTTTAAAGAATCTATCACCTGATGATGCCAAGAGAGTCAAGATTGACATCAAAGCTTATAGTATGCTTACTATGGCTTTGCCTGAAGAACTCTTGATCAAGTGTGAATCATACAAAACAGCTAACTCGTTATGGAAAATCCTGCACACTCTGTGTGAAGGTAGTGACGAGATTAGAAACATAAAAAAGGATACTCTCCGTGCACAATATGAAACATTCCATCATATTCTGGGTGAGTTAGTCCCTCAACAATTGCATAGATTCATGCAACTTGTTACAGAGATGAACATCTTTGAACTTAAGTACAGCAATGAAGAATTGAATAAAAAGATGCTTCATTCTTTGCCTAAAAACTGGACACAGACTGTGTCCATGTTTAAAAATACTATTGATCTAAAAACAATAGGTCTAGACACTCTAGTGGCAAAAGTAGAAGCATTAGAGATGGATGAAAAGACAAGAAACAAAAGTGTGAAAGCACCTATAGCACCTTATCAATTCAAAGAACTGAAGAATACTGGCAGTGCATTCATCTGGAATGAAGATGAAGATAACTCTAGTGATGAAGGTGAACAGGAAGGAGAAACAAGTTTCTACGCAGCAAAGCCTTCAAAATCAAGAACTCAAAGCAATCAGCACAAACAGACAAAAGGAAACGTTGATGAATCCAAAAGCAAGAAGAATAACAATCAAACAAAACCAATTATTGTGGTTTTGGAGACTGAAGAACAGAAAGCTGCCTTTGCAGCTTTCAGTTCAAGCTTTCAGGCTTATCTAGGAAGCACCTTGACTCCTGCTCACTTTTGTCAACAAGATCTAGAAGAACTTCATCCTGATGAAGTGGAAGAGATGGATCTGTAATGGCAAATGGCAATGATTGCCTATAGAGCCAAGATGTACATGAAAAGAAACAAAGGATTGTCTGTTGGAGGAAGAACAACAAAAATTGGTGTAGATAAGTCCAAAGTGAGATGCTTTAAGTGCAATCTGCTTGGACACTTTTCAAGGGAGTGCAATAACAGCCAACAGCAGTCAACTGACTCAAAACAGCCTAGTCAAAGGAGTTTCACACAACCACTATTAACCAATACATCCCCACCAAACAATACAACAGGTATCTCTAACACTAAAGAAACTAGTTTAATTATTTTGCAGGATAGTACTTGTGATTGGAGCATGTATGAGAAGGAAGTACTTGCTGAAAACCAAGCTTTGATGGCTAATATGGAAAACAAAGTCCCTCCAATGGCCATTGAGGTAAGAGAAAGGTTGTGTTCCCCTTCTTGCATAGATGAAGTAGAAAGATATAGAACACATGCTCAACAATTGGCTGATAAAGTAAAAGAAACCTTACTCTTAAATGAATCTCATGTTAGAGAACACAAACTTTATCAAGTCAAAATTAATTCTTTACAAAAGGATTTAGATAAACTTGTATCTGAAATTACAATCTAAAAGCACAAGTTGAGCATCTAACTACATCTTTAACCAAATCTATGTCAGAACATGCATCTATTGAGGTGAAACTGCAAAAATTCCAATTGTCATCACAACAGTATGAGAAACTGTTAAACTCCCATATTGAGTCTAAAAACAAGTCAGGATTGGGATTTCAAGCAGTTGCACCACCAGTTACCAACAATTATATTCCTTTACCTGAGTAAATAACCAACAGTTTATCTAATCCATATCCATAAATATGTCTTTTTGACTGCGGCATAGCTATCCCGTAGTTTTCCTTTTCATAAGAGAAAGGATCCTATAGGTATAGTATACGTAAGTTTCCCTATATCTATGTATTGACCTTATATGCCTTAAATTTACAGATGAGTCGGGATCCTAATCTTACTATTACAATTATAGGATCAGCTCTTATTTGCAATCTTCCTTAAAGAAAGTCTAAGGTAGTTGCAGGTCCATTTTCCTTTTTTAGATAAACTTAATAATACTGAGTCATCTGAATCTAGATCATCAGATTCTGAGCTGTCAGAATTTAATTATGACAACTGTGATGACTTAGATGAAGATAATGAGACTGATAATGCTGGGTTGGGTAAGGATAAAACTGTGTTAAAAGAATACTCAATTCCAAAGATACTAAATGAACTTAAACTACCCTATCCACCAAAACAAAGAAATCTGATAAAGACAATCCACACAAGAATTAAGCAATTAAATGAAGGCATTCATGTATTCATTAAATTAAATAAAGAAAAGTCAGTGAAAAGAGGATCAGGAGAAAAGAACATAACTTCCACAGATCATCTGCGGAAGAAATCAGAACAGACTAAGAAAAAGGTCACAAAAGATACAACACAAGAACCTCTTGATATCATGTCCAGAAGAGGAAAAGACTCATCAGCAGATAAAATTGAAAAGAAATTAAAGAATCAAAAACTGATGAGCAAGAAGAAGGCAAAGAAAAGGAATGAATCTGAAAGTGAAGATGAAGTTTACTGTAAATGGTGTGACATGCACAACCACAGCACAGAAGAATGCTACTTCAGCAGCTATTGCTCAATATGTAACATGAACAATCACATGACTTCAGATTGTTACTTCAACAAATATTGTGCAATATGCAACAAAAACAACCATACTGCAAAGGAATGCTACTTCAACAAGAAGAATAAAACAAAGATCATCAAGACAAAGAAAGTAGATACCTCTGAGTCAGACTCATAATCTTCTGAAGATGATAGAGATTCAAACCAAAAGAAACAACAACAAAAACAGAAAGTTACTAAGAAAAACAACAAAGTTGCTAAGGTGAAATTAAAGAATAAGAAGGAGAAATCACAAGTGCAAAAGAATGCACCACACAAAAAGGTAGCACTTGAGGAAGAAAACAACTTCTTTGATCACTTTGAAAAAGGCAATGATGTGCCTAAGTCTAAAGCAAAGGATGCAGAAACATTTTCCTCATCATCCACATCAAAGAAGAAGTCTCAAACAAAATTGACTAACCAAGTCAGTATGAATCAAGAAGACATCACCTTAACCTCATCAACCATTACATCCTCACCCCAAACTAAACATAATGAATTAACTGACTGTACAGCTAATCTAGAAACTTCAAGTCTTATTCATAAGAAAGTTGATACATTAGATAACAATGTCAAGCCCAAGACCAGCAAGGCTTGGGCTTCTAAGTCTAACTAAATTCATTTTTGTTTACAGGAACATCCAAGGAGGGCTGACAACAAGTGGTATATTGACAGTGGCTGTTCCAGACATATGATAGGAGACTGCACCCTCCTACAGGACTTCAAACATAAGAATGCTTCATATGTAGCATTTGGTGGGGATAAGAAGGGAGGTAAAATTACTGGTGAAAGAATGGTAACAAATAGAGTTTTAAAGTTTGAAAAAGTTAACTTTTGTGAAAACTTACAGTTTAACTTACTAAGTGTATCACAAATATGTGACCAACACTATACTACTTTCTTTGATAACTCTGATTGCTACATTCTTAAGCCAGGTTTCAAAATTCAGGAAGACTGGATCCTTCTTAAAGCACCAAGAAAAGGTAACACCTATGTGTTGGATATGAACAACACAGCACTAACAAGCAAAGAACCTGTTCTCTAAATCATCAGAAGATGAAGCTCAACTCTGGCACAGAAGTATGGCTCATTCCAACATGAAGAACATGAATAAATTAGTGAAAAATGACTTAGTCATTGGAGTTCCAAAGAAAGAATTTTAATGTTCTAATCACTATTTATCATGTTATAAAGGCAAACAACATAAAGTATCACATAAGTCCAAAACAATTAACACAAACACAACACCACTAAAGTTACTGAACATGGATCTTTTTGGTCCCACCAATGTGTTAAGCATTGGCAAAAGACAGTACTGTTTGGTGATTGTTGATGATTTCACTAGATTTACTTGGGTATATTTCTTAAAACATAAAAGTGAAACATCAGAAATTTTAATGGAGTTCATCACTAAGATAGAAAATCAACTTGATCTAAGAATCAAGATACTAAGAAGTGATAATGGAACTGAATTTGTTAATTATGTCTTCGACTCATTTTGTAGGAATAAAGGCATAGCTAGGCAATTCAGTGCTCCAAGAACTCCTTAACAGAATGGAGTTGCTGAGAGGAGAAACAGAACTTAATTGAAGCAGCAAGAACAATGCTAGCTGACTCACATCCGCCAATAACATTTTGGGCAGAAGCTGTGAACATAGCCTGCACTGTTCAAAACAGAACTTTGATTGTCAAAGAATACAATAAAACACCTTATGAACTTCTGTTTAAAAGAAAACCTTTTATAGGATATGTTAAAGCTTTTGGGTGTCATGTATCTGTATTAAACACAAAAGAACAATTAGGAAAATTTTCTAAAAAAGCCTATGATGGTTTCTTTGTTGGTTACTCATCAACATCTAAATCATATAGAGTTTATATTCCACATGATAACATAGTGGAAGAAACTCCTAATATATCCTTTGATGAATCCTTATTTCCACAGTCAGTGAAAGGATCATCTTGGCTGTTTGATATAGATGCATTAACTAACTCTTTTAACTCTTGTTATCTTAACATGACAGGTGCTGCTGATACATGTTACCCTTATGTTCCTCCAAATATGGGTGTACCATTGACAACTGACCCACCTAGAGTCACTTCCATGGAGAACCAAAGTAACACTGATCCTGATGCATCAGCACAAACTAGTAAAGATGTTTCTGATGAACTCACACCATGCACATCAGCTGAAGTACCATCTACTTCCGTAGATGTTCCTACTCCTGCAGATGATGGACTGAGATCTCCTAATAATCAAATCACATCAGAAAACCATTCAACACCATTCTCACATATAGAAATATCTTTCTCTGAAACTACAGCTGATCAAGTCCCTGCGGAAGACATGTCCAGTACCCCGGAAGGCATACATGTTTCTGCGGAAACTCAGACAGTTGCACCAAAAAATGAGATGAACTTCTTTGTTGACTCTCCATCACAACTAACCTCATCTCCAATAACCAACATCACAAACCTGGATTCATCCATCCAAGTTAATGATGTACCAACAGTTAGAGCACATAAGTATCACCCAATTGATAACATGATAGGTGACCTTCACAACAGAACTACCAGAAGACAAGGGGGAGCTACAAACACTTGTCTATTCTCCTGCTTTCTATCACAAGTAGTTCCTCCCAACATAACAAAATCCTTGAAAGACAATAGCTGGATTGAAGCAATGCAAGAAGAACTTCAGCAATTCAGGAAACAGAAGGTGTGAAATCTAGTTGATCTCCCTGAAGGACGATATCCCATTGGCACAAGGTGGTTATTTAAAAATAAGCTAGATGACAGGGGAATAATAATCAAAAACAAAGCAAGGCTGATTGCTTAAGGCTGCACACAAGAGGAAGGCATAGACTATGATGAAGTCTTTGCACTAGTTGCAAGGATTGAGGCAATAAGAGTGTTTTTGGCATATGCATCATATAAGAAGTTCACAGTTTACCAAATGGATGTAAAGTGTGCCTTCTTATATGGTAAAATTAATGAAGAGGTCTATGTTTCTCAACCACCAGGATTTGAAGATCCTGATTACCCTTACAGGGTGTACAAGCTTGATAAAGCTTTATATGGACTTCATCAAGCACTAAGAAAATGGTATGAAACACTATCCAAGTTTCTCCTAAGACATGGATACAAGAGAGGAACAATTGACCAGACACTCTTCCTCAAACATGAACATCAAGATCTCTTAGTTGTTCAAGTATATGTTGATGACATCATATTTGGATCAACAAACAAGAGACTCTGTGAAGAGTTTGAAGCCTTAATGCAATCTGAGTTTCAGATGAGTTCAATGGGAGAATTAACTTTCTTCTTAGGATTACAAGTTCATCAGAAAACAGATGACATCTTCATAAATCAAGAAAAGTATATCCTTCAAACACTGAAGAAATACAACCTTGCAGACTTGCATCATGCAAAACACCAGCATCTACTATAGATAAAATTGTACCAGATCCAACAGGGAAGTCTATTGATCAAATATTATATAGATCTATTATAGGATCATTAATGTACTTAATTGCTAGTAGACCTGACATAATGTTTGCTGTGTGTGTGTGCTAGGTATCAAGCAGAACCAAAGGAGTCCCACTTGAATGCAGTAAAGAGAATATTCAGATACCTTAAAGGGAAACCATCACTTGGACTTTGGTATCCCAAAGAAGGAGACTTCAAGCTTTCCTCCTATTTAGACAGTGACTACGAAGGATGCAACAACAATAGAAAATCAACAACTAGAGGATGCCAATTCATAGGACCAAAACTTGTGTCTTGGTAGTGCAAAAAGCAGACAAATGTTTCAGTATCCACAGTTGAGGCCGAATACATAGCTGCTTCAGCAGGCTGCTCCCAGGTTCTATGGTTACAAAATCAATTACTTGATTATGGTTACAATTTTCTCCAGACACCAATATATATAGACAATTCAGCTGCTATGTTTATCACTGCTAATCCAGTCCAACATAGTAAAACTAAGCATATAGAAATCAGATACCATTTTCTAAGAGACTACTCAGAAAAGGGACTAATTAAGTTGATCAAAGTGGACACAACAAATCAGCTTGCTGATTTATTCACTAAGGCCTTTGATTCAGTAAGATTTAAGTTCTTAATTGAATCATTAGGCATGATCAACTTAGAATAAGTTCAAAACATTAACAACAGGTATATAGGCTCATTAACTGTGATCATATGAGGATACAACATAAACTTATGTGTAAGGATTTTGATAACCTATGAATATGATAGTATGCTATAAACATGACATATATCCTGCCTGCACCCAATCAACTATCTACTAATCTGATGTGTTGAATATGTGAATAGGTTCATCCTGAGTGGAAAATAAGCTATGCCATGCTCAACATAAAGCCAAGATGACTTAGTATGTATAAGTCATTGTGAGGAGTTAACAAGTAAGTCTCATCAGAAAGTACACAACTCATCACTTATGCACACTTACTATGTTGTAACACCTTATAACCTCTATCTTTGCGCATCATGACCCTCTGTTTTGCGTAAGCAAAGACCTGGGTCAAAGGGCACCTCTGTTTTACGTAAGTAAAGACCTAGTGACCTGATGCTGATCATTAAAAGTTCCCAAAAAGAACTGCTCCTAAAAGAATCCTAAAGGATCAACTACATAGTATTCAAAGAGCATTCATAAAAGGCATTAATAAGATTTCAAAGAAATCTTAAGATAGAACTTATAATCTACGGAACATGGTATGTGTGATAAAGTGATGAATTGATCACAATCTGGGAGACAGACTTTCATACACCTTGCATGATGCATTCATCCTTGTTTATCTTTAATTCTTACCAAAACATGATAACTAGCCGGACATACCCAACATACACTCTAGGTTGAACTTCTGTTGATCACCATATTTGCAATTTGCACTAGATCTAGTAGGCTTTTCTCTCAACCAAACTAAGCAGGAATGTGTTTGATTTATAGTATGATCCTTAGTTTCTCAACCAACTGCCTGCCACAAAACACTATACTCATGTGATTTTCAGTTACACACTCACTGATCATGCGATCTTCGTATAAATTTTTGATAAACTCATCCGTAGATGATTAATCACAAATTTAGGGGGAGTAAGTATAACTGATCAATTAATTCCCTTAATCTGAGCAGTATAACTAATCGGAACCGAAGGTGTACTACAGAAGACATGAAGCTATCTTCCGTAGATACAGTGAAATCTGTTCATCCGCAGATGCTTTTGCGGAAGACAGAATGGGTACTCTTATGTAGATAAAGTACCGAAGAAATAGAAAAACTATGATTTCTGTGGATATTAGGCATAGTTAATAACCTCGGAGGGGTAAAAAAATGTAAATAGGTCCCACATGGTAGACAGCCTGTCTGAAAAGGTATAAAAAAGGTACTCTGACCGTTGGCCTTTCTATTCATTTTCAAAACACTCCGACCTAAAAACCTCTTCATCCAAAACCCTCTTCTTCATTGTCTACATTAAACACTAGGCTAACACCACTGAAACAATGGCCAATCGGTTCGTAAAAGACCACAATGTCTGTGCATTTCTGAATCCAGATGTGGAGGATGAATGCAGAGACATCATAAGATACCTTAGAAGAACACGACTCTTCTATGCGTTGACTGCTGACTCAGACATCTATCTATCCCATATGATAGATTTCTGGAATACAACTGCAATAGTCGAAGGAGACGAAGGAACCATGATCACTGCGACCATTGGGAACTTACCCCTTTGGGTAAACGAAGGAATAATCCGCAGTGCCCTAGAACTGGGAGAGGATGAACAAGGTCATCCGGATGTATTCGACCATGAATACATCCAGAAGATATTCAATCTAATACGATATGATGGTGACTATGAACATGGAGAAATCAAGAAGGGTAGGCTATGCAAGCCTTACCGGTTCCTCTGTCATACTTACCTCAAGTGCATCTCCAACCGGAAGTCCGGGTTAGATAGATTCTCACGCCACATCTCATCTGGCATCATAGGAATCTTTGAAGGAAGAACCTATAATTATGCAAAATACATCATGAACTGCCTTTGCGATCATGTGCAAGTGCAAAAGGAGAACAAGATGTTCATGTTCCCTCGGTTCCTCTAACTGATAATTAATGAACAAATCCCCGAAGTGGAAAGAGAAGGTGATATAGGTGTACAGAGCCACTTAAACAAATCCCTTCTCAACAAATTGAAAGGGCAGTATGAAGGAGGCGGTATGGAGATGTTTGCTCATGTACGAGATGAGAATGAGGATATTCCTCAGGAGCTGCTATGGGTTGAGGAACCACAAACTGAAAGCTCATCAGCACCATCTGCCACACACTCCCAGCCTGAAACACCACAACATGCTTCACCCAAATCACCCCAACAAGAATCATAACCACCACTATCACCCATCCACTTGACTTCTTCAAGTGAGAATACTGAACCCATCTCTCCTGGCCAATCACCGATATCAATCAACACTGCTTCTACTAAAGTAGTTGGTCAGGATGGGACTCAACCTTCACTCCCACACTCACCAATCTCCATAACATCAATTGATACTGGTGCCACAGAGCCCATATCTCCTCTACCACCAACTGAACCAACCATCTCACCCACTACTACTGAACCCATTGACAGGCCAACACCAACAGAAGAACTCCACCTTGATGAGGATGTGATGAAGCTATTAATGATGAAGATGCAGAAGAAGTCTGTATTGATGTAGAAGAGAAAGATAAGGAAGAGGAAGTTGAGCAAGAAGAGAGTGCTTACATTGATGTCATTGCTTACAATGAGAATGACCTGAATGAAGAAGAAATCAATGTAAGCAAAAGCTATTTGGTGGCAGAATACAACAATCTTGTACTGAAAGGGAACAAAAAACTAGAAAAGTTAAGAAGGTTAAAGAAGGAGATGAAAGAGAAAGATGAATTAATAGAGAAGCTGGAGAGTAGATTGAAGGGTCTGAGGGAAGATGAAGTGATGCATAATGAAGTAATTGATGCTTTAAATGATTTGTACGATGAACAAGCTGAAAGACTGAAACTAAAAGATGATGAGATTAAAAGGTTGAAGAAGAAGTTGACTGAAGCTGAAAAGAACAAAAGTGATTCAAAACTGATCACCTACAGTAGGAAAAGAAAATACTTAGGGAAGATAGCTGATGCATCTAGAGAATCAACTAAAAGAGCTAAACCAGATTCTACAGAGCATCAAACCCCATTGAATCAACAAGTAGAAGAAAGTGACTCTGAATGGAAGAGCTGATAAAGGAAGAGTCTGAAGAAGTCACACTAGAAAAACTATTGACTACTAATGACATAGTAGAGGAAAAACCACAGTCATCCATGTTCATGCAGTTAATCAATCATGGAATTCCATATGACTTGGTCGAGAAGATGAATATGAGAGAAATGATTGAAGCTTTAAAAGAATTTGATGCTGCAAGACTGATGCTTCCAGTCTGCACTTATGAAACATTCTCCAAGTACAAGGCAATGGAGAAGATCAGGAAAGAGTTGGGCCACTGTGATACAGCCAAGCTTACAAGATATAGCATGACATGCTGGTTACAAAGCCATAACTACCAGCCCCATGAGCTAAAGGGAAGATCAGTTGGTGAACTCAGAGCAATGATGGATCATGTCATGAAAGTAGAGCTAGATACAGGAGTAAAATTCAGATCCGAAGCTCCCAATCCTGCCTATCAACAAACTCAAACTCCTACTGAACCCACAATAGTAAAAGCCAAAAATATGCATATGGGAAAGGAGAAAATGATTAGAGAGCCAAGGGATTTAGTTCCTCACAAGATCTAGCCTCTAGGCACTGCTGTGAGAGAGATCACTGAGCGAAAATGTATATTAATACAATTCTTTGATCTCATCACAAGGCCTGAAGAAGCAAAGGAGAATCAAATAATTGCTTGGAAATATGATGGGGTATGGGATTACACACTTATTAAGAGGGCATCTGGCATGGTGCAATACTTTCCCAGAGTAGAATCTTTACTAGCCCTACCAGATGTAGACCTGCATACATTACAATCCATTCCCATCAACAATTATCCCATAAGTCCAAGGGGAAGAGACTTCTCCGAACTTGTGACCAAACTGAGTCACAAGTTCAAAGGAGATGTTCTCAGGGAGGCAAGATTGGTGGATGCAGAGCACATGAGGAGAAAACTAAGGAAGTCTCAGCCCAAATCTCGAGTGATTGATGAAGAATTTTTGCAGAGAATAGGTGCTGAAGACAAAGCTAGTGCATCCATCAAAATAATAGAAGGCAACCAGTTTACATTCCCTATTACTGATTGGGGATATGTTGAGAAGAATAAGGAACTGGTCCTGCTGAGGAATGATCCTTAAAGGAAGGTAGCCAATATAAGGATTTTTGACCCGGTTGAGATAAAACTGCTACACCCAAGTTACACATCATATCTGCACGACAAGTTTTTCCCAAGGCTGTAAGATCAAACTGTTCAGAATGACTTGTGCTTATACGTACATCTTATCCAAGTCATAGATAAGTTGCATGCCAAAGCTAGTAAGAGGAGGAAGTATGAAGCAGGTCAACTTATCGGATCAGAAATAAAGCCAATCACTAAACTGAGAATTTCAGAATAGGACGAATTGGAGGTGGTGTCAAACAATAGTGTTGTTGCAACACTCACTACTGAAAAGGATGTCCTGGGCTTGAAATACAAAACTCTGAAGAGGATGAGCCGAAGGCAGATCAAGATTAAGTATGAAGATCAACAAGTGACTGCTGATTACTTCAAAGCAAAGATTTTGTCAAGAGTGAATGAGCTTAAAGTATTAAACCAATGATTACTAGAGTCTAAACCTAAGGGGGAGTATTGTTAGGGATAGATCTCTGTTAGGGATAGATCTCTTGTATAGGTTTAGATGATAAAGATCACTCTTGTAATCATGATTGTAATTATTGTTCTTGATGATATAATATAAATATATGTGATTATAATTATGTTTATGAATTAAATAACATTTATTTTGCACTTCATTTAATATATTCATCTATGATATAATATATTTCAGAATGTATGTGTGAATGTCCAGGAAACATTAAACTGTGTCAATTTGGAAAATTGACCAAGTGTTGGAACAACTGCGGATGAATAAAGTGTTCTTCCGTAGACGTTCTTAGGAACATAACTGAAGTGTACATCCGTGGATCTCCTGCTGAAGAACAACTTCAGCTGAACAAGAAAAGAACAAGCTACTGAAGGAGGGATTGCTGTGGAAATCAAAAACTCCTGCGGAATCACAAGAACAAGTACTGAAGAACAAAGTGTTGCTGCGGAAGACAAGAACTCCTGCGGAAGAGTAAATTCCTGCGGAAGACCAATTAACTCAGAAAACATCAAGTCAACAAGTCAACGTGGCAGAACAACAACAACATTAATAACGATTGAAGAAGTATTATTCAAGCGGATATTCCACGTCACATCAACAAACTTTATTCATATTAGATTCGTTGTAAATCTCAAATTCCTAAGCTAATAAACGTGGCGAGGATTTGGATAAGTTTAATTAGCTTAATTATAGCAACAAAATAGCTAGTAAAAGAATAGAATTAGATCTCTATATATATATATACGAGATCAACAACATAGATCATATATAACAACAGTTGAGAATAATTAGAATCATCAGTAATTATTATCTGAAACATTGTATTCAAGATCAGCAACATCAATAGCAACAAAAAAGCATTACGATCAATATTATTGAGTTCTCTCGGTTTGATTATTCTTATTTTATTTGTTTGATTGGTTGATTTTAGTATTATTAATAGATTAAACACCAAGTATTGATAATTCCGCGATCAATACTTGTTCAAATCAATTCTGATAATTCTTGAACGATTCTTGGATTCACACTTAGATTTTTGAAAATTTTAAACATATTTTCTTTTTGAAGATATCAAGTTGTCTTCGGAAGAACATTTTGCCTTCAAATCAAATAACTACTTATAAGACATTTACCTTCGGAAGAAATTCTCTAAGTATTTTCTTTCCGAAGCAAAATTTTCACAAATCTTAAGAATATCTTCCGAAGCCAAATTGGCTTCGGAAGCTTTTCTTACAAAACTTCCGAAGACAAAAATACCTTCGGAAGATTTTTGACTTCCAAGAAAACTACATTTTTGGGCACTTTTTAAAGGTGGGACCGACACTCGGATTTCAAAGTTTATCCTTTTGCATTAACTTTGTCTCAAATCCATTTTATACATATCTTCTCTCTCAACGGTTTCCCTCTTTCACTATCTTCTTTATATGCAAATCTTCTAACCTAAATTCACCCACAAACTGCCCTTGTTCTTATCTTCCTTTACAACAAAGCTACCTCAAAATGACCAACCTTCATCGTAGAAACCAACTCGATTTCTCCATGCAACTTCACAGGCAACATAATCAAGTTGCTCTGTTGAACTCTAAGAAAGATCCTGGTTTCTCAGAGGTTTGTGCTTTCTTACCCTATCAAACTATTTTACCTCCCTCACCATCAATCCTTCACTCTATGAGGATCAGTTGTTGGAATTTTGGAGGACCTGTCAAGAGGTCACCATGGATGGGGAGAAGGCACTGTCAGCCACAGTGCAAGGAGGACAATCTTCATCACTCCAGCATCCGTAAACTCATATCTAAGGCTGGATGACGTCGAAGGTGATTTGTCCTTCCTTAAATCTGCTGTTAACCATACCTTTGGTCAGATGGGCTATAAAGGGGATTTTTCTGTCAAGACCTTCAGGAAAGGGAAGGTTTCCTCTCAATGGAAATACCTCCTCCATGACGTCATTCACAGTCTATCTAACAAGCATGGAGGATGGGACCAAGTTCCAGAGGACCTTTCGTACATAGTCCATGGGATGGTTCAGGGAGTCAAGTTCAGGTATTCAGATTTTGTGTACATTAATTTACTTGCAAACTTGGACTCCTTAGAATATTACATGTTCCCTAGATATATCCAACACATTCTTAACTGTGAACTGGGCTCACAGTTGAGAGGAACAGGTAATGTTCTAAAATTGGGACAGATGAAGCCCGACATCTTCAAGACTATAAGAAAGCCAACAGTTGGCTTCTCAGGGATAGAAATAGCCCTTGTCCCAAAAATGTTAGAGCTCATTGCTCAAGGTGACAACCTAGCAGCCCTAGCCAGTGTTGAACCCACACCTTCTACTTCTCAACCCCCTATACAACCACAAATAACCATCACCTACCAATGAAAATCCAAACGAACCCCTGCACATGCTACCCAGTTTGTGCAGGCCCCTATATTACCACCCACATAGGAGGAAGTGGACACTAGAGCTCCCACTTCTCTTGAGGAGCAAACCACTCTCATCTCACAAATGATCAGTGCTGAGGTTCCTCATGCTCAGCCTGATGAGCTCACAACCCCCAAGGCCTTAAGCCTTCACTACTCAGAGTCTCAACACTCTAGTGAACAACCTTTAGGGGACAGTTACCATCCCCAGCCTCTTGATCTAAACCAACCCATTCCTAACCTAGAATTATATGATGATGAAGACATGGGATTCAGTGAGTATCATGAGTCTCTCTTCTCCTCCCCTGCTCAAGGAGAGATGAGTACTCCTGTCTCTCCCATGTCTAACCCACATCATCCACCTACTACTGAGGTGGATCTTTCTGAACTTGTTCAAGAGGTCCATATGGAAAAGGCTCTCACTTCAACAAGTGGTTACATTATTAAGACCTTGACCATGGCAACCTAGCCCATTGACACTTCACTTGAAGCTGTCATGGTGTAGGGGAAATCCAGCGGCCAAGAACAAAGTGCTGGTGATATGGAAGAAGACTTACGTCCTATTCTCTTATCCCCCCCGTGATTTTTCTGATGAAGATGAGGGGAATATGAGACTAAAGGTGCAAAAGCTGACTCAAACATGCACTTATTTAGTCTCCAAGGTTAGTCACTTGGAATCTCAGGTGCCTACCTTGCTAAAAAAAGGTCAATGATCAGCAACTTGAGATTTCTGATCTAGGAACAACTAGCTGGGAGACCTTTAAGGAGGACTCAACCAGGAACCCAAGAACCTATGGATGTGATAGACCTAACCCCTAGCTCACCTATGCAAGTGGATGATGCTACCAAAAAGAAGGAGAAAGCCCAAGCAATCATAGAACCTGGGAGTTCTTCATAAAGTGTGGACATTAAGGATTCACCAACCTCACTTACAATTGTCCATACTCAGCAACCTCCTTAAGTCCATATTGATGTGGACTCCCTCATTCAAAGTGTGTTTGAGGAGGGTATTCCAAGAGCTATGTCTACCCCACCCCATGATGCTGAGAATGAAATACTTGGGTGGAGGTATGATGCTGACAGGACAGCTCTAGTTTTGCATAGACTTCAGGGGCAGTAAGAGGTTTTCAATTTTCAGACCCTGAAGTTCTATGACAGTCTTCCTCTAGTCCACATGCCACTTGCTAATCCTAGTCAAAATAGGCAAGCTGGCAGACTGGCTGAGAGGATTCAAGACAGGATTGTTAAAGAGTTCAGACAAAAAAGAAGACAAAGGCTAACAGACAATATCATTGGTCAACTGGATGTTGAGGTAGAACCTAAGATTAGCTTCGAAGGGGAAACCTTGACTGAAGGCCCAGTGATAGACCCTATGAACCTTGTTACAGGAGTTGCTTCAACATCATCAACCCTCAGTGAGGCACCAGCTGGTGAAGGTGCTTCACAACCTCTTTCTGGCTAGAGCTTGACTGCTGAACCAAGCAATGAAGGCCAAAGCTCTCTCCACCTTGAGTCACCAAGGCCTGTGCGTGACAAAAGGAAGAGGAAGATGACATCTGAGGAGATCGAGGAGGAGGAGAGAGAAAGGAAGAGGAAGCTAAAGGGAGAGAGTTCAAGAAGGTCATGGAAGCTGCTATCAGGGCTGCCCCCAGGAAAAACACTTAGGATGATAAGTTGAGGGCAGCCAGATTAAACTACCTGGGGACAAGAAACTACAACATATATAAAATCATCTCTCTTACCTTAGAGCAACTAAATGAACTGGCATACAAAGAGCTGTTAAAGGAGAGGAAGGAGGCAGAGGATGTAAAATTGCTCCTAAAAATCAAGGAAGAAAGGAGATAGAAAAGGCTCTACAAGCATGCTCCTATCCTCTCCCTAATTCAAGAAAGTCCTGAGAAAGAGGCTGTGGTAACTGAACAACCTCAGGTAGACAAAGAAGTTGATAGACAAAACATGATTAGCTATATGAGTGCCACAGGTCTCTATCAGGCATTTGTACTTCTTCCCTTTTCATATGAATATGTTGAATTCGAGTATCTTAAGCAGCTGGAGCAACAAGTTACCAAAGAACGAAAGGCTGCTAAGAGAAAAATGAGGGAAGAAGCTGTAAAGTCAAGAGCCATCATCTAAAAAAGTCAAAAGAAGTCTACTGATAGGCAAAGGATGATGAGCTTCTTAAAGCTGTACGGATTCTCCGGAAGGAGGCTTGGTCCAATGTCTCTATCCACTATGGATGAGCACCATTAGAGTGATCAAGCAGAATATTAAAAAGGGAGAGCTTGTTGACTTGCATTCTCCACCAAGTCAAGCTCAACCTGAAGTTGAGGTAAAGTTGAACCCACTGAGACAACACAACCTGATCCTAGAGCTGCATGTCAGCCAACTTCATCTTCTAATCCACAGTAGGGTCCAAATCCCTCTACTTCTGACTTTGTGAGGGAAGAGGACCCAATTGAGAAAGATACAACAAGTAAACATGATGCTGAAGGCTAGTATTCTCAGTTAAAGACTTCAAAGAGGAGGGAAAGGATGGCTAGGAAGAGTGTTTCTAAGAAAAAGTCAAAGGCATCCACCTCTACACCTCAGGATGAGTCAGAGCATACTGAGGTAGTGCAAGAAGAGGCTGCTCAACCAACTCCAATTCAAGTAGAGCCTCTTGTAACTGAAAGACCCATCCTGTCCTGGACTTTTGCTATGAATCCAGACAGGTGGTATGTTATCAGAGATCAAGGAGGTCAAGATGTCTATTTCTGGCAAGACATGATTGATCTTCCTCTACATGATCTCCATGACATGAGAAGATATTATGAGAGTCTGAGGGATCCTGACAAGATGATGAAGAAAGGTATGGTCTTAATCGTAATGAGGACTGTCAATATCTGAATAACTGTTCTGTTTTGGTAGCATCAGCCTAGGGGGAGTTTGTAAGGTTATATTAGAATACTGATGCAACCAAAGAAGCCAAAACAACAAGGAGCTTCCTGCATACATGCACTAATGTACAAGGTAGAAGTTATTTCGGAAGTTTTACACTCATCACATAAATTATTCTAAGTGTAAAATCTTCCGAAGCCAAAGACCAAATCTTCCGAAGCCAAAGATGAAGTCTTTCGAAGCTTCAAAGACAAAGTCTTTCGAAACCAATGAAGTGAAGACTGATTTCTTTCGAAGACAGAGAAGACATGCTTTCTCTGATGTACTTTTACATAAAGCTGACTTACTTTCCGCTACACTCTGAATACTCACCAACTTATACAAGTTGGTGAAAAAGTCCATGCTTTAGTAAACTGTAGATTATGGTTTTGAGTCTGTAACTTCTTACTTTGTACCTTTTATTCTTTTTGTAATATATTAGGATGTGAGCTATGACATGTCATAGTTACTAGTCAAAATGCAATCTGTCTTTTGACTTTACATTGATCTTGTTGTCTAGATTAGTGTTTCCAGCTGGCCTTCAAAGTATGGTCGGCTGTAGGATGTAGTATAAAGTATCTCAGGTCCTTGTATTTCTTTTTATGCTTTGTAACACTTGTAATAGAACTTGAGAGCAATATACAGGATCCTTGAAAACCATACTTATCTTGTTCTTGTTCTTAGTTATGTTTCGTTGTTTACTTGTGTTCTTACTATCATTTATATAAACCCGGTTTCCTATTTGATCTGTTAAGTATTCTAACACTCTTGTCATTGTGAGACTGATTGTATTGACCATCCCTTAACCGGTCCTGCAAAGATGGTAGTGGAATAATCTTTCTTTATGTGGCAAAAAAAGATCAAAATCAATGGTAACAGTTGTATTTATTTGAAATTAGGAGAGAGATGTCAGTACGCTGAAAAATTACTGAAAAGGGTTGTACCCTTTTCTTCATTTGTCGTCTTTATCAGAAAGGAAATAGAAATTTTCATATCCCTTTGTAGATTTGCTTTACATAAACATTTATATGAAGGTTTTCAAATGCATATATTTGAAAGGACCATCACCAAAATTTTGGTAGCATTTGACAACAAGCCTTTTGAATATACATACATACATATACACACACTTTATATAACAAGCTACCGTTTCAATACATTTACATTAAATTGGGTCAGCTTGAATTATATATTCTTGTAGTAATGTCTTCAATAAACAATATCCTAAACCAAAGCTAAAACTCACATTGGTTTCGGTATGTTGTATACTTGTAGGGAGGGGGTGATATGATCTGGGTTTATGGTCTCTAAACTAAGAAAAATAAACTAAATGCAAAGAAAAACATATTAATATATATATATATATATATATATATATATATATATATATATATATATATATATATATATATATTAACATAATGATTTGTTATTTCATTTGAAATAAAACACTTACAATAAAGTTCAAGAAATAAAATCAATATATCTGCTAATTTACGCTTGTAGGGAGGGGTGATTTGATCGGGTTCATGTGTTTTTATTACTTCTTACAAGACTATTAGATTAATTGCTAAAGAAATATCTTTATATAGGTTTTTCTTAACAATAATAAATCGATAATGTACAGTTCAATTTTATTGATGTTGTTTTACAACTTTACAATCATGTAAGGATTCCATATCATCATCATTCACTTTTAAATGCGGCTTATCGATGGACAAGAGTGTGTATTTCATATAGAGTAAATCATAAGCGCAATCCCTGTTTTACATGTTTTGATTTGTTTTTTCTTTTTAACTCTTTATTTTCCTTTAACTTCGAACTATTTATAAAATAAATTTTATTTTATTTTTGCTAGGATTTGATAAGAATAAAATTTTCAAGAGAAGACGTACGAGTTTACCTATTTGAGACATAACATATGGCGGCCTTGGCTCACGAAGAGAAGGGTAACAATGTCACCCACGTGTGAGATCACTAAGAGGGCACGTAGCAAAACCTAAGAGGCAGCAGTGAAATCCCAGCTCCGAATGGAAACACCACTCCTTCGGTGCTAGTGACAAAAATTAACCCCCGACCCGTGGAATATTCACCGAGGTTCAGTGAACTCTATTTCTGGATTGTGTGTGGGCCAAATGACAAAACTCCATGCAAAACAACGTAAAAAAAACTAATATAACAATCTTAAAAATCTAGAAATCCTGTGACGAGTCCCTCATACCTAATGCCTAAAACTAACCAAAATTAAACATGGTCAATAGTCAAAAAAAAAAAAAAAAAAAAACAAAATTTTATAGTAATTTCAAAAGAAAACCAAACTTAACCAGCACCATACCATCCTCTCTCCTCTTTCCCAACTGAAATTCAAACACACAAGTCACAAGCCAATTCTACAGCATCACCACAATGCCTCAATCAATCTCCCCTTCTACCGTAACCCTAATCTTCAACTCAACGACCACCGAAAGACCACCATCATCCGTCGTCTCAAGAAGAAGAACCACCACCTCCACCAATACCTCCGCCCTCGAAGCTCGAATATCTCTCGTATTCGCTCTCGCATCTCAAACCACCACCGTCTCACAGCGACGTAAATGTCTTCACACTTCTCCTCACACCATTTTTTGTCAATTAAATTGCTCAATTTTGTTTATGATGTTGAGTTTATTTGATTTGTTGTAGTTTTGGCGGATTTGGCGACGGAGACGGCGAAGTACGTGTTTCCGAAGAGGTTTGAGAGTCGTAATTTAGAGGAAGCTCTTATGTCAGGTGTTTTGTGTGGTCTAGAGGAATTGATTTGAACGTAATTGTTGTGTTCTTACTTCGGGAGCTAGGGTTTGTATTTGTGTGATTTTATTGGTTTTGTATTTGCAGTTCCTGATCTGGAAACTGTGAAGTTCAAAGTTGTGAGTAGAAATGATCAGTATGAGATAAGAGAACTTGAGGTATTGTTAGAAATTTTCAATAAAAAGTTATTTCATGTTCTAATACTTGGGTTGGTTACAGTTGTTTACTGATTAAAGTAATGTATTTGTATTAGCCTTACTTTGTAGCTGAGACTACAATGCCAGGAAAATATGGGTTTGATCTGAACGGTTCATCGCAATCCTTTAATGTACTTGCCGAGTACCTGTTTGGTAAGGTATTTAAGCTTTCATCAGAGGTTTCAGGACTAAACTTTCAGAACAAACTAAAATAAAGCTATTAACCTACCTTGTTTGATGGGTATGTATATCTTGCCAGAATACAGCAAATGAGTCAATGGCGATGACTACTCCTGTACTCACACGAAGGACCCAATCTGGTGGTGAGACAATGGATATGACTACCCCTGTGATAACAAAGAAGGTATGTTCTTTTCATGTTTAGGAAGTTTTGATCTTTTTGGGTATCAAATTGTTACTGATGCTGTCAAATAGTTATACTACTATCTGGAGTACCTTTTCATACCTTTCTGTTCCCTTTAAACAATTTCTTTTATTCTTTCATTCATATTTATCTTTGGACTTGTAACGATGGTAAATGTTGGATTCTTCACTTACACACACATATATATGGGGTATAGGCTGAAACCTCCTCGGCTAACATATATACATACATACTATTGGCCCCCTAGAATCATCTATCCACCTAGAATCATCAATCCACCTTTTGATTGTTGACTGAGACATTGTTTGGTAAGCTCATTGGTTTGACAACCTTATGAAAGGATACACATATTACATGTAAGAACTTTAGTTAGCAAAACAAGATATACTTTTAGTTAACTAACATAGCCCAGTGGCGATGTCAGTATGTCCTAGGTTAGTGAATCTATAAGTAGGTATGTAGGGTGGCTGGGTTGGGGTTTTTATGCTTAATGTCATCACAAACACTGAAGTGACGGAGCATACTGGAGAGTTAGCTGACCTCTCGTAACTTTGCCTGATTCTTATTTGCTTGTTTTTAATACAAGTTCATCCAGTTCCTATAAAACTGGAAAAAATTGACTGGATTTCTGAAAGGAAACGTTAGGAGGGGTGGTCCTCTGAACCATTGGTTGTTATATCTAATATATTAATAATATATAATTTGAAGAAGTCCCAAAGATTTAACTCTGGAGGTTGTAATATACTAATGTGAAATGGTATTTACTATTTATGAAATACTATTTAACAAAAATCTCTCAACCAATTTTTTTCCTTCTCTCTGATGTTTCAAATCCCAATCTGACATAAATAGAAATATATGGATAAAAATCCAAATAGTTTATAATTATGCCTTTATATGAGAAGACTTTTGATTGTTCAAACTTCTATCATCATAACATATCAAAAGATTAGTATATGGGAAAATAGTCGATCTAAATGTGAGAAAAAAATTGTGATTAGTAGTTAGATAGAGTGACCAAATAAATAATGAATAAGAATGAAAACGCTGAACTCACTGGTCATCATCACTGGACATTTAAGTTCGTAGGGTTTCTTGGTATCACATGACCCTCACTTAGGTTTGCCCTTTGCAACTTGAATGTATGCAATGTTAGATATGCAAGTTGAATCAATTCATGGATCTGAATCTGCAATGCAATTTCATTAGTTGATCGAGTTCATGAACTTCAAATATCATGACTTTTAGTTTTCATATTGGGATCATTAATGTACGTGTAAATATCAACAAAGTGACTCATAAAGCTAACAAGACAGTTTTCCTGAGTTGATTCATATTTGACTTTCTCTTATGTGATGACATTTTACATTTTGATTAATATAGATGGAAGATCAAGATAAGTGGAAAATGTCTTTTGTCATGCCTTCAAAGTATGGTTCCAACTTACCACTACCCAAAAACTCTGCTGTAACCATCAGAGAGGTGCCTGCCAGAACTGTGGCTGTTGTTGCCTTTTCAGGTTAGGGATTATTTTTTCACTATATTCCCGTCTAGATAACAGTCACTAAGAATTCATGAAAAGTACGGCTTTAAGACTGTCCTGAAGACCATATCAATTCAGGTTTTGTCACTGATGAAGATGTCATGCGCCGGGAGCTAAAACTTCGGGACAACTTAAAGAACGATAGTCAATTCAAAGTAAAAAGTGATGCACTGGTGGAAGTTGCACAGGTAACGTAAAATACTTTTGAAAGAAAAAAACTCATCCATACAACAGCAAATAACAAATATTATGTATTTTCAGTACAACCCACCATTTACACTCCCATTTACACGGCGTAATGAGATATCTCTGGAAGTTGAAAGGAAGCAAGGGTAGATCTTCATTCCACAATAGTCAACAGCATGATACACAGAATTAATAAATTACCTGTCTCTGTTGACACAATGGCACATGATATGTAAAGCACAATGCTTAACTTGTGTTGGCTGTATATAATATATAGAATTTCTTTGAAAAGGCCATTTTTAATGTTTGTTAGCTCCCTACTTATTCACATTATATATGTAAAGAGCACAACTATATCTTGTAATTAAATCTGGGTTATGTTTACCTCCTTTTTCGTTGGAGATTTTTAGATGACTCGACAAGATATTAGATCACCAGGAGAAAGTGGCAACACTGCTGCATATCATTCTGTATATGCGCACCAAAACACTTTACTATATTCATAAATTAAACCTAATCCATGGCACATATTATCATTTGTGAATATTACACTTGTATTTGCTTGACCTAAAAATTTAAATGCAGCAGTTTCTGGTTTCTGCCATTAGTGATTTCAGTTAATGCAAGATGCTTAAATATTCTGTTAATTTATGAATAACGTTGAAGTATAACCTTGAAGCCCATGAAGAGAACTTACAGAAATTGCAAAAGACAAAGTTGCCTGCAACAGAAAACATAGCAGGTTGGAATGAGTTAACCATCTATTTGACAGTGATTGTAAGTGCACTTAACTGTTTCTTAGATCTAGTAAAACCTATCATAATTGGATGAGGTCCATTATTGTTTGTATCTCTATTTCCATATGGGCATGATTGACAGCACTAACACAGTTACTTATTGATTGCGCAGATTAATGGCACTATCCACCAATTTGAATTACTGCGAAGAAATTTATTTTCATTCAAGTTCCAGCTACTTATAATTATCATGGATGATATACAGCAACACACGGCTTACACAGTTCCTATGTCATTCAATTTTTCAGGTGCTAATCAGGGAAGATTCACCTCTTACTAATTGAGATGAACTGCAATTATGAGTTTATGACAACTTTTAAATAATTAAGTATATAGAGTAAGTGGCTCGATTAGATGAGAACAAAACATGCATATAAGATTAGGGTGGTCATGACCCAAAACATAACATAAAAATAGTTAGGTTTCGGGTTGTCATGTCTAACCCGTTTAATAAGCAGGTTGTGTTCTGGTTGACCATTTTAATCCGTTTACCTAAATGGGTCGTCATCAAGCTGATTGGTTTAACTTGCTTACTTAAACAGGTCGGCCCATTAACCCGTTTAATCAAGTAGATAGACGTTAACACTTTTAAATAGAATAAAAGTATATATTTTATAAGGTCGATCCAGCAACTGTTTACAACATGTCCACCCGTCTGACTCATTTACATAAATGGGTTACACGGGTCGTGTTTAGGTTACATGATTTAAAGCGTGTTTAGGTTAGGGTTAATGTCTTTGACATGAATAAATATGTGGGTCGTGTTACTTCAGGTTCATCTACTCAACCCACCACCCTACCAACCCGACATGATTGACACCCCTGTATAAGACGCGATGTAAGAAGTACTATGACAATATAGCCCATAACTTTTGTCTTTCCAACAATTTGCTTGAGCTAAATATACATATATATCATTATCTTAGTATCTTTCATGTATCTTTCATGTTATTACACTTTATGCTGATGCATTTGACTGTATCTGTCAAGGCTTGCTGACTACATATACTTTGTATGTTACTCTAAGAGTTGTTAAATTAGTTTAATTCTGGTATACTATCTAATACAGGCTTCCATCTTCCAAAATTTCTATTGTCTTCGTCTTGAATGACAACAGCCCCGTTTGAGCTTTCTTTCTTCATATGAGAAACCAAGTCACCTACTGAAACTCTCCCCTTTGTCAACATCACCTGCAACTGTTGTTTGGTTATCAGCAGCTTTATCCTCACTATTCCATTCCCATCTTCTGTTTCTGCCTCTGATTCCGGGTTCTCGTTCAATTCCATAGAAGCGGCCTGAACTGGCACTGGATAATACTTCTGACCACCAAAGAGTCGGTGAACTTTCATGGATTCTGTATGTTCACCGACTTCTTGACCTGTTTGCATGATCTTGTTTTGTCGAATTATACAATTTCCCATTTTTGCTGCTTTTGTTTTCATATAAGAGGCGACTGATTAACAAGAGTTCTTTTGCAGTATAGAGACATGAAACGGCTAGATTTTAAGCAAGGTTGTTTGGATTAGAATTTTGTTATATTTATAGAAATAAACCAGGAGGATGCCCTTGTAGTTTTTGATTATTACAGAAATGCCATATCTCACTTTGGACCCCACATAGATTTTTTGTTGGGGCTCATGCTTAATGGATCTTCCCATAATGACTTTTAAAATTCATTATTTTGCTGTTGCTTTAATAAAATATATTACTGAGCTAAGCAATGTGAAATTAGATGATAGTTGAGCATTTCCATACAAATTTACCTGAACTTGCAACTACCAGTCTACAACCCAACATATGCACGAGTTGATTCTGTTATGTTTAAACTCCAACAGATCAAACAGATAAAAAATATAGCTTAAAAGGGAACTCGTTATATTTTCCTAGCCAGTTGATCATAATCTCCTAAATCATTTCATTTATTGACATAATATAAATTTTACACTCATATTTGCATAGTTATTATGGTAAAATGTCCGATTAATTTTTAATAAAAGGTGTTTCAGGTCGACCCGTTTCAACCCATATCAAAAATTACCTGTCATATACCCGAACTCATTATCCATGCCACCTCTAAAAAACTTTACTATTAGATTGATAATTTCTGTTCTGTATACATCCTGTTTGCTAAATTTACTCTGAAGTTCTGAATGGAGCTCTATATGTAACATCTGACATTTTGCAGCTACCGTCAGTGATGCCCTTCCCTCCTTGATGAAGGTAACATATCTTGATCCCTTTTTTACTTTAATAAAAAATACCTTAATGCTTTCCTAGCTGGTTAAAAGATTAAGTTGGCCATCATATTGCTTTGCTATTAGTTGTTATTACTATTATTGTGCCCTACATATAATGAAAGTGGTTATTGCGTATGGTAACCAAAGTGGATTGTTGTCAGACTCCAAAAGTTACAGTGGTAGATCAGTTAGAATCCTGTAGAACCACTAAAGCTTTTACCAAGTGGTTGACTATTGCAGTTTATGATTATTTGTTGCAGCACTTCTACATCTGCTCACCATTGACTAATTTTGACTCTCCCTTTGGGCAGTAAATGTGTTCTGCGGGTCTTATTATTCAAAGGAACGCGCGTTTTCTCCACAACAGTTTCTAGGTAAATCTTGTGGTTACTGTATAATATCTCTTTTCATCCATTCATTGCCATAACAAAATATAACCTTTTTAGGGGTTTTTTGCCTACCAAAATGAACATAAAAACCATAACATATGAATAGGATAAAGCTGGCACACGGAACAGGAATTTTAGAAAAAACTTATGCCTAATAAAGACAATTATGCATTAAGGGAATGAATATGATTGCAACCTATACCATCCACTACACAAGGGAATGAATATGGGTAGAGGTCTTTGTGCTAAGTGATGTTAACTTGACATAAGCAATGATATAAGCCATATGAGTTTGTGGGTAGGAGCCCTTTTGCTTTTTAAATCTTAAGCATAATTATACTTAGATAAGCCACAATGAAATCCTCTGATTTATTCATTGTCTAACTTGAACTTTGGTGAGCTTTAGCTTTTTGGGGGGACCATGAATCATGACTTTATGTGTAGTTTGGAGATTAAACCTTTTTAAATGCTAAATTAAACTCCAATAGGAAGCAATACTGAGTTCCTATTAGTTGGACGGTTAGTCGGTCAAGTAGGTGATGATGATGCTAATATGGTAGAAATTTGTACAATGGATTATGTATCAAGTTGGCTTGAATTTCTACTGATCTTTTTCTAGAGAATACTACTAATCAGACAATATTATCATCTTGGAATATTCATCTCTAAGCATGCAAGTTTCTTTTTCCTTTTCGTGGATGCACTTACACGCCAAATAAACTTCGTGTTCATATGTGCTCGTGGAATTGCTTAGAAAAGAAATTATTTAGATGTGTTTGTGGAGCTACTCAGGAAAGAAATTATTCAAATGTTATAACAATCATCAAACAATATGTTATAGTTTCTTTATTTTACTCTAATCTTTAGATTGCAAATCACCATGAATGCTAATGTTGTTATAAGTGAAGAAAGGACTAATTCTGTTTGTTCAGAACTCATCTCAGAGTGAACTTATTTTGGGTATATTTGTGGTTCCTTTTGAAACTTTTAAGAGGAATGAAATTGATGAATCATCACTAGTGGGGTTATACACAGTTGAAGGTGGGGGTGAATCCATATGTAGGGGCTATATGGCTAGTCCGGTAGTTGGAGGAGTGAAAGTGTAATATTGCAATAAAGTGATAGTTAGTCTCACCTCCCTTGTGGGAGAGAAGTGGAGGAGTTTGGTCTGGTCAAAGTTCCATTATCATGGCAATATAATGTGTTTGATATTGGAATTAAATGGATGGTGATGGTGTTCCATCCTTAGGATTGTTGGGTTGAGTTACCCTTTTCAACATAAATCATACATGTCTTCCCTCACTTTTCATACACACACACAAAAAGACACATTCAATACAAGAAGAGAGCTATGAGAATCCCATTTAGCTTTTGTATATTCATGTGTTTATACAGTTCTTATAGTTTTTAAAAATTATTTCTCAACATAAAAGGTTGTAACTATTGTTTTAACTGTGATACATAGGGTGGTTATATAACCATGTAACTGTTTTTGTTTTTCTCTCCTACTATGTGTGACATGCGCTACGTATAGATGTTTATGAGATTCTTGTTGCTCTCTACTTAAAATTGGTATTGTTCTTATGTTAAGATGTATATAACCAAAGATATATGTATTAAACATCTTAAAATGTTATTTGTTTTTGGGTGTCACATACTACTAATAAGGAAAAGGCCTGAATCTTGATTTGTGGTGGTTGGCATATGATAATAACAATAAATACCATTCATTATCCATGAGAATTACCTTCTATTTTTCTCTGTCTGTATATTTTTTTTGAGGGTATGGTTATGATGACATCATAACAAGCAAGCATGCACAATTCATGCCTTGTTAAAGATTAAGAAAGTTTCATGTCTTTTCTAATCTTGTGATTTCATAGCATACCATCCTTTCGTTGTGTCAAGAATAATCTAGTTGTATCATGTTCATTGTGTGACGATATAATTATACGAAGATGACGTTACTGGAACTGGCAAGAATTTCATTAGTATGATCATGTTCTAAAAACCGTTAGTCTCTTTTAAGACTATTCAAATGTACATCTATATCTTTATCATCCGTGAAGGATCATTATCTTGTGTTAAATACTCATTTTTACCTGGAGTTTTTAAGTTTTAAACCTATAAAATATGAAGTCATTGAATATTAAGGGCTTGTAGCTCAATGACATATGCCATCTACAAGATAATAATGTTGTACCTCCATATTAAGTTGGGGACTCAATCCCATGAAAAACAATGAGGTAGATTCAGGAGAATAGTTATATTAGAGTGTGTTATAATTTGTTATGTATGATCATCCTTTATGACACAAAAAAGAAAATAAAATAAAATAATGATTAATCAACATCTAATCTCTGTGACAAAAATTGATTGTCAATTTTACTTAAGACTTAGAGCCTACAACCATTTAACTGATGAGACATTTTTTAATATACGTTTTTGGATTTAAAATTCAGCGTATAGTTTGAATTTGTATATTGAATTGTTTATTTGTGAAGAAGAATATATCCCAAGTCATGACTCATGACACAGTCGCATCATAAAATTGTTTTCTGTATTGGTTTCTAGATCTTGCTTACTATTTATTATTCAATTTAAGCACGTACATTACACCCTCGATAAGATAATATAATTTGTACAAATTATTATCTTACATTCTTACTTCTTATTGATATTATTTGTTGAAATCTTAACATAACTTATTTTCAAATATGCAAATGACTTTGGTATGATCTTGAATGAGAAAGTAGAAGCAAATAGTATACAAAACACAACAAATCGTCAAACCATATAAACCAAAGAAGTTCTTAGGTTTAGCCAGTTTGATATCCACAAGGTTCAGTACATATTTTGATTTTGACGGTTTGATTATTCATTACGGCTAAAACCGGTCATTTAAGCTTTTTATTTGATATTTTACGCTTACAATTTTTAGTTATTATAGTCATAAATCATTTTATTATTTTAAATTTATTTAAAAACTAATGATTTAAGAAATAAAAGAAAAGCGTTGAAATCATAGAACCATTAAAATCAAACCATTAAACAAGTAAAATATAGTCCATCTAACTTATTCAGTTTAGTTTGTCATTTCCTAAAACCATAGTAATTTATTTTAATTAGAATTTTCGTCAAAATTAGTCGAATCTGCCTCCACGCTAACAATCCTAGATAGATATATGTTATACGTAGATAACAAATTACAAGACATCATCCACCAAACAATATTAAAAAACTATAATAATTGCATTTCACGTCCTTTGTTTTCTAACATTTTCTAGATTGGGTTGGAAGAACTCTGAAGAAATCTAATGCTTAATCCAATTAGGAAAAAAAAGTGCGTTTTAATATCATAAAAAGAAACGATACGTCTCCATCTTCTTTTGCCACCCCCACTCCAAAAAAGCTAAAAAGAATAAGCGTTGATTTTCTACTAACATTAGTCTCTAGCAAGCCATGCTACACGTATTTTATACGCAGTATATATCTCTCTTATCAAAATTTATAAAAAAAAATGACATCTTAGTAAAAAAGTTAAAAAAAAAAAGATTAAAATTCTAGGTAAACTTGTAAGAATTTAGTTAGGTATTTAAAGTAGTCTTGTGGTTTATTTGGTTCCATGAGAATTTTCTGTTTTATTCAAAAGTGTGTAATGTTCATGTGAACCAACTAAATTGGTCAATTTTAGCAGTTTGTTACTACTACTATTATTTGTAGTTTTTTTATATTATACGTAAGTTGTAACCATAGTCACCGGCTTTGCCATCAATGTCCTTGTTGTGTTCATCGTTTCCGGTGTCATGAAATCACGCAAGCTAATTTTCAAACACACATATAGACACATATAAAACAACTAGTAAATTTCGTCGGGAATATTTCGGTGATATATCCGTTCATGATCCCTCGGTAACATCCATTGATAAGCCATCAATTAGTTTTTTATTCAGACCATTTCTTCTAACGGATTAATACCAATAGATTCCAATGCCAACCATTTTCACCGAGAGATTTCTGATAGACATGTATGTCACTAAAATCCCTTGGTTTTGTAGTGACACACATGTTCAAGATTTGGATAATTTAGGGTTAGGGTTTTGAATCCAGTTTTATAATCGATTTGGGTTGTTTATGGTTTTAGTTTGGATTGTTTAGGTTTTCAACACCCATTGTTGTAGGCTTTGAGCTAAAAAAATTGGACATGGTACAAGGTGGCAATTATAAAGCTAAAGTAGTTATATATGTATTATTTTGTTATGTCTAAAATAGAGTTACATAAAGACTATATACAAAGTTTGATATTAAAGTTCAATACATAACTAGTTTAATAGACCTATTAGAGAGAGAAACCCTTTGTTCATGAGAGAGTGATTTTTTTTTTCGCTTTAGCTTCGTACTTGAAATGTATTAAAACATATATCACATAATTATCTAGATCCTATTTGTGTTTCGTTACTTCAACATGTATTCTGACTTGAATTTTGTTATTTTTATATTGTGCGTTTGTACAAGTAATGTTATTTCTTAAAGATTAAAAAGTAGAGTTTGCCGGTAGTGTAAATTTTTATGTATAAATTTTTGGTCTGGTAGTGTTAATTTTTGATTCTGTAGTGTAAATTTTTGGTCCGGTAGTATAAATTTTTTATATATATTGAGTTTGCCTCCCCCCTCCCCCCCAAAAAAAAATATTGATTTCGCTCCCCGCTCCCCCTTATAGGAGTGCTCAAGCTCCGCCATTGCTTTCAAGAATGGAGCCAGAAAACTGATTCTTTCCCAGATACAAGCCTTGAAGCTTAAGCGAATCGTCAAACTCCGGAGGAATAAGACTGTTATTTATATGAACATGGATGTTATGTATAAAATCATGTTATATATTTTAGGCATATAGATTTTTATAAGGGAAAACTTTGAAAATGTCCTTTGACCATATTTTTCTTAAAAAAATATCCATTTGACCAAACCATCCCAACAAATATTCCTACCTAATAGAGTCGTCTCCAACCATATAACAGGATAGTCAGAACTCAAGATGAACGGTTCAGATAAAGACACATGTCTAAACAGGGTTGTCACGATCGTGTTCATGTTCGCTGGGAATCAAGTCGATCATGTTCTGGTTTTCCTGTCACGATCAGGGCGCCCGTTTTTCTACCATGTCACATTCGTTTCAAACCCTTAAATAAAAACTATATATATGATATATAAGTTCCGAGTAACGGTGCACTTCAAATGAACCAACTACATGGTCGTTCGAACTTTACCAGAGCCAGTTAACTTTTTTCAGGTAGTCGTTCGAACTATAAAACAAGTTTGAACTATAAGACAAAGAAATTTATGGCGTATGTATACCCCAAAAGCACAATATTGAGGTTCCGAACCCTACTGGCCCAATCGCACAAACGAGTGTATCACTATTAGTAACCACCTCTTCAAACTTCACATCATTTTTAACTGATCAACCAAAGCCTAGTATATGATATTATGTGTATTCCCACCATCTATCAACACCACAACAGCATGGTCACTAATCTTACCTAACAATAGTACATATTGCTCGGCTTGATAGATCCATCCCGTAGGATCATCACCATTTAACAGAGGAAAATGAAGCTTTAAATAGCGTTTCACCTCATCGCCGGTCACGACCATCCTTCTCCCACCGGAACCCGAAGCACTGGCTGACCTTTCTCTTTGAGGGACTGGACTTCCGTCATTAATCGTTGGAACATAGCAATTAATTCATTGAAGTTTTCATGTGTCTTTTGTTGAAATTGTTCAAAAGGTTTTTTGCAACTTTCCATTGTATCAAGACCGGTAACCCATCGAGAAATTATAAATGTACTTTTGTGTACAAAATAAAATAATTAATGGTTCGTTGACTTCATTTTTCATTCGATCATTCCCCTCTAGATGTTAACAATTTGCACAAATGTAGGCCCATTTTATCTATCTTTCGTCGTTATTATTTGAATTAAATACCGTTTAATCAGGGTTTGTTTAGGTTAATGTGTGTACCCTCGCGTCTCGGGCATAAAAGCTGATGTGGCCTTGTGAGGGGCGTTAAACACCGCTCCCTCGGCGGCGTAAAGGAGCGTGAAGGGCGAGGGAGTGGAGGATTCAACGAGCATGACGATGGGAATGCTACCGTTTGAATTGTGACCGTGTGTTTTACCACTAAATTAAATGAATATTTTTTCAGTCTTTACACCTATAAATAGTATAAATACTTACTCTTTTACAATCTTAAAATACTTTCAACCATGAATTCAAACAACCCACACAATTTTTTCAGGTGGAACCTAACCGTTCTACAAATTTCTCGTTTAAAACATCGATCATTTAACGGGATTGGATCGTCGACTGGCCGCAGAAATGAAACAAGAGACCAAGAACAAATACAGACTTTCTTTGTTTATATAGTTTTATTATGAATGTCTATTTTAGTTTTTAATCTTCTAGAATTTTTATTATATTATTTATTGTTTATTATTGTATTTAAGTAGATGTAGGGGTGTGCAAGAAACCGAAATAACCGAACCGCAACCGAAATAACCAACGCAACCGAACCAAAAAAACCGAAACCAATAAGAAACCGACGGTTTGGTTTGAAGGTTTTTTAAAAACCGATTTTTTTGATTTGGTTTCGGTTTTGCTTTTAACAGAAACCGAAAAAACTGAACCGAAACTATAAACCGAACTTGTAAATTTAGAGGTGTATTTATATACTAATAAACATGATTAGCCTATAAATTATTTATTTAACTTAAGCTAATTAGAATAGATTGAATATTTAGGTTTCGAAAATAAGTTTTAAACTTTTTACTTATTTAACCTATAGATTAATATGTTTTATTGATTTTTTTGTTATTCTATTTTATAAATTGCAATTAATTTTAATGTCAAGTAATTTATAAGAAATATAGAGATTATGTTTAAAAATCAACAAATAATATAAACCCAAAACTTCTAGCTTAAATTATATACTTTAGACTAATTTTTTTTAGAAAAAAACTTGAAGCCCAAAAAACAAAATCGAAAAAACTGAAACCGAAGTAAAAATCGAAAATCAAAAACCGAAAAAACCGAAACCGAAATATCGGTTTTTGGTTTTGGTTTTAGGTTAAAACCGAACCAGACAGACCATACTCACCCCTAAGTAGATGTATAATATTAAATTAAATTATATGGGTGATATGCAGTGAAAGGGGTGAAACCAGTTCCTTAGTTTAGTAAAGCGGAGACGTGAAGTTACGGTGAAATGGATGATGTCTCTACATTAGTGTTGTTCAAATAGCTCGACGCTCAAAACTCGCTCGAACTAGTTCGAAAAAAGTTCGGATTTTTGCTCGTTCAGATTTTGGCTCGGTTGTAAAGGAACCGAGCACGAGCAAAGGTACGCTCGCTCGGTTTCGCTCGAATTATTTTTTAATTTAGTTTTTATATATTAAACATTTGTTAATTTATTTAGTTATTTACCAATTACCACTATTTTAATTATTTAGTCAAAAAATTAACAACTCTAAACGTAAAAGCCTTAATTCTCTAATCAAATTATCACTTTACATTTCGAAATCCTTTCACCATTTCATCCATCATCACTCTCCAGCCATCCCCCATATCCCCCCAACTTCCTACCGACTGCCGAGGCGTTGACCTCCGGCACTCCGACATGCAACCCCCGACCTCCCGCACTCTGACCTGCGATCCCGATCTTTGGCAATCCGACCCTGCAACAGTCTAACCGTGCAACCCGCCTCTGACAATCCGCCTCCAAAGTTTGAAGTCCGACCTTGTTCAAAGTCCGACTTTGTTTAGTTATTCCTAATCAAGATATCTTGAGGTTAGTTTTTCTTTGATGATTTGGTTCTTAAAGAACATTTGTAGAAGCATTGGGGAAGATACTAGAGTTGAAACTTGAAAGTTAAAAATTTTGAATGAATTATTAGTTTTGTTTTAAATTGTAACACGAAGTCAAGCAAAACCAAGCGCTCGGTTTAAAACCGAACCGAGTTCGAGCATGAAGTTTGCGCTCGAATTTATAAATTCGAACCGAACCTAACTGAGCTGCTCGGGTTGAAACCGGACCGAGTTCGATCATAGCTGCAATCGGTCTGGTTCGGTTCGTAAGCAACCCTACTCTAGATGAAGTGATTGAGCTTTAGAGTGCACCTGTGATCTTATTTTAATTCTTTATTGTTATTTATATTTTGAGTTTCTTCAGTTCATCAATTTTATATTAACAACATAATTCGAAATGTTATTTATTAAATTATTATTCGGCTTTATTCGAAAACGTTTTATCGAGGATTCGAAACCAATTCTTTGATTGGGCCAAGTTATTTAATATTCGGATTTATTTCATATTTGAAGCCCATTTAGGGTCCGGAGGCTTAATTGACCTTTGGGCTCAGAATCAGGCCTCGTAAATTTAGTTTAAGCCCACGCCCGACTGGAGGTGCACAAATCAGTTTCTAAGCCCATATCCATTTGGTTCAATATTATGAGGCTTAAAGGGAAAAGGTTACTAAGCCAATTTCAACCCTAAGGTATGATTCGGGTCTAAACAGGTATCGATCAAATTGGTTTCGGTCTGGGTTAAAACCGGTTTCTAACCAATTGTTTTTCACCTTCACTTGGAACTAATGTCTTCTACATTTGTGCTCCAAGATTATAGGATGATAATGGACCCGATTTGTACCTTCTCTGCTAACGCATAATAATTTTTGTCACATGTAAACTTCTCATTAGTTTAGGGTTATTTGTATTTTCTCTGCTAAAGCAAAATAACTTTTGTCATATGTAAACTTCTCACATTTGTTTTGTCACATATTATTAAGATAGCAAGTCAACCGTTAATAATAGTATTAAATGCAAATGATATTAGTATTATTTTCAAATCCTAAACAAACTTTTTAATAAATTAAAAGATGTTTCTTTTTATTAGAAAACATAACTTTTTAGAATAAAGCTGTATGAAATATGAATTTTTGTAATACAAAGAATATTTTTCTTTTATAAAAATGTCATTGTTTGAAAATAATTTTTTAAAACACGGAATGTTTAAAAAAATATTTTTCTATAACAAAATTTCTTTCAAGACGAAAGTTTAAAAAAATATTGTTATTGTTTTGTTACTTAAAGAAGTTAATTATAAATAATTTTAACCATATCTCATCTCAAAAAATTATTTTATAATTTTTAAATATAAATTACTAATTGTTAATATAATATTTTAAACCCGTGTACTACACGGGTTTCTCTAAACTAGTTAGTAATATAACTATATAACTCTACTATTCGATTGTAAAACTTTAACTTATATTTGGTCTTATACCACTAGGTGTTATGCTGTTTATGAGGTGGCTAAACTTTACTCCTTGAGATTTGTAAGTATATATTTAACAATATTAGTTTTCAAAATTCAAATTTCAACGACTAAAACAACTTTTAAATATTATTTAAACACATTCACACACATATATATCATCTGTCACTATAGATATCTAAATTTCATGATACAAATCCACACACACAACATAACATACAAAAAGCAAAAGTAATATTATCCATCGTAACATACAAAAAGCAAAAGTAATATTATCCATCGTCATTTCACATTTCATTTATCCCATATTATCATCAATCATTTCTTTTCACCAAACTAGAATATCCATGATGTATGTTTGGTGAATAAACGTTCTCTTCAAGGTAACGGTCAAGCTCATCAGTCAAACTAATGCCTCCTTGAATGAACATTTTATGTCTTAACCAAATTAACTGAACATGAGTATGATCTCTAAACATAGTAAACATACATCATACATGTGTGTTATCTCCGTGATTAATGACGCATAATCTTCAAAACAATCCACTTTACTCTTATTAACATATGATGCAATTTATAAACTTACAATGGTTTTCAACTTCAACCTTTGCACCTTCTTTGTGGTTACAAACATATATAAGATAGTTTGAAATGCCATATATCTCCTTGACCACATACTTCTTGTCTCAACCACTTGTCTAATGTATATGTATTTCATATACAAATTTTAAAAATATATTTATTTTTAGTAAACAACTTGGTTACATCATTAAATTCCTCTAAACTTATGACAAATATTAGAAGCTAACTCCTAGTCTTTCTTGTTTGACAGACTACTACATTGAGCATCTCCTTGTTTAAGATGTCTAAAAAGATCTTTGTAAATAATAACAACGTCCAACATCAAGTATGTTGAATTCCAGCGGGTTTTGCAATCAAGGGATAGCATTTTTGATGATGGAATTGTCAAACGACCATCGGCTTCTATCAAGAGTTTGGTGTTGTTGCCCAAAAACCAACACTATCCATCCGTTTAGTAATAAAAGAAAACCTATCTTGGACAGTTAAATTTATACACTAACACATGTAAAATTTCCCCGCCCTCCTTAAATAATAATAATAAAATAAATAGATCGATCGACTAAAGATAGTTTGCCTAACAGTAGGTGAATCAATCTATAGTTTTGCTCATACAACACAAGGACTCGTAAAAAACGTCGATTGGCAAGAACTTCAACAACATGAGGACAAAGAAAAAGTAAACCAAACACAAATTATAAAACTGTAGCAGACTTGCAAAATCATTGTTTATGAAGTGAAAGCCTTTTTTTAATTGCTTGTTGTTAACAAATTATAAAGCAGTAGTAGATGGTTTGTTGCAAAAACATTGTAACCGGGATTCTGTACTCTTATTTTTCTTTAAAACGCTTTAATAAATTTATTTTATAATGAAGGTTATATAACAAAAATCTCAAATAAAATAAATAATAATAATAATATATACGTTTTTATATAATCTTCGAATGCAAGTGATACACACGAAAATCACCGTTCCCCATTTATAATTATCGTTGGCTAAGGTACAACCAGAGGTAGCCAAAAAACCGGTTCGGGAACCGGTTTGGCCGAAAAAACTGAAACCGGTTTCTGGCCCAAACCGGTCCGAACCGCCGGTTCCTCCACCGGTTGGAGGTTTCAAAAAATAAAACCGGTTTCAAACCGGTCCGATCCCAAACCGGTTTCAAACCGGTCCCAAACCGGTTCCCAAACCGGTTTTAAAAACTAGTAGTTATATGACGGCTATATAGCCGTTTTTTTTATTGTTTTTGATCTTTTTTTGTGTTTTTTATCATTATACCCCCATTAAGGTAGTATAAATATGTATTGGATGTTTTGGTTGAACCACAACAACTTAAAACGCTCTTTACTCTCAAAAAACGCTCTCTACTCTCAAATACGCTCAATACTTTCGTTCAATTAAAAAAAACTCTCAATACTCTCGTTCATTTCAAAATGGCTTCATCAATGCTCAATCATCCGTTGGTTGTGATGCGTCTTCAAGCAACGTGGTGGTAGCAATCCTTCCTACGAATAGGAAACAAGAAATATGGTGCAATTACGATTTATGTCAAATGGCTAGCGGTCCAAACAAAGCTCGTTGCAAGTATTGTCATAAGTTTTTCAAAAAAGATGCAAATACAACTTTGAAAAACCACATTGCGAATAAATATTGTAAGGCTTTGAAAGGTGAACCGTCTCAAGGTCAAGCTTCGATGACAAGCGAATGGAATGTTTGGGCTTATGACGTTGATGCGGTTCGTGAGAAAATGACGCATTTTGTAATTCAAGAAAGCTTGCCATTCAAACATTTCGAAAATGAACGTTTGACTCGGCTAATTCAACGAACTCTCCAACCGCGATACACACATGTAAGTCGTGCTACACTTAGAAGAGATTGCTTAAAAATATGGAAAAAAACTAAAATTGAATTAATATCTTATTTTGAAAATTTACAAACCAGTGTTAACTTAACTAGTAACGTTTGGTCGACTCCGCACGGTTCACCAGACTCGTACATTTGTGTCACCGCCTATTGGGTTGAATCCGATTCGTGGCAAATGATGAAACGTACGATTGCGTTTGAATTGTTTGATTATCCTCACACCGGTCAAAATATTTTTTATCTTATTGCCAAAGTTATTAGACCATATAAATTGGAAAACAAAATCTTGTCAATATCTTTTGATAACGCGTCAAATAATACGCTTGCGATAGAACATCTAAAATTAAAATATAAACCAATTTGTGACGGTGTGTTTTTTCATAGTCGATGTGTTGCGCACATCATAAACTTAGCCGTTCAAGACGGTTTAAAAACTATTGAAACAGTAAAAGATAGTTTTAAAAGAATGTTACGTGACATTTATAGCAGTAACCAAAGATATAGTAGGTATCGCAAGTTTTGTAAAGACGCAAATTCCAAGTGTTTAGGTCCGAATTAGGACGTACCTACAAGATGGAATTCTACTTGTAACATGTTTGAAAAGACTATTGACCAAAAAGAAAGTTTAATAGCCTTTCATAATACTTTGGTGAGTCGTGGAAAGGTTTCGACTTACCATCTATCGGGTTGGGCTATTATTGAAGAAATAACCAAAATGCTTAATGTTTTTAAAACCACAACTACTTGTCTTTCTGGAGTTTATTATCTAACGAGTCCATTAGTACTTCACCAAATTTACTTAATGACTTCAAAATTAAATGAGTTGTCGTTCAGAGGTAGACCTTATTCGGATATGATACCACCAATGAAAGAAAAACTTAAAAAATATTTTAAAGAAATGCCTCCGGTTATTACATGTGCCTCTGCCTTAAACCCTTGTTTAAATACGTCGGGGGTTGAAACTTTACTTGATAAAATTACTTTTAATTTGGATTTAGAAGAAGAAAACCCTTATTATGCTCAAAGTGCAAAAAATAATTTTAACAGACATTTAGGCTAAATGTTTGATGTTTATTTAGCAAAATATGGTTAAACATCAAACATACATGAGTCTATGCGGCATGCGGCACATGACGAAGGTTCAAGTGATCCAATGTTTGCTTTGTATAATACTTTAAGAGATGAATGTAGTAAACGTCAACGTGGTAACACTCCAGTAGTGAAATCGGGAGGTATAGTGGAACAAACTTTTTATCCACCATGACTCCACAAGATTTTAAAAATTTTGACTTGTTGGCTTGGTGGAAATGTAAGAAAGATCAATTTCCAATCCTATCCACCATGGCCCGAGATTTTCTAACCGTCCAAGCTTCCACGGTAGCTTCGGAATCTGTTTTTTCTGTTAGTGGCAGGATTATATCAATACGAAGAACCCGAATCACTCCCGAAACAGTTGAAATGTGTATTTGCTTGAAGGATTATTTGGATGCAGCTGAAAGAATACAAGACAAATGCTCACTTGAAGGAGAATTAGAATATGAAGCCGAAATATATGAAGACGAAGTAAACGGTGGATTGACACCCGGAATGACCGATGACGAAGCGGTATATGATGAGTACATTCGTAATAGCTCGGGTTCTAGTGGCGAAGAATAAAGTATCCAAATATGCAACGGACAAACGGAGAACGACTTTAGTTTTAAAAGTGTGCTTCATTTGAATTGTTTATATGTTTTGAATAGTATCTTTATTTACATTTTATGTAATCTTTGATAAAAATAAATAATCATATTTAATTTTTCATGTATCATAAATCATAATTATATTTTTATTTAAATTTTACATTTTATGTAATCTTTGATTTTTAAGCCTTTTGTAATGTTTTATGTTTTAATATTTATAAATAATTCATATAAGTATGTAATCTTTGATAAAAACAAATAATCAAATGTTTGATGTTTATTTAATAAAATAATGTTTTAGATCAATTGAATAAGTTTTGAAGAATTTGATAAGTGTGAAAAACTTCTGAAATTTTGCTAAGTGTTTGGGCGTTTGGATTGTTTAGGCGCATCATCACTGTTTGGGCGCATCAGCTAAGCATTTGGAGACTGTTTGGGCGTATCATCACTGTTTGGGCGCATCATCACTGTGGGCGCATCATCACTGTTCAGACGCATCTGTTTGGGCGTTTGTTCATTGGATTTAAAAAAAATGCAAACCCGAACCGGTTTGGGCCCGAATCGATTATTAAACCAGCCCGGACCGGTTCGATAGGTTTGAATTTACTAGCCCTAAAACCGGTTTAGGAACCGAACCGATTTGGGGTTCAAACCGGTTGAAAATAATCCGGTTCAAACCGAAACGGTTTGAAACCGAACCGGTTTGGCACCAAAAACCGGTTTATACACCACTAGGTACAACCGTTCCACTATGTTTAGCATCTTTTGTTATATTTTTTTAAAAGCTTTTTTTTTTTACTTTCCGTTTTCCTTTGTATACAACGGGTTTTAAAGTGTGCGTGAGGTGAAGCTCACTCACCAAGTTCAATTCCGGGGCACACCCTTCCTATGGTTTTAACATTTTTAATATTTATAAGGATGAGGTTATTCTATAAAGTGTATTTTTGCTACAAAGTGTGAGAATACACAACGAGTCTAAAAAGTCACAAAAAAAAAATTATATTTCACAATCTAAATCGAATTTCAAAAAAGTACTTCGGAGTCTCTATTCCTCTCGTCGTCCTCTTTCAGAAAAAACTAAAAAAAAAATAAAAAAAATCATTGTATCTTTTATAACACAATGACGTCTGACACAATGACGTCATTGTTTCTTTCATAATGACACAATGACGTCTTTATGTCTTTCATAAATGACACAATAAAAAACGTTAATTTTTTATATTTTTTATATTTTGTATTTTTCGTTTATTTTTTTTCTTAGTGAGAATTGCTAGGGGAACAAAAGCTCGGAATTACTTTTTTGAAATTCGATTTAGATTGTAGATATAATTTTTTTGTGACTTTTTTTTTATTTATTGTGTCTTCTCACACTTTGTAGCAAAAATACACTTTGTATTTGAACATCTTTCTATTTATAAAATTATGAAATACAGATAAACTCATTCTTTTAGTTGACATTTACAAAATATTTAAAAAAATATATTTTTTTTATTTAAATTAGCGCCGCCGTGACGAATTTTATTACCGAATTTGTTTTCTTATACAAAGTTCGGATGTTATCGTCACCATTTTTTAGCATTTTATTTTCTTATACATATCATATGTTATAAACGTTCCAGTCGTTATGTCATGCCTATTTCCATCGACCTTTTGACGTGAACTTATTTAATTGGTCCATGTCTTTTATATATATATTTTAAACATCGAATCTTTACTTCTACTCTTAAATTATACCAAATTACATCATGTTGGGATTTGAACTCAAACCCTTACCTCTAAGAGGCAAAACCTTTACCAAGTGCTTGCTATAACATGTGCGTTTACGTAATTTGCTTATTTTATCGACATGTCAACGTGTATTTTTTAACCAGCTTGTTTTTTATATAAGCTTTTGAGTATCATTAATTCCCCTCGTTATAATGTATGAGTTTACGTGAAGGTTTGGTTCACACCCCATAGAGCCGAAGGGTTTAAAAGTAGTTTTTAATCAACATGTCAACCTCAAACCCCCACCCACACACACACCCCTCGGAACCATGATGCTAAACCACAGAAATTGGATACTATGCATTATTATCAGTTTGAAAGATTTAATATGTTTATACAAAATATACAAAGAAAAATCTAGCTAAGGGATCGTTTTGGTCTTTTGTTGGTCCTGACTATTGTTCATTGCACTAGTGCCATAATCTATTAGAGTCATCTTTCAGTCACGCCTCTTTGCGTAATAACTCCAACTCTACATAATCCCAGGTCTCCAAGCCGATCTCCATTCGTTAGTCTTATCAAGATTCAAAATCTCTCTATCTCTCTCACTCTATCTCTCTCTCACTCTTGTAAGCTCCACGTCTCCACTTTCTCACACCAATGTATTCACTATTCATTAAAACACAAGATTGGAAAAAAATTGGGACACTTTGATATAGAAATTAGGCCACTATGAATGTGGTATTGTGTATTCGATATCGTCCTCACATTGTTGACATTTCTGTTTATGTACACAAATTAAGTGGTTCGTAGGGTCCCCGTTTCTGAAGCTCAGATCAAAAGAGCTGTCGATCTAAGACGTGCCCCTTGCCTCGCCCTGCCCTTCTACTGCAGTTTTGGTTGATACATTGACAAATAATTCCGGAGACAATATATTTAGATAGGTTTATGGTTTCTACGTGATTCCAAGCAAAGTTGGTATTTTATGGACCACCACTTTATGTGGAATATGCATGAATGGTGGTTATGCCACTATAGATGACACTAGAGTGATTGGAGCACTCCTTAAAGCAGAAATAATGAACTCAAAAGAATGCATCCACAACATTATATAAGGACTGATGTATAAAGACAAATTAGAATAATCAAAAGTCAAAACTATAACCCATTAACACATAATAATTTCTACTGACAATATAATCGGTCACGCTTTGTATATGTGTCAAGAAATCAGAATTTAAACTCTTATTGACCAAACCAAAGGTATTTACACCTAAATTGAACAAGAACCAAAATTAATATGGATCTACTATGAACAACTCTCAATACCAGAACAAAGAAATCCAATCAAGAACAGAAATCAGATCAAGAAGAGTATGATCAGATACAAAAAATATGAAATGAACACTCTAGAAAGACATGGATCATCACTATAATGAAAACCCTAACAAAATCAAGTGTAACAAAAATATGAGAGCATCAAAGACGAAGAGAGAGACCGAGACTGATTAGACAAAAAAACTGATGACCAATATCAGATCTTGATGTTGACAGATGATTTCGTCATGAGGGTTAAAACCCTAGATGGAGAAGGTGAAGACAGTGAAGATGAACCGACGATGGAGACGATCTAAGATTTGAAGCCACAAAACACGAACTCTCCATTCTTGAATATACCAACTATGCCATGATCTCTTTGTTCTTTCACCCAAATCCGTATATGTAATCTTGCTTCACGCCCATGTATCCAAGCCCACCAGATTGCTCTTGATCTTTGCTGCAACAAGTTTAATTTACTTCAACAACAATATCCATCATGAAACAGATAAAATACTAATACTTAAAAAAAAATATAAGACACTTATATACCATATATGTTTGATATTAAATTGAAAGATACATATATTTCAACAATATGTTTGTGCTGACGTGATAATGATAAAGAAAATTTTCAAACTAAATGCCACGTTAGTGGCATTTCATATGGATTGCCCCTGCTGATGAAAGTAAAAGTCAAGAATGTCGCTGGTCAAGTTCTCATTATGAATAGTAATAGATCATAGCTTGAATTGTTAAAATCAAATTTGTCATATTTAATAAAAAAAAGTTTTAAGACGATTGATAATAAAGTTTAGGGTTTATAGTGAATAATTCATGATATCTACTTCTGCTCCCTGATTGAAGTCAACATGGAATAGATACCATGAAGATTGCCCACCCCTACTTTATTTTGGCCTACCATGCACCAACAGGCTTAACATGATCACTTTATTCCTAGCACAATCACAAGACAACAAAAGGACTAAAATATAACTTAATTAAAAGAACAAATCATAACAGGCCACGTGGCTTTATGGATGAACGTCACGTTAGTGTGTATGTGTGTATGTGGGGATGAGGAAGGTGGTCGTCGTCGTCAAATTATTATGATAATTTGTGGTGGTGGATGGACCGCAGTGGTGGTCACTGGTGAGATTACAGAAAGAGTTAAATTAAAGGGTTTGATATAAATAAATATTTTTTTTTTAATTTAAAAACATTGATTTCAGTCCAAAATTTTCAATATTTGTTTTAGTTTAAAATTTTTATCGTATGTTTTTAAACTAGTACTAAAATGAAATATATAATTAAACTTTAGACTTATATTGAAACAACTGATAATGTCTTTTAGTGATCAATTGTTGTTTTTAATTTTTTGAGGTAAAATTGTTATTTTTATCAAACACTAAAGAACAAAATTGAATTTAACTATTATAGTAATTTAACGTGTTAAAACCTTCAATTAGAGAAACGATTGTGATCGTCTTTTTAAAATAATTGTTCTAAAAATGAGACATCTAACATTGAAGACCCTATTGTAGATTTTGTTTATTATTGTTATTTTTAACAATCCTTAATCTAATTCTAATATAGTTCACTCTTATTTTAAATTTTAATCGAGACTTAAACCTAATATCTCTTACTCGATACGAATACACATTTCCCAATATACAATAATAAATAAGATGATAACTTTGAATGAAATAAAAAAAAATCTAAAAAACCAAACTTTGTAGCCTTAAAGCCTTTATAAAGGAATCTATATATTATGTTTGTGTATGGGGTTTCATGGAATCATGAATAGACATTTTGGTAGGGACTCCTGGTGAGGTTCTAGCAGACTAGTACCCATATTGAATGGCTTAGAATTTTTTGGGATAAGTTACAATCATTAAGATTTTTTTATACATTTTACTTCTTATATTAAAAGCAATTTCTTTACAACACCTAATTACATCTAATCATTTAATTGTAAGTATTTAAACCTAAATCATTTTTATGAGGATATAAAACCTTACCACTAGACCACAACTCATGATATACATTCTTAGTTTTAAGTATAGAATATTTCTTGTTTAATGAATTATTATAGGCATGAGGTTATATAATAAATGTTCAAAAGGTCACATGCGTTATAGGGCATTTGGCTATCCTCCAAAAGCATAGTGTGTCTATATATAGACAAGAATAAAAACATGTCATATGCAAGTGACATTATAAATAAATTATAAGCCTATTCCAACCATCATCTTCATCAAACCATAGGCAAGAATCTATCTCCATTCACCCATGGCTACTCAAGTTGTTTCCTTCTTCTCCATGGCATTCGTCCTCTTCTTTGGAACATGCGCTAATATCGGTATGATCTATATATCTCCATATATGTAAGTATTCGACGACAATAGTTTAGATGTATAGTACATTAGTTTATCATAGTCAATTAGGTATTCTAAACCAATGTTTGGAATCTGAAGACACCAATACATAATACATAACTTTGTAAGTTAACAATGTCTTGTTCTGAACTTAATGGTTGACGAAGGTGCTAATTGCTTGTTTACGTATTATTTTCTAAATTTTCAAATTAGTACATAAAGTCTGTTTGCAACCACTGTCGTATCTATGTACTAAGAATTCTATGTCACATAATATCAGAGAAATATTTTTATGTGTTATACAGTATTTCATGGCCGGCCCCGACCAGGGCCCGATCCCTCCAAGGGTCCGAAATTTTTTAAAATTTCTTTATAGGTATATTTTTTATTAAAAGAATTGTATATACTTGTTAAACACTGATACTCATTAGACCATTAACAAACTCATTAACATATTAATTATTTTAAGTCTATTATAACATTAGAGTCCATTAACAATTTAATTATTTTAGTCTACTGTCATTTACCCATTACTAAAATTTAAACGCATTATAAAACCCAAATAAAATAATTTATGATTTGGGTGTGCTAGTAGAAAATCGATTGAAACACAAGAGGTCAACACGATCGATTGATTGAACTATAATTTTTATTTTTTTCTATTCGCCCATGGCTCAAAGTTTTATTACGAGTTATTGACTTTATATGATAAGAGCCTATTTTTATCTACTTGCCGAGTGCCTAAATTTTTTCTGTTGATTCATGGGAATGGCCCTATAGTATTTGATTTTTACGTCTAATGTATGTATTCAAACCTTCGAGTGACATCGATGCACAAAATCTTTTGAAGAATGATACACTGAAATAAGATTCTAGATCCACCACCAGTTATAACCATTGTTAACCGTTAACAGTGACAATTTAAAGTATGTTAATATTTGGGTATTTGGTTTGTGATTGCTTTTCATTGATGATGACAAATAGTGAATGGAGATGGACCACCACCGTTTACTTACATGGGCCGATCAGGCCCAGGGAAATGGGGGAGTCTAAGCCCAACGTATTCGGCCTGCTCTCATGGAAAATTTCAGTCTCCGGTCAACATAGTGAAGTCAAAATGTGTTGCTGGTCGACACCTGAAGCCCTTAGACATCGAATATCATGTTGCTGTCAATGCTACTCTTGTTGACAATCTCTTCAATATCGCGGTTCGTATTCTTTCTCATTTTTGCAACTCAATTTTGAAGTTCAGTTGTTTTCTATTTGACTTTGATCTTGTTCACTCTTAGCTTTTGTAATTTTTCCTATCCACTTTGACTTTTGTGCCTTTGGATTTGACTTTATATATGACTTCATTCTTTCTTGAATCTTTCATTTTGACTTGTACGATCTTACGATCATTATTGGGATAACTGGTGCAGATGAAATATGACGACAATGCAGGAGTGTTGAGAATGTATGGTAAAAACTATAGTCTTATTCAAATGCATTGGCATTCACCCTCAGAGCATCACCTAAATGGTGTTCAGTATGTCTTTCCTCTCTTTAAACCATGTATTTTGACTTTTAAAGTCAAACACCAAAAGTCAACATATACTCTTCAACAGGTATGCTGCTGAGCTCCATTTGGTTCACAAAGCCGATGATGGCGAAGTATCCGTTATAGCGATTCTTTATCGCTATGGTCATCCCGACCCTCTTCTATCTAAGGTAAGTCGTCAGACAACTGGAAAATAATTGTTTTCTAGTTAAACAATATCATACAATGGTAACAAATACAAGAAACCAATATTAAGTTTCTTGCACTAAATAGATACAATCCAAACTCGCGCAATTGATGAAAGTGGTTCATAGTTCATCTCATGAACAAGCTCAAGTTGCTATCGGGACCATCACCACGAAGCAAATTAGGAAACACACACGAAAGTATTACCGATATGTGGGATCATTTTCAACGCCCCCATGTACCGAAGGTGTTATTTGGAATATTCTTGGCAAGGTATGAACACTTGCTACAACTTAAATTCTCTTGATTGCTTTATTTTAAGTTTTTGACATTCGGGTGTAATGCACATCATAGGTACGATCGATTTCACGAGCGCAAATAGAGGCTTTAAAAGCACCATTGATTATGGGGTGCAAGCGTAACTCGCGACCAATCCAACCATTGAATGGGAGACATATAGAGTTGTATGATGACGGGGTGAATAACTTTTGATCGAATTTATGTAATGTACAAGTTTAGAACAGAATAACTTGTGCACGTTTGACGTGACTTAAAGTTATAAATAAAGTAATTGATTTTTGTGACTTAAGTGTCACTTGTTTCCTTTTATTCATGTGAGAAAGATAGCAAGGTTGTCTCAAGACATGTTGTACTCAACATTTTTAAGAAATTCTCTTTTTTAATTAAAATATATATATATTTTTTTGAACGGCCAACTAATTAAAGCCCGGCTACCCGGGGTATCCCAATGGCTAAAAGACACCCCATACGTCCGCGATCACAGACAGCGCTGGGTAGCCCAAGCCCACCAACCACCAATTCCAGGGAAAACCCGCCACCCAAGGCCCACTGCGGTAAAACCCGGCCCACCAACAATATTTTTTGCTAGTAGGACTCCAACTCATAACCTTCCCCAGAAAAAGTCATGAGTCTACCACTCAACCAAATGGTTGGTGGTAATTAAAATATGTTTTTACTTCATTTAATGTCACATATATAACAGTTAAAAAGATTTAAAGCATGTATATTGTCTATAGAGTTTAATAAGATATCATATCATATTAGATTATATTAGGTTAGATTCTCATATGATACACCAAAAGAATTATGATAAAAGTTCATAAATAAATATCTTATATGAAAACAACTTATTATTTGATTTTAAAGAGTCACAATTAAAAGAATTTATTTAGATTTTATGAGACAAAATAACAATCTAAAACATACGTTCATTATTGATTTAAGGAAAAATTACAAGAATATAACAAATAATTTAATTTATTAAAATAATAGGCAAGAATGTTAGGCAGAAAAGTTTGTGAATGAGCTCTAGAGTTACGCGATGTGTATCATAGAATTTTTATATATTAAGTAGTATAGATTGTGTGTGTGCGCGTGTGTGTGGCGTATGAATTGTTTTAACATAAATAAAACAATATTTATATATTAACAATTTACAATATTTTAAAAAATAAAAATTAACATATCTAAATCTTATGAATTATAATGTGTTAGCTAAATTTAATTTTAAACAATATAATTTTTTTTGAAGAAAGTTATTAGCCAATCAAAATTTAACCTACATTTAATGCTTAGAAATAAATCATAATAACTTTGGAAACGTATCATGTTGAAGTTTAAAAGAAGTAAATCTTTATCTTTATCTTTATTTTCATCTTCATCTTCATCTTTATCTCCACACTCTAAGACCCTCTGTAATGGGTCGTTAACATTAAAATTGTTGGCTGGATAACGCCCCCACCACCGCCCCTGCTGGCGTTTTCCCGACGTTATGGGGCTATGACGTTTTTTCAATAATGCTAGAGTTTGATGCTATTGTTCGAATCGATAGAGAGAGGTTGAAGAATAGAGAGAGGTTGAAGAATAGAGAGAGAAACTTCTAATCGTCGGCAAAGGATCCAACGAACACCACTGCTGTCGACACTCCGACGAACACACCGCCTAAATCGAATCGTCGGCAACACTCCGACGAACACAAGTAAGCTCTTCTCCACCGGTCGGGGGCCCTGCTAGTTGTTATCGCCATAGTGGTGGACTGGTGGTGGTGGCAGAGGAGGAGGAGGATACGGTGGTTTCTGACGGAACCGTGGTGGTTTTTTTTATGTGATGGTTCAAATGTGAAGAGGTATACTGTAGCTCTTAAATAAGGGAATGAGTATCACAACCTTGTTTGTACTTGAATTGATAGAGAGAATTCACCAAGAATGGCTACTTGAAACTTGAAAGCAAAACAAGTATACAGCATAACTCATTACATGACAAACTACCCACTACTCGGTAGAATGAAGAAGCAATTTAGTGAGAAAAAAAGTAGAATAAAAAGGAAAAAATGTAAAATTAAACAAAATAATTAAGCATTAGTTGAAGGGGCATTAACCACTACATGTTTTTAATAAAAAAGATAATGTTGAGCTGACGCTAATGTGGCAAGAAATGCCTCTTAAAGAGCATTAACCATTACTCATTACTCATTACTCATGGTCTAATAAAAGAGTAATTAGAAGTGACACGTGGCAGCATCATATTTCTCCTCATTAAATTTTTTCCGATTCTTTCTCATATTAAATAATCGAACTAATTAGTAATAATATTATGGGAAAGGTTCAAATAGAAAGAATTCTAAAACTAAAAAGTATATGAAGTAATCTCAATTATCCATCTTCTTAATCAATGGTTAATATTAAATTTTAGGGAAAAGTGTGTTAAAGGTTATTTTAGAAATAACCACTTTTCTTAACTTTTTGCAATTTCCCTTATTTTTTTAAACATACATAACTTTTATGTACGATATTATTTTTTTACAAAAATACACCATAAAAATGAACGTTTTTTGTCTTTAAAACAAGTACAGTATTGTTATATAAAAAATTTATATTTTTAAGATCATATCTCGTCATTGTATCTTTAGTGCGGTTCATTGTTTCTTTTTGTTAGTTATTGTGTTTTTATAGAGTACTATTTTGTTTTTCTAAAATGATGAATTTAAAAAAAATATAATAATAGAACAACATTATTGTACATCTATAGTATGTAAAACATAATAATAAATTAACAACTAATTAATCTAATACATTAAAAATAATAACAAAATAACAAAATGTCTCGTTGTGTCTTTTGATCATTATTGTACTATCTTGAATGATTTGAGTTTTAAAAATACATTGTTGAAATAACATCATTGTGGTAAAACACAATGATACATAACAACAAGTTTATATAACCTATTATAAAATAATAATAAAAATAACATATTATGTTATCTTTAACATTATAACTTAAAAAAAAAACAGTGGTGAAAGTATATAATTATATACTTATAATTGTAAAACACAATAATAGATAACAAGTTTATAATCTATAAAAACAATGATAAAAATAACACAAAATGATATAAAACGTAAAATACAATGATTAATACATAACAAATGATGTAAATTATATGACATAACGAACTAATATTTGACACAATGACCAAAATACTCTCTTCTTTTAATTTATTTGACACAATGACCAAAATACCCTCTTATTTAAGACAATAGAATGACACTTGTCTAGCTCACAATCCTTCTTATACTTTTTAGATTAAACATACTTTTTACTAAAACCTACCCTAATATTATTTAATTTTTTTTATTAAAAAATAGATCTTTTTATTAATGTTATTTTTAAAGAAACATATATATATATATATATATATATATATAATAATAATAATAAGAAAATTTTCTAAAACATTTAAACTTTTTTAAAATAAAAAATATTTTAAAATTAGTATTTTTAAAAAGTAAAATTTTATAATCAAAAAATAAATAAAATTGGGAGTTATAATAAAGAAATTTTTTAAAAATGACATTTTTATAACGCTTGTTTTGAAAGAAACTTTTTATTCTATTTATAATAAAAAAATATTTCAATCATATATTATCTTAGAATATCTTTTTATAATTAATAAATTTTATTTTATATTTTTTAATCAACCTGTATACACATGGTTTACTAAAGCTAGTTAAAATATATAATTGAAAAGTATTTAAGCGGAAAAACAAACATGTAAAGGCTCTAAAATGATGACAAGTGGCACATTAAAACTTTTGTTTATTGTAATCGATAGATACATTGCATAGAGTTTAATGAAACTTCAAAATTTATAAGATGGTCATGTCGTGTCATCTTTATTTTTTATACTAATTACTCTCTTTTTAATCTATATTAATAAATCAAAATCTCTAGAAGGCACGTGTCATTTTTTAGGTTGTCCATCTAGTCTCCATCTAAGATTTGAACACATTTCATCACTACAAGAAAATTTACAAATTATTATATAAATATAGTTACCTTGATAAATGTTCATTTACTGTTATGTTAATCAAATTAATTTTTTCTAAAAATAAATAAAATGTCTCATTAAAATAGTTTAATAAGAGTTAAATTTATTAAAATCTAATTTAGTTTCTAGGTAATCATTATTAAAGTTAAAATACTTTAAAAATCTAATTTTTTAAGAAAATAATTTTAAAATAATTTTGAATACTATTACTAAAGACACAATGACGATATATGAGCTTAAAAACGTCAATTTTTTTTTACTTTTTATAAAACAATCTGTACTTGTTTTAAAGATAAAAAAACGCTCGTTTTTATGGCGCAATTTTTATAAAAAATAATGTCGTATATAAAAGTTACAAACGTTTAAAAAAATAAAGAAACTTGCAAAAAGTCAATAAAAATGATTATTCATATAATACACATCTAACAAACTTTTTTCTACAACTTGATCTCAACCATTGATTAAGAAGGTGGATGGTTGAAATTACTTATTAGATTTTTGTAATTTTAGAATACTTTCTATTTGAATCTTTTCCTAATTATCTATATAACTCTTTAATAATGTGAGTGTAAACACGTTAATGTGCTTATTAGTTAAAGAAAAACATATAAAACATTGATAGAGAAAGTTAAAAGTGAAAAAACACTTGATGTATACAACACAAGATACACACGATTCTTCCTATGTGGCACACATGAGTCTAACCTTGCATAAGGCACAAAACATTGTTTTTATCTAACATGATTATACAACTAATGATCACAAATCACAATAATGATAAGCTGTTATCTAAAACTTATATTTTAAAACATAAACTTACATACAAAACAATTCAAAGCATATTTTGTCACAATTTTTGTCACTGGTGATCAAATTTTATGCTATCTTTTTTTTCTAAAAAAGGAAAATAATATTTCCTTTCAAAAATTAGCCTAAAGCCTTCTTAAAACTCTTTAAATTTTGATAAAGCTTCACAACATATATTGATTAAGTGTGTATTTACTTATATTTCATACGAAATAAAAGTTAATTAGAAACCAAACGAACCGGACGACAGTTTACTATTGTTTTAACTATAATACATATAATATTTTCAGAAGCGAACTTTGATTGAGTATTATACCACTTGGTTACCAAAATATCTCATTAAAAACTATGATACAAATAATTATATAAAAACATATATAAGCAATAAAGGAGTTAAATAGGATAAAAAGAACCCGTAAAACAAGTGGTTCTACCTTCTACAACTTGATTTTTTCCATGCCCTATCGGCACAAGCGTGAGACCCAGCGTAACAAACTTCCATGCCACGTGGACCTAAATCCAACGGTTAACGTTCTGTCAAGTCAACATCTCAACACCTCGGCATCTCGACTCACCGTCTTCGGCCGGACGAGTGCCGACTCAGTGACTCACTCCTCCGAGCCGAGTTTCCCGACGGTTCGTTAATCTCCGGCACCGATCCGTTAGGTTTTCTACCACCGTAACAATCAGATCGCAAAAACCACCGCATAAATCCGCTTTTCTCACGTCGAGTTACAGCTTTTTCCGATTCGTTCACCGGCGAATTCTCCTTCCGACGCCGGTGACACCTCTTCGATCTAACTCTACCGAGGCACGACACCTTCGGCGACGACGGCTCTCTCATCGACGACACCACCGGCACCTTCCCGATCGAATCAGATCTCTTCGGAAACAACAATATGTTCGCCAGTCTACACTTCCTCCGCTTCGAATCCACAACATTCATCTTCTGCACCGCTTTCGAGTTCAAAAACGCAGATATATGCAACGAACTCGCGTTTGCTTTCGCGTGATTCAAATTTACGATCGGATTCAGATTCATCGAATTCGAGTTTCCTTTGATCGATTCCTTTCGTTCCAGAAACGCATTGCGATCAAACCAGTCGAATGCGGCGTCTTTTGACAGCCAAAAGGACTCCGGTGGTAAGTCGGATGTGGTGCTTTCGGGAATATCGTGATCTCGGGGATCGTCGGCGAGTGTTTCGCAGGAGATTTTCCGATCTCCGGTGAAGGATACCGGAGGTAGAGGCGTTAAATCTGCTTGTGTCATGTTTAGGTGAAGGGGACTCGAGGTTTCATGAGATGCTTGTGGGATGGAGCGTTTTGAATGTACGAATTATTGGATATTTATAAGAGTGAGTATTGGTGCTGGTGTGTTCAGCTCAAGACAAAAATTGTTGAAAACTATAGTAAAAAGAGTTAATTATATGAAAGGACTCTCTAATTAGATCTGTTAATATTTTCAATTTACAGGTTTGAAAAACTACAAAGTCGGTCTACAGATTTAACAAAACGTAACACAAAAAGTCCCTGTCGTGGATGGCAGTTATTTTTTTCTGTTAATTTTTTAAAAATAACCATTATACCCCTGTTTAAAAAAATCAAATAAAACAAAACCTTCACCCTCAATCTCCCTTATTCAACCACCAGTGGTCTTTCAAACCATCACCACCACCATGCACCACACCCACCAACCACCATGCACAACACCCACAACCCCGTTCAACAAACATCCACCGCCACCAACAACCGCTGATATCCACAACATCCCTTTCTTGAACCCACTACCATCACTCCACCCTTAGTCACCGGCACCACCAACCACCACTTGAAACCATCGTCACCGTCGCAATCACCGGAAAATTTTACCTTAATCATGTGAGGTTGTAGATGAGCAACATCTTCTGCGTCTGCGTGTGGTCTTGCACCATAAAAATCCACCAATGAAAATACAAGGTATGGTTCATTGTTAATTTTCTTTTCAAATCAAAAGCTTGGTTATTCCATCGTTAGTGAGTTAGGTTCAAAGGTGTGAGAAACCAGCCATATGGTGGTGACCGATTGGTGATGATGGTGGTAGGTGCCGGCGGCAGGTGGTAGTGGCGGTGGTTTGTTAAAATAATGGTGGTTGGTTTAAGTTAGGGTTTTGAGGTTGAAGATGAAGATGTTAGGGGTATTTTGGTTATTTTACAAGGACTTAAGGGAAAAAGATAACTGTCATCCACAACGGGGACCTTTTGTGTTACGTTTTGTCAAACCTGTGGACCGACCTTGTAGTTTTTCAAACCTAGGGACCGAAAGGGTAAACAGGCCTAACCATAGGGACCTTTCACGTAATTAACTCTAAAAAGAGATACTTTCTGTATTTCAAATGTTATGCTTTGAGTTAATTACATGATTGGTCCCTGTGGTTTGGGCATATTGTAATATTGGTCTTAACTTTTGAGAAATTACAGTTTTGATCCCAACTGTTTATCAAACTGTAACACGATTAGTCACTAACACTAACTTCTGTTAAGTGAATACGAAAAGACAAATATATCCTTTAATATAATAATAATAATAATATCTAAAATAAATTATATTATTATCATTATTATATATATATTTAAAAAACCATATCCCCTCCGTTTCAACTTCGTGAATCACGACCTAACTACCGTCGCCGCCGCACACCGCACCACCAGTTCCTCATGCACCCCTGCATGCACCACATCACTAGTTCACCGTCGCACCACCGCACCACCGCACCACTAGTTCACCGCCACACCACCATTGCACCATCCTAACCCACAACCACCCACATCCACCAACACCAGATCCCCATCCATCCCCCATCCCCCGATCTCTAATACCACAACTCTACCGACACACCGTCGCCGCCCTTTCTTGTTCACGGATCTCGACCGCCACATCATTACCGTCCCTTCTTCTTCACCCATCCATCCCCCGATCTCCACCTACACCCCTCTGCACGTATTTCCCCATCCACCAGATCCATCGGATTGTTGGATGTCATGCATGTTACACGTGGTGCATATTACACATGGCTTTTGCATGTGAATGAGTCATAGTAATTAGTGGAATGAGTCAGCTTATTTGTTTTGAATAAGGAACGTTGAGTCATCAACGTAATCGAGTCTTTAGGAATTATTCCATTTTAATAGTCGTAGTTCGTTATTTCCGTTTCATCATGTATCTATTTAATGCCTGTGGCTGCAGTTAATGGAGGATCAGTTTTTGTGATATATATACCAGTGATCGCAATGTGTTTAACTAATTACATAGTGTCTATCATCTGGTATCAGAGCGGGTTTAGAAAACAGATCAAACGGGTGCAAAGATGAGTGAGGAAAAACTGAAGATTCCCACATTTGATGGCCATTTCGAGCACTAGAGTGAAATCATGGAAAATCTCCTCCGAGCAAAGAAGTCGTGGAACTTGATCGATCCAAGAATCGAAGAACCACCGGTTGGAATTGCCCAGAGCGATGCTCAAAAAAGGAAACTAGAATCACTTCGAACCGAGGATCTGCAGGTCAAACATTACCTCTATCAAGCAATTGATAGAGTCACGTTTGAGCAGATTTTGGGCAGAAGCTCTGCCAAATCGGTGTGGAACTGCATGAAGCAAAGATTCCAAGGGAATGCAAGAGTAAAACGGTCGATGTTACAAAAGCTTCGCAGAGACTTTGAGGTGTTGGAGATGAAGACAAGTGAAACGATTACCGAGTATTTTGCCAGAGTATTGACAATTGTTAATCAAATGAGAAGCAATGGAGAGCAAATGCCCGATGTCAAGATTGTAGAAAAAATTCTCAGAACTCTCACCGAGAGATTTCTGTTTGTGGTTGTTTCAACTGAAGAATCAAAGGATGTAGAGAAGATAACTATCGATGAACTGCAGAGTACACTGCTATTTCATGAGCAAAAATTCAAGAAACCAGAGAAAGAGGAAGAGCAGGCACTGAAGATTGATGAATCACCTAATTTTCGAGGTCGTGGATGAGGAAGATCGAGCTATAGAGGTCGAGGACGTGGTAGAGGCCGGTTATCTCTCAACAAAGAGACTGTGGAATGCTATAAGTGTCATAAACTTGGGCATTTTCAATATGAATGTCCTGCTTGGAAGGAAAATAATTTTGCTGAATTAGAATGAGGAGGAGGTTATGATGCTGATGACTACGATTGATGACGATGATGAACAACATAGAAGATACATGTTTATGGCTCAAACAGAAGAGGTAAAGAAGAATCAAGTATGGTTCCTCGACTCTGGATGCTTTAACCATATGTGTGGTGATAAGGAGAAGTTCATCAACATTGATGAAAGCTTCACTCAATCAGTCAAACTTGGAAACAATATGCGTATGAATGTAAGTGGGAAAGGCCAAGTGAAGTTGCTTGTGGATGGAACACCATATGTAGTAAAGGATGTCTACTACATACCAGAGTTGAAGAACAATCTCTTGAGCATTGGGAAGCTACAACAAAAGGGGCTGATCTTCTTGATACAAGCCGATGTTTGTAAGGTTTTTCATCCCGAAAAGGGTCTGTTATTCCAAAGTTACATGAGTTCGAATAGGATGTTTCCTTTAATGGTGAACTGAAGAGAGTTGATGACAAGAATCCAGCAAGATGCATGTACTCAAGCAATGATGAGCTTCCTAAATTATGGCATGAAAGATATGGACATCTAAGTAACACAAGCATGGAAATGCTTCAAAGAAAAGAAATGGTGCGGGGGCTGCCACAGTTTAAGATCACTGCTGATGTGTGTACAAAATGCTTGGTAGGAAAGCAAACCAGAAAACCCATACCCCAAGACCAGCGCGTGGAGAGCCAAACAACCTTTGGAATTGGTTCACTAAGACATCTGCGGACCAATCAATCCAATTTCTCAACGAGGTAAAAGGTACTTTTTGAGTTTTATTGATGACTATAGTAGAAAGGGTTTGGCTTATTTGCTTGCTGAGAAGTCAGAAGCATTGGAGTGTTTTAAGAGTTTTAAAATTTTGGTTGAAAATGAATCGGGCAAAACTCTTAAAATGCTTCGAACTGACCGGGGAGGGGAGTTCACGTCCGAAGCTTTCAATAGTTTTTGCAGGGATGTTGGTATTCAAAGACAACTCATCGTAGCCTACACTCCTTAACAAAACAGGGTAGCGGAGAGGAGGAATAGAACAGTCGTGAATATGGTTGTTACACTTCTTAATGGTAAACAAACACCAAAGGTTCTTTGGGGAGAAGCTGTGATGTGGACATTCTACGTGCTCAACAGATGTCCAACTAAGGCTCTTGATAATGTCACTCCTCAAGAGGCGTGGACTGGACTTAAACCCGTAGTGGAGCACTTTAGAGTATGGGGATGTATAGCACATGTTCACATACCCAAAGAAAGGAGAAGCAAGCTCGAGGACAAGAGTGTGATGTGTATTCTAACCGGAATAAGTGAAGAATCAAAAGGATATCGACTTCTTAACCCTCTTACAATGAAGGTGATCATCAGTAAGGATGTTGTTTTTGAAGAAGACAAAGCTTGGGTTTGGGAAGAAAATACAAGACAACAAAGTTTCACATGTGGTGAAGTTGAAATGGTTGGTGAAGAAATTAATTGGGATTATGATGATGATGTGGGTGTGCATCCAGAACAAGCAACAAGTCAATCCACAGTTGAGCAAACTCAACCCACTACGAACCGTGAGCAACTCACTGAAGAAGCTGGGCCTAGTAATACGCAACTTAGGGAGGGTAGAATTCGCAGAGCTCCTGGGTATCTACGTGACTATGTGACAGAGAATTTGGGTGAAGCTGAACTCAATGCCATGTATATTAGTTATGAAGATCTCATTACATATGAAGAAGCAATTAAAAGTGAAAAATGGAGAATTGCCATGGATGTGGAAATACAGTCCATAATTAAAAATCAAACCTGGGATCTTGTTGATCTGCTAAGGGGTACAAAGTGTATAGGTGTTAAATGGCTTTATAAAACAAAGCTAAACGAACGAGGTGAAGTAGACAAGTACAAAGCTCAGTTAGTGGCCAAAGGTTACGCACAGGAGCACAGGATTGATTATCAAGAGATTTATGCACCAGTGGCGCGTATGGATACTATAAGGCTGATTTTTGCTCTTGCAGCTCAGAGACGTTGGGATGTATTTCAAATGGACGTCAAATCAGCATTTCTATATGGAGTGCTGCACGTATTTCCCCATCCACCATATCCATCGGATTGTTGGATGTCATGCATGTTACACGTGGTGCATATTACACATGGCTTTTGCATGTGGATGAGTCATAGTAATTAGTGGAATGAGTCAGCTTATTTGTTTTGAATAAGGAACGTTGAGTCATCAACGTATTCGAGTCTTTAGGAATTATTCCATTTTAATAGTCGTAGTTCGTTATTTCCGTTTCATCATGTATCTATTTAAAGCCTGTGGCTGCAGTTAATAGAGGATCAGTTTTTGTGATATATATACCAGTGATCGTAGTGTGTTTAACTAATTACATAGTGTCTATCATCTAGTATCAGAGCGGGTTTAGAAAACAGATCAAACGGGTGCAAAGATGAGTGAGGAAAAACTAAAGATTCCCACATTTGATGGCCATTTCGAGCACTGGAGTGAAATCATGGAAAATCTCCTCCGAGCAAAGAAGTCGTGGAACTTAATCGATCCAAGAATCGAAGAACCACAGGCTGGAATTGCCCAGAGCGATGCTCAAAAAAGGAAACTAGAATCACTTCGAACCGAGGATCTGCAGGTCAAACATTACCTCTATCAAGCAATTGATAGAGTCACGTTTGAGCAGATTTTGGACAGAAGCTCTGCCAAATCGGTGTGGAACTGCATGAAGCAAAGATTCCAAGGGAATGCAAGAGTAAAACGGCCGATGTTACAAAAGCTTCGCAGTGACTTTGAGGTGTTGGAGATGAAGACAAGTGAAACGATTACCGAGTATTTTGCTAGAGTATTGACAATTGTTAATCAAATGAGAAGCAATGGAGAGCAAATGCCCGATGTCAAGATTGTAGAAAAAATTCTCAGAACTCTCACCGAGAGATTTCTGTTTATGGTTGTTTCAACTGAAGAATCAAAGGATGTAGAGAAGATGACTATCGATGAACTGCAGAGTACACTGCTAGTTCATGAGCAAAAATTCAAGAAACCAGAGAAAGAGGAAGAACAGGCACTGAAGATTGATGAATCACCTAATTTTCGAGGCCGTGGATGAGGAAGATCGAGCTATAAAGGTCGAGGACGTGGTAGAGGCCCGTTATCTCTCAACAAAGAGACTGTGGAATGCTATAAGTGTCATAAACTTGAGCATTTTCAATATGAATGTCCTGCTTGGAAGGAAAATAATTTTGCTGAATTAGAATGAGGAGGAGGTTATGATTCTGATGACTACGATTGATGACGATGATGAACAACATAGAAGATACATGTTTATGGCTCAAACAGAAGAGGTAAAGAAGAATCAAGTATGGTTCCTCGACTCTGGATGCTCTAACCATATGTGTGGTGATAAGGAGAAGTTCATCAACATTAATGAAAGCTTCACTCAATCAGTCAAACTTGGAAACAATATGCGTATGAATGTAAGTGGGAAAGGCCAAGTGAAGTTGCTTGTGGATGGAACACCATATGTAGTAAAGGATGTCTACTACATACCAGAGTTGAAGAACAATCTCTTGAGCATTGGGCAGCTACAACAAAAGGGGCTGATCTTCTTGATACAAGCCGATGTTTGTAAGGTTTTTCATCCCGAAAAGGATCTGTTATTCCAAAGTTACATGAGTTCGAATAGGATGTTTCCTTTAAATGGTGAACTAAAGAGAGTTGATGACAAGAATCCAGCAAGATGCATGTACTCAAGCAATGATGAGCTTCCTAAATTATGGCATGAAAGATATGGACATCTAAGTAACACAAGCATGGAAATGCTTCAAAGAAAAGAAATGGTGTGGGGGCTGCCACAGTTTAAGATCACTGTTGATGTGTGTACAAAATGCTTGGTAGGAAAGCAAACCAGAAAACCCATACCCCAAGACCAGCGCGTGGAGAGCCAAACAACCTTTGGAATTAGTTCACTAAGACATCTGCGGACCAATCAATCCAATTTCTCAACGAGGTAAAAGGTACTTTTTGAGTTTTATTGATGACTATAGTAGAAAGGGTTTGGCTTATTTGCTTGCTGAGAAGTCAGAAGCATTGGAGTGTTTTAAGAGTTTTAAAATTTTGGTTGAAAATGAATCGGGCAAAACTCTTAAAATGCTTCGAACTGACCGGGGAGGGGAGTTCACGTCCGAAGCTTTCAATAGTTTTTGCAGGGATGTTGGTTTTCAAAGACAACTCACCGTAGCCTACACTCCTTAACAAAACAGGGTAGCGGAGAGGAGGAATAGAACAGTCGTGAATATGGTTGTTACACTTCTTAATGGTAAACAAACACCAAAGGTTCTTTGGGGAGAAGCTGTGATGTGGACATTCTACGTGCTCAACAGATTTCCAACTAAGGCTCTTGATAATGTCACTCCTCAAGAGGCGTGGACTGGACTTAAACCCGTAGTGGAGCACTTTAGAGTATGGGGATGTATAGCACATGTTCACATACCCAAAGAAAGGAGAAGCAAGCTCGACGACAAGAGTGTGATGTGTATTCTAACCGGAATAAGTGAAGAATCAAAAGGATATCGACTTCTTAACCCTCTTACAATAAAGGTGATCATCAGTAAGGATGTTGTTTTTGAAGAAGACAAAGCTTGGGTTTGGGAAGAAAATACAAGACAACAAAGTTTCACATGTGGTGAAGTTGAAATGGTTGGTGAAGAAATTAATTGGGATTATGATGATGATGTGGGTGTGCATCCAGAACAAGCAACAAGTCAATCCACAGTTGAGCAAACTCAACCCACTACGAACCGTGAGCAACTCACTGAAGAAGCTGGGCCTAGTAATACGCAACTTAGGGAGGGTAGAATTCGCAGAGCTCCTGGGTATCTACGTGACTATGTGACAGAGAATTTGGGTGAAGCTGAACTCAATGCCATGTATATTAGTTATGAAGATCTCATTACATATGAAGAAGTAATTAAAAGTGAAAACTGGAGAATTGCCATGGATGTGGAAATGCAGTCCATAATTAAAAATCAAACCTGGGATCTTGTTGATCTGCTAAGGGGTACAAAGTGTATAGGTGTTAAATGGCTTTACAAAACAAAGCTAAACGAACGAGGTGAAGTAGACAAGTACAAAGCTCGGTTAGTGGCCAAAGGTTACGCACAGGAGCACAGGATTGATTATTAAGAGATTTATGCACCAGTGGCGCGTATGGATACTATAAGGCTGATTATTGCTCTTGCATCTCAGAGATGTTGGGATGTATTTCAAATGGACGTCAAATCAGCATTTCTATATGGAGTGCTGCACGTATTTCCCCATCCACCATATCCATCGGATTGTTGGATGTCATGCATGTTACACGTGGTGCATATTACACATGGCTTTTGCATGTGGATGAGTCATAGTAATTAGTGGAATGAGTCAGCTTATTTGTTTTGAATAAGGAACGTTGAGTCATCAACGTATTCGAGTCTTTAGGAATTATTCCATTTTAATAGTCGTAGTTCGTTATTTTCGTTTCATCATGTATCTATTTAAAGCCTGTGGCTGCAGTTAATGGAGGATCAGTTTTTGTGATATATATACCAGTGATCGCAGTGTGTTTAACTAATTACATAGTGTCTATCATCTGGTATCAGAGCGGGTTTAGAAAACAGATCAAACGGGTGCAAAGATGAGTGAGGAAAAACTGAAGATTCCCACATTTGATGGCCATTTCGAGCACTGGAGTGAAATCATGGAAAATCTCCTCCGAGCAAAGAAGTCATGGAACTTAATCGATCCAAGAATCGAAGAACCACCGGCTGGAATTGCCCAGAGCGATGCTCAAAAAAGGAAACTAGAATCACTTCGAACCGAGGATCTGCAGGTCAAACATTACCTCTATCAAGCAATTGATAGAGTCACGTTTGAGCAGATTTTGGACAGAAGCTCTGCCAAATCGGTGTGGAACTGCATGAAGCAAAGATTCCAAGGGAATGCAAGAGTAAAACGGCCGATGTTACAAAAGCTTCGCAGTGACTTTGAGGTGTTGGAGATGAAGACAAGTGAAACGATTACCGAGTATTTTGCCAGAGTATTGACAATTGTTAATCAAATGAGAAGCAATGGAGAGCAAATGCCCGATGTCAAGATTGTAGAAAAAATTCTCAGAACTCTCACCAAGAGATTTCTGTTTGTGGTTGTTTCAACTGAAGAATCAAAGGATGTAGAGAAGATGACTATCGATGAACTGCAGAGTACACTGCTAGTTCATGAGCAAAAATTCAAGAAACCAGAGAAAGAGGAAGAACAGGCACTGAAGATTGATGAATCACCTAATTTTCGAGGCCGTGGATGAGGAAGATCGAGCTATAAAGGTCGAGGACGTGGTAGAGGCCGGTTATCTCTCAACAAAGAGACTGTGGAATGCTATAAGTGTCATAAACTTGAGCATTTTCAATATGAATGTCCTGCTTGGAAGGAAAATAATTTTGCTGAATTAGAATGAGGAGGAGGTTATGATGCTGATGACTACGATTGACGACGATGATGAACAACATAGAAGATACATGTTTATGGCTCAAACAGAAGAGGTAAAGAAGAATCAAGTATGGTTCCTTGACTCTGGATGCTCTAACCATATGTGTGGTGACAAGGAGAAGTTCATCAACATTGATGAAAGCTTCACTCAATCAGTCAAACTTGGAAACAATATGCGTATGAATGTAAGTGTGAAAGGCCAAGTGAAGTTGCTTGTGGATGGAACACCATATGTAGTAAAGGATGTCTACTACATACCAGAGTTGAAGAACAATCTCTTGAGCATTGGGCAGCTACAACAAAAGGGGCTGATCTTCTTGATACAAGCCGATGTTTGTAAGGTTTTCCATCCCGAAAAGGGTCTGTTATTCCAAAGTTACATGAGTTCGAATAGGATGTTTCCTTTAAATGGTGAACTGAAGAGAGTTGATGACAAGAATCCAGCAAGATGCATGTACTCAAGCAATGATGAGCTTCCTAAATTATGGCATGAAAGATATGGACATCTAAGTAACACAAGCATGGAAATGCTTCAAAGAAAAGAAATGGTACGGGGGCTGCCACAGTTTAAGATCACTGCTGATGTGTGTACAAAATGCTTGGTAGGAAAGCAAACCAGAAAACCCATACCCCAAGACCAGCGCGTGGAGAGCCAAACAACCTTTGGAATTGGTTCACTAAGACATCCGCGGACCAATCAATCCAATTTCTCAACGAGGTAAAAGGTACTTTTTGAGTTTTATTGATGACTATAGTAGAAAGGGTTTGGCTTATTTGCTTGCTGAGAAGTCAGAAGCATTGGAGTGTTTTAAGAGTTTTAAAATTTTGGTTGAAAATGAATCGGGCAAAACTCTTAAAATGCTTCGAACTGACCGGGGAGGGGAGTTCACCTCCGAAGCTTTCAATAGTTTTTGCAGGGATGTTGGTATTCAAAGACAACTCACCGTAGCCTACACTCCTCAACAAAACAGGGTAGTGGAGATGAGGAATAGAACAGTCGTAAATATGGTTGTTACACTTCTTAATGGTAAACAAACACCAAAGGTTCTTTGGGGAGAAGCTATGATGTGGACATTCTACGTACTCAACAGATGTCCAACTAAGGCTCTTGATAATGTCACTCCTCAAGAGGCGTGGACTGGACTTAAACCCGCAGTGGAGCACTTTAGAGTATGGGGATGTATAGCACATGTTCATATACCCAAAGAAAGGAGAAGCAAGCTCGATAACAAGAGTGTGATGTGTATTCTAGCCGGAATAAGTGAAGAATCAAAAGGATATCGACTTCTTAACCCTTTTACGATGAAGGTGATCATCAGTAAGGATGTTGTTTTTGAAGAAGACAAAGCTTGGGTTTGGGAAGAAAATACAAGACAACAAAGTTTCACATATGGTGAAGTTGAAATGGTTGGTGAAGAAATTAATTGGGATTATGATGATGATGTGGGTGTGCATCCAGAACAAGCAACAAGTCAATCCACAGTTGAGCAAACTCAGCCCACTACGAACCGTGAACAACTCACTGAAGAAGCTGGGCCTAGTAATACGCAACTTAGGGAGGGTAGAATTCGTAGAGCTCCTGGGTATCTACGTGACTATGTGACAGAGAATTTGGGTGAAGCTGAACTCAATGCCATGCATATTAGTTATGAAGATCCCATTACATATGAAGAAGCAATTAAAAGTGAAAAATGGAGAATTGCCATGGATGTGGAAATGCAGTCCATAATTAAAAATCAAACCTGGGATCTTGTTGATCTGCCAAGGGGTACAAAGTGTATAGGTGTTAAATGGCTTTACAAAACAAAGCTAAACTAACGAGGTGAAGTAGACAAGTACAAAGCTCGGTTAGTGGCCAAAGGTTACGCATAGGAGCACAGGATTGATTATCAAGAGATTTATGCACCAGTGGCGCGTATGGATACTATAAGGCTGATTATTGCTCTTGCAGCTCAGAGACGTTGGGATGTATTTCAAATGGACGTCAAATCAGCATTTCTATTTGGAGTGCTGCAAGAAGATGTTTTTGTTCAGCAACCTCAAGGTTATGTCATTAAGGGTTGTGAACAGAAGGTATATAAGCTTCGTAAGGCTTTATAAGGACTAAAACAAGCTCCGCGTGCTTGGTTTAGTCGCATAGAAGCTTATTTCTTAAGAGTGGGATTTATAAAGAGTGAAAAGGAACACACTTTATTTGTTAAACGAAGTGCAGGTGGGGGTATTTTAGTAGTTAATCTATATGTGGATGATCTCATTTATGCAGGTGATTGTCACGATATGTTGCAAGTATTCAAAGCTTCAATGATGAACGAGTTTGAAATGTCGGATCTCGAAAAAATGAAGTTCTTTCTTGGATTAGAAGTATCACAGACTGATTATGGGATTCATGTTTCTCAGCATAAGTATGCTAGTAGAAATTCTCAAAAGGTTTGATATGAGTAGTTGTAATGCTGTTAGTAATCCTATTGTTCCTGGAAGCAAACTTGTTACAGATGAAGGACCGAAAGTCGATACAACTATATTCAAGCAGATTGTTGGAAGCTTGATGTATCTCACCACCACACGACCTGATATTCAATATGTTGTGAATCTTATTAGTCGATTCATGGCAAATCCTACAGAGGTACATATGGCAGCTGCAAAGAGAGTTCTTAGATATTTGCAAGGAACCTTGGATCATGGCATTTGGTACAATAAAGGAGGAAATGGTGAGCTAAGAATATTCACTGATAGTGATTTCGTCGGTGACATGTGTGGGGTAAAAAGTACATCCGGGTACGTGTTTATGTGGGATGTTGGAGCTGTAAGTTGGTCATCAAAGAAGCAGGACATTATTGCTCTTTCATCAACTGAGGCAGAATATGTGGCGGCTGCAGCATGTGCGTGTCAAGCATTGTGGATCAAGGTCTTGAGGAATTGGGTATAACATCTCAACTGTGCATGGTGATCAACTGTGATAACACATCCACAATCAAACTGTCAAAGAACACTGTTTTTCATGGCCGGTGCAAGCATATTGGTGTTCGGTTTCATTTTCTTTGGGACTTGGTGAATAATGGCACTATCATGTTGCAACATTGTGGAACAAGTGAACAATTGGCGGATATATTTACAAAGCCACTGGGACGAGAGACGTTTTTGAAGCTAAAGGCAAAATTGGGAGTATGCTCCATCAAAGACAAACTTGAAGTTGTTAACTGTCAAGTTTGAGGGAGGGTGTGTTGGATGTCATGCATGTTACACGTGGTGCATATTACACATGGCTTTTGCATGTGGGTGAGTCATAGTAATAAGTGGAATGAGTCAGCTTATTTGTTTTGAATAAAGAACGTTGAGTCATCAACGTATTCGAGTCTTTAGGAATTATTCCATTTTAATACTCGTAGTTCGTTATTTCCGTTTCATCATGTATCTATTTAAAGCCTGTGGCTGCAGTTAATGGAGGATCAGTTTTTGTGAGATATATACCAGTGATCGCAGTGTGTTTAACTAATTACATAGTGTCTGTCACGGATCTAACCTCTGGCACGTCGTTTAATTAAGGTGACGGTGGTGATGTGTTGGTGATGGGGAGGTGATCTGGTCGGTGGTATTAAACAGTCCGATCTGGTCGGTGGTAAAGGTTGCAGATGGTAGTAGTGTTGAACAAGGAAGGTGGCGGTGGTTATGATAATGCTGATGATGGTGGTGGTCAGAGATGGTTATTGTGATGTTGCAAGGTACGATGGTGATCAAGATTGTTAGGGTCGTACCCAAGTACGATGGTGGTTTGGTTTCAAGCAATGGTTTTGTGGTTGTATGGTGGTGGTACTGGTCGGCGGTGGTCCGGGATGGTGATGGTGATGGCTGGAAGTTGGTAGTGGTGGTTGTACAGTGATCATTGATCCACTCTATTAATATAATAATAATTATAATCTTATGGGTAAAATAGTCATTTTCAGAAATGTAACAACAAAAACTAACGACCATCCACTTTAGGAACCAATCGTGTAACAGTTTAGTAAACAGTTGGGACCAATAATGTAATTTCTCAAAAGTTAAGACCAATATTACAATATGAACAAAGCACAGGAACCAATCGTGTAATTAACTCATATGCTTTTTAGAAAACCATTTTTTAACAGCTAGTTATAGTTAGTTAGCAACATATAAACACTAAGTTAGTTTTGGCGGCCCTAAAAGGGGGCCGGATGGGCGAACGCTTAGGGCCCGATCTTCTCAAGGGCTTGAATTTTTTAATTTATATTATATATATATATATATATATATATATATATATATATATATATATATATATATATATATATATATATATGTTTTTTATAAAAAAAATATAAACTATTAAAACATCTATTAACAAACCCAATAGAATTGTGATTATTATAGCCCATTAAACTTAACCTAAGAGCCTATAATTAGCACGTTAAGTAATTTAGCCTAATAACATTTATCCAATCTAAACCTAATTTAATTTTATAATACCTAAATTAAAAGAAAAAAACTATTCGATCAAACGGTGAAGCACTAAAACCCTCAATCAAAACATTAGATAATAGATATCCATAACACACTTTACACTTTAATTGAAAACGACAGAAACTTATTCGGCCATAGAACATTTGATCGAAAACATTTCAAAAGGAATTCTTTAATTTAGAGATCCACTAAAGTATGCTATTTCATATTGAACTCCTAATTCTTTTATTTTGATTCTTTGAGTTTTGATTAGATTAAATTTTATATGGTTATATGTAATATGTTTGTAATTGATATGTCTTTTTACAGATTATGCCTCCTTATTTACAAATACCTATTCGGTAGTCAAAAACGTAAAAGAAAGAAAATAGATGAAGAAAAAAGAAAGTCTCAAGAACAGGATATATATAAGTTTTTTCAAAAATTAAATTATTTTGCAACAATACTTTTGTCATAAAAATTATCATTGTATCATAAATTTTTATATACAAATTATTCAATTTAGACTTTTTTTAATGTCGTATTATAGGGTCTCATTTTTTGTTTTTGCCCCAGGCTCAAAGTCCTTTACGAATTCTCCTATTATGATGTTTTATAAAATTCAGTATATACAGTCGTGACATTCTTTGTTTTAACTATGTTTCAATACCGTGCCGTATCAACTCATACAAAGTTTATCAGATTTCCGTTGCAAACACGTGGGTAAATCCCACTTTTTAATCTTCATTTGCGATGCACCAATTTGTTTATACAATAATTGAGCATTCAATTCCCTACATTATATAATTTCAATAGTTCTTCTATAGTAGCAAAATATTGTGTTTATTTAGTTATATTTACATATATTTTGAGAAATTATTTATTAAACATACCCAAGGTACAAGTTTTACCCTGCAAATACAACCATAAACTAAAAATTCTACGTTATTTTGAGAATAAGAATATATATAAATACAAGGGATGAAACGTAATATGATTAGTAATTAATTATTAAAAATGGTGGACATATCGAATAATGTTCACGATGGGATCAATTGTTAGTTGATACCTAAATAATAAGATGAAAGTCACATGTCTCTCGATTTCGGAAATACATGTGTTGGAATACTTGGAATATGTTTCCGTCGGTTTGTTATTCTAATCTTCTTTCTCCTCTAATACTTTCACATTATATTATATTTAAATTAGTTGTGGTTATACGTTGCGCCGGTAACATTGACGTGGTTAATTATGTAAAAGGAAGTGTATAAGGTTGTGACACTCATTTTGAATATTGAAACGCAAATGAAAAATAATATTAAATATATTAACATGAATGAAAAAAATTGCATTTCTCGTAAAGATTATTAGATTTACGCATAAAACGGTGGTTTGAACTTTCACATGATAAAAATAAAAGACCACAAAGACCTTAAATTATGAGACGTGTTAAACTTATCTCCTACTCTGCCTTTAACTATTATAAACCATCTCTTGTAATTTAACTTTCCAAATCTTCGATATTTCTTTGCTTCCCTAAAATAAAAGAAATTTATTTAATGTGATCTTTTTTAGGGCTATATTGAAACTTGATAGGAGTGTGTTTAACCCGCTCCTTTAATTTTTAAAACTTCCTCATGAGCATGATTCGAGGTTAAATGATAAACAATTGTTACAGAAACCTTTTAACAATTTTTTTATTAAATTTACAATAATGATGTTGTGCCCAATAAATATATCTCAATAAACAATAATTGTAGGATGAATATATATTCTATTATATATAGAATAATAAGTATACAGTGAGAGACTGAGGGTCGTCGGATTACTCTTTTCACATGAGAAAAGACAAGACAAAATCTATAAAGCTACAACATGTTAATATGTTATCGGCCTAATATAGAAACAATTGGAGCGCCTGTAATGCACGGTGAAGAACTTAGTAACAGTCTAAATATTTAGAAGATATTTTTATTTTTTAAGAAGATAACTTTACAAACTAGTAACCAAACTTTAATGTATTTTAATTAAATTACTCAAGTTTAAAAATGTTTCAATTAAATCACTCGATCGACTTTCATGTTTAATTTAAATCAAAGGGTTTAACATGTTTTTAAGGGTAACTTTACATCAATTTAACTTAAAAACTTCCATTAGATGTGTTCAATTTCAGTTTAATTTACCTTCAAATGATAAAATTTTTGTACTAACTTGAAGCGAATGATAAAATTTCAAACTAAAATTGATGTTTATAAATTTTTAAACAAAAATTGTTATTTTTATGATCAAAACTTAGAGAGTAAAATCAAATTAAACTCTACAATTAATAAAAAGTGTTTTTTATTTGAACTTTCTACAAGTACCTAAGAAAAACATTAAACTTACGATAAATTAAATATCATATAATAGGGAGTTAAGTTTGGTTTTGCTTCTAAAGGTTTGACAAAAATAACAATTTTTCTTCAAAAGATTAAAAATATCAATTTGCATACAAAAGTTTCGTAAGTTGTTTGAATTTCGGTTCAAATTTTTCATCAATTGTTTAAGCCTGATCCAATATATTGAAACTTTTAAATTAAAATTGTAACAACTTATGAAACTAATGGAAGTAAATTGATGTTTTTAATCTTTTTGAGTAAAATTTTACTTTTATTAGACCTTAAAGAGCACAATTGAAATTAACTCTATATAATATATCACGTAATAAATCCAATATAATTGTTGTTAGACGTAAATAGTTAGTTGCATGCCTTGTTGAACGGGCAATTTCGACTATATCACAAACGTGTCGTTGTGGAAGATCATTGATTATTAATACTTAATTAAAGTCTTGTTCAAATATTATCATCATGCATATCATAATTCTTGATTGGTCTTATACGTTATCTTTTTAAAATCAAGTCACTGAAGTCGATCTCACAAATCCATCAACACGACCAACTATGCATCAAGTGGAGCGGTTAGAAGACCAAATAACGGTCAACCGTATAGACTATTAATGTTTTATGGTAAGTTGTGGGCATTGTGCATCTAATTATTTACGTTACTCAATAATTCTTACCCGGACCACTAATACGTTTTATACCGGGTGAAATTATAGAGAAAAAAATTAATGGACGGGATGGCTCAACGATAAAACTATTAAAGTAATGTTTTACACACGACTATATATATTAAGAAAAATGAAATATGAGATGGAAGAAATATATCATTAACATGAACAAGTTAAAGAAACTAGAATCTGACAATTTATGAGCCTAAGATAATTTTGCTTTTTCGATCAAGAATATTTTTTAGATTGACTATTATATATATTATAAAAGAATCTTTAACTAAATGGATTTTAATATTTTTCATCAGAAACTAAGAAACAGAGTTTAAATAAGTAGTCAATACTAATACATGATTCGAAAAAGGTACAAACGAGAAAGCTATTTTACCCCGAGAATTTGCGAAAGCTCGACAAGATCATTCGAGTTTTTTTATTGAATAACACTCATATATATTGAACTAGTAATGGTATCTCTTAATTCAATCATTTTAGGGAGTAATAACTAATAACCCAAGATGTTTTTTTATTATTATTAATATGGCATTGTTTATAATAATGACGGATGTAGGTTTTCTGTGAAGGCAAAAACGGGTTTGTTTAGTAAGATTGGACAGTGAAAATAAAAAAAAAATTAGGACTAGATTTTTTATTTTTTAGATTAGATATTTTTAAGCTTGGTTGGACTATGTATATAAACTAGTATTAAACCTCCCGCGTTACGACGGGAGGCGTAAAACCATGCCAAATAACACTAATGGCATATGACCGCTAGTGACCACTAACACCGAAAAACCATAAAAACGAAAATAATAAATCGAATGAAAATTAGACGTAAAAACGTTGAATCGCGCAGTGATGCAAGCGGAACATAAAACATATAAAACAATTTGTAAATCAATCTATGACCAGCGACAATGACGGGGCCGTTAAACGGAGAAAAAGAAGCGAAAAAAACGTTGAACTATACACGCATGTTACAACGTGTTAACTCATAAATTTAGATCGAAACGTAAAACAAAAATTTTGTAAAACATGAAAAGTATAGTGGACCAAAGTTAAAAATAAAGAAAATATTGAGGCTAAGTTGTAAAAGATATAAAAGTATTAGATTATAATAAAACCAAAGATTAAAAAAACGTTGATACAACTCATAGAGCACATAATACAACTTACAACTTATAATTTTGGATGGAAACTTAAATAAAACCAAGTTGAATTAGTAAGGGACAAAACCATAAATTGTGAATTTATATGTACATAGTTGAGTAGTTAAGTGCTAAATCTTCAATTTAAGATTAAAGACCAAAAATTGTTAGAAAATAACAGGTATTAAGTTATAGTATCTTAAGCATGTCTATCTGTACTTTACTGTACATGTAGTTGCCTTTTGTTACTATATATAATTTCTTTCAAAACTAATGAAAGACACTAAGCCCAATCCTAAAAACTCAATGCTTAAAGCATTTAAAGCATTTTAGCATGACCCATCCTAAAAAAACATAGGCAAAGTCCAAGTAAGACTTAGCTAATGATCCTTAGCTCGACTGGTTAAGTTGAGCTACCCATGATATGTAAATAACGGAGGTCATTGATGTGTGTGCGTTGAAATAGTGTTTTAAGTGTCTAAACGTCAAATATTACGTATGATTATTCGTTTATATGCATGTGATTGAGTTGAATAGGTTGACTATGAGTTGGAAGTGATTTTGTAGGAAAAACAAGGAATTTGGAAGCTTACATGATAAAATAAGTCATTGGAGGGGTCAAGAAACGAAGTTTCAAAGTGCAGCAGAAAGGCTTCCACCGTAGCCTACTGTAGCCACCGTAGGCTACGCCAGCTCAAGAAAAAAATCAGCAGAAAGGGTCCCAGCGTAGGCTACGCTGGCTGGCGCAGGCTACGCCAGGACAATTTTTGAAAACCTATAAAATCGCGTTTTTATTATTTTTCAGCCACCACTTGATTTCCATTCGACCTAAGACGAAAAAAGACGTACTTTGGAAGTTCTGGGATCAATTCTTCACCATTCCAACTCTCAAAAACAAGATTCAATCATCCGGAATGCAAATCAACAACGGTTTTGAAGATCATTCAAGAACAATGAGCGGCTAAACCTCTCGTGATCGACTTCGGGTATTAGGTTTTGTGTGATTAGGTTTTTGTTTTTGTTTAACTTTGTGGGGATTAAACTTTAGAACCCGTTAAGTTCTTTTATGAGTTTAACTTGTGTTTTGATTATTTAAACAACGACGTTGGTAAACTTTTATTTGAATATCATTTAATGTTCCGGAAATTATATGATTACAAGTTTTAGTTTCTAATTGAATTGGCATTGTGTATCAAGACCCATTAAGTCCTGATTATCGATATCACTTAATCATCGCACGTATAGAGTCCCTATTAAGGATTTTCCTTGAAGTTAAACTAAACAATTGCTGAAAACCAAACCTAGAACCAAAGTGGATTACTTTCTCTTATAATCGTTTTCTTAATCAAGTTTGATTCTTTCCAAGTTGTTTTATTAGTTTATTTATTAATTATTCTAAAAATCCAATTTTCACAGCCAAGAGGCAATAGTTAAGTAATTTGTTAATTTAATTAATCATTATTTTCTAAATCAAAGTACAATACACCGACCACTAATTCCACGCGGATCGACAACCCTACTTACCCTAACTAGTTTAAGGTGAATAGGAACACACATTTTAACATCTTATTTGATTGATACTTCGACATCGATCAAATTTTGGCGCCGTTGCCGGGGAATCGGTGCGCTTGGTGTTTTGTTATTTTATTTGTTTTAAAAAAAAAATCTTTTTTGTTACCTGTTTTATTTTAATTGTTTTTATTTTCGTGTTACGCTTGGTAGTTTAAGTGTGCAGGTGACAGATTGTATGCATACTCGATATTCGGGCAGGAAATCACCGCTAGTGTTTGATCCAGAGATAGAGAAATCAGCAAGGTATAATCGTGTCTTGCATCGATCAGGGTTACCAACTACATCAATTTCACAAGCCATTGATCAAGCAGCTGATAGTTTGTCTGATTCAACTAACATGGATAATACAAACAACCAACCACCTCAAAATCCAAACCCTCCTCCCAATAACCAACACCAAAACCCAAATCCACCCCCACCACCAAATAACAACCGCAACAACAACCTAAATCAACCACCTCCCAACAATAATATGAATCAAAATAACCTCAATCAAGGAGACGACTTTGATCATGTAAGCATGCATAGTGTTCACACGGGTGATGAGAATTATGAAGATGAATGGGATAACAATGAAGAACCCTATAACGGTGCAAATTATGATGCTTGGAATGGAAATTTTGGTGGAGGTGATGGACAAAATGGAAATAACAATTGGAGGAATGATCAACATGGGTGGAATGCATCACCTATCAACCAACAAAGGGGTAGGGTTAATAATAACGTCAATCAGCCAAGAAGACCTCAAAGAGCTCAAGTACAAGGTGTGGATAGCCATTTTAGACCGGCTATTTCTGAAAATCCAAATCCCATCGCACATCCAAATCGTAGAGGAAGAGCTTTTGATGTACGCCCTCATTATCTCACTATTCTTCCTGCATTTAGAGGTACTGCAACAGAAGAACCATATGTGCATCTTGCTGAATTTGATGCAATATGTAGCACTATTGGTGGGAATCACTTCACACAAGATGAAGTGAGGTTGCGATTGTTTCAATTCACTTTGAAAGACAAAGCTAAGCAATGGTTCCTTACCTTGCCTGACAATAGTATTCACACATGGCAAGAAATGCAACAAATATTTTTAGATGAATATTACTCTATGGGTAAGACCAGTGACGCAAGAGAGGCTATTCGATCTTTCCAACAACAAGCAGGGGAACAATTTCATGAAGCATTCACTAGGTTTAAGGAACTTATTCGCATGTGTCCACACCATGGAATTGAACGTTGGGAGTTGATAAAGGCTTTCTCGGATGGATTGACGACTAAGGAAAGAAAATATTTATATTCTACAAGCAATGGCACATTCCTTTCCAATCATGAAGATGCAGACTGGGAATTTTTAGAAAGAATGTGTAGAAACTCCAAGGCGCAAGCCTCTGCCAGTAGACGATCTAAACCTAATTCGGTACGATCAACCACGGTTGACTATGAGACTAAGGAGCGGATTGCAGCATTGGAAAGACAATTGGCAAGGTTAGGGCGAACGGGTACAAAGGAGGTTGAAACTGTAGGATACGATGTGTGTGAAGAATGTGGTAAGTTAGGTCATAATGTTGATGCATGTCAGTTGGTGATGGAAAGAAAAGAGGAAGTTAATCAAGTTTACGGAGATCGAAAGCAATTCGATATGAATTCCAATACTTATCATCCCGAATTGAGAAATCATCCTAACTTTAAGTATGGAAATGCTTCAAACCAGATGAACCCTAATTTTCAAGGTAATAATCAAGGTGGTCAAGCTTATCAGAACCGAGCACAAGGGAATTATAATCAAAGTGGTTATCAAAGAACTTCATATTCTCAAGGAAACAATCAAGGAAACTACAATCATAGGGAACAACAAGGTAGTTCATCATGCAACTATCAAAGTAATGCTCAATTTGGACAACTTGGTGGTGAAGAGTCTACAAATGCAAAGTTGGATGCTTTGATGAACATGATGAAAGAGAATATGAAAGAGAACAAAAGAGAAAATGAAATTAGGGACAAGGCTTATGAAGCCTTAAATAAACAAGTGGGTCAACTTGCAGAGGATGTGGCTCAAATTAAAAGAAACCATGGAAAGCTACCGAGTGATACCATGGTCAATCCTCAACATCAAGGAACCAACACAGAAAACATGAGAACTGTTCACATCAATTCGGTTAGTATCCTTCCTGACTCTAAAATTATTGATAATGACTTTACTTCTTTTTCACAACAAGTTACAGATAAGGAAGAGAAAGCCGATACAGTAGAAGAGAGTGACCCAGGAGCACCCATCATTCCAATAAAAGTGGGGAAGTTGAAGATAAGAAGAGCACTTTTGGATTATGGAGCAGCTGTTAGTATCTTGCCAGGTATGTTATATGATCAGTATGACTTCGGTCCTTTAGAGAAAGTTGACACCACTGTGGTGTTAGCTGACTTGACTCAAAAATGTCCTCGGGGGATGGTAAAGAATGTTATAATCAAGTTGGGAGAATTTTACTACCCTGTGGACTTTATGGTGCTCGATTTTGCACCAGTGAGAACGAATGAGCAACCGAATGTCATATTGGGTCGACCATTTTTAGCAACTGCGAATGCTCAAATCAATTGTCGGGATGGAACAATTGACATGACTTACGAAACTCGTAAGTTACGTTTTAATGTATTTTCCAAGTCGATTAATTATTTTGTTAATCATAAAGTTTTTGTGGCAGATATGACTAACGTGTGTGTTCCTACTTATACTTCACATGTAAGCATGAACACCACTTTTAAGAATGATTTTGAGTATGGTAGGGATAAGCATGTGGAGTTGAAGGAATTGGTGGATTTAAAAGAAAAGAAAGAGCTAATTATGAAGTTGGAAACAAAAGATGTGAAACCTAAAATGAAGAAAAAAGTTGGCGATCCACTTGATCCTATAAAAGACAGAGTTGAGGCATTAATGTTTGGACCACAATACGATCTAGTTGAAGAACTGCCGGATCATTTGAAGAATACTGGAGTCAAGCATCTTACTCGACCACCATGAGTGGTCGCAGGTACGGTCTGGCTGAAGACCTAAAACTTAGCGCTAATCGGGAGGCAACCCGAATTTAATTTTTATGTTTTGTGTTTGATATGTCTATTTAAGTAGTTTATTTTGATAATCGTTACGTTTGTGTCTGGGTCGGTTCGGGTTGGAAAAGTCGTTTGTGTTGATTAATTGAATAAATTGATTTTCAAAGAAGAAAAAAAAAACTCACACACTTAACTTAAATACCACACATTGGGGACAACGTATCTCAAGTGTGGGGATGAGGGAAAATTTGAAAAAATTTTATTGTTTTTAAGCAATCCAATCAAACATGAAAACAACAAGCATACCAATTGATTCTTGTCATGTTTGATGTAAGGGTCCTTAGTCATGGTCTAATTCTAAGATAGCAAAAATAATTATGTTAGCAAGATTTTTAGAAAAAATTAAGAACTGCCTAGTTAGGGTTAACAGGCTAATGGTGTAATAAAAGCATGCACACGCTGGCAACCCTAATTCCTACTTGGTGAGATTTTGAAGCTTACTAGATTGTTAGTTCACATATAAATTGTTTCAATTGTTGAGTGTAGGCCATATGATTCTTTGTGTTAGAACTTGTGTGAGTTGATACATATTGAGACGGTAAATTTGATAAGTGCACATAGATGATAGAGGCAATCTAGGATTCCTTTTTCTTTTAATACCATTTTTTTGTGTTTCACCACTTTACCTAAAATTTCCCCTAGTAGCCACTTTCGAACCTTAAACCGTTTATTTTGACAAACCCATATCAATAAAACCCAAATCAAATTTTACCTAATGTGACCAAGTTACCACTGTTGATAACATTCAGACTAGCTTCAGTATTTGATTTATGATAAAAAAAATTAAAATAAAAAAAAAGAGAAAGAAAAGAAAGATGCAAATTGTTGGTTATGGGTTAAATATGCACCCATGAAGTTGCTTTGTTTGAATAATAGTTATGTTAATAAGGATGTCAACAGTTGGTATTGCCTTAATTTATATTTTAGCCACACTCACAGCCAATCATTCCTACCTTAACCTAAGCCCAAACCCGTAAGTCCTTTTGATGTGTGGATTGTCAATTATTACCGTGGAAATTTGATTGTCACCCAAGCATATGATAACAAAGTTTCATATGTGGATCTTTTGAGTGATATATTGGTGCAATTTTCACCAATCCAAAAATAATCCGAGAGGAGTGACAAATGGTGAGGGGTGTGTTGCATGACAATAAAAGTCGAAAGCTTGTTAGGTTTAACTAGTCAGGTTCTATTTTGAATTAAATGTAACATCCTTTACTTGCTAGCCAAATATGATTATTGCAATAATGGAATGGGCATGACTTTGGACTATAGCTGAGGCGTGCAAGGGATTTTGGTTTATAATGTTGTTAAATGTTTTGAATTAGATTTGCTTGAGGGCAAGCAAAGCTTAAGTGTGGGGATGTGATGTGTGTGCGTTGGAATAGTGTTTTAAGTGTCTAAACGTCAAATATTACGTATGATTATTCGTTTATATGCATGTGATTGAGTTGAATAGGTTGACTATGAGTTGGAAGTGATTTTGTAGGAAAAACAAAGAATTTGGAAGCTTACATGATAAAACAAGTCATTGGAGGGGTCAAAAAACGAAGTTTCAAAGTGCAGCAAAAAGGCTTCCACCGTAGCCTACTGTAGCCACCGTAGGCTACGCCAGCTCAAGAAAAAAATCAGCAGAAAGGGTCCCAGCGTAGGCTACGCTGGCTGGCGTAGGCTACGCCAGGACAATTTTTGAAAACCTATAAAATCGCGTTTTTATTATTTTTCAGCCACCACTTGATTCCCATTCGACCTAAGACGAAAAAAGACGTACTTTGGAAGTTCTGGGATCAATTCTTCACCATTCCAACTCTCAAAAACAAGATTCAATCATCCGGAATGCAAATCAACAACGGTTTTAAAGATCATTCAAGAACAATGAGCGGCTAAACCTCTCGTGATCGACTTCGGGTATTAGGTTTTGTGTGATTAGGTTTTTGTTTTTGTTTAACTTTGTGGGGATTAAACTTTAGAACCCGTTAAGTTCTTTTATGAGTTTAACTTGTGTTTTGATTATTTAAACAACGACGTTGGTAAACTTTTATTTGAATATCATTTAATGTTCCGGAAATTATATGATTACAAGTTTTGGTTTCTAATTGAATTGGCATTGTGTATCAAGACCCATTAAGTCCTGATTATCGATATCACTTAATCATCGCACGTATAGAGTCCCTATTAAGGATTTTCCTTGAAGTTAAACTAAACAATTGCTGAAAACCAAACCTAGAACCGAAGTGGATTACTTTCTCTTATAATCGTTTTCTTAATCAAGTTTGATTCTTTCCAAGTTGTTTTATTAGTTTATTTATTAATTATTCTAAAAATCCAATTTTCACAGCCAAGAGGCAATAGTTAAGTAATTTGTTAATTTAATTAATCATTATTTTCTAAATCAAAGTACAATACACCGACCACTAATTCCACGAGGATCGACAACCCTACTTACCCTAACTAGTTTAAGGTGAATAGGAACACACATTTTAACATCTTATTTGATTGATACTTCGACATCGATCAGTCATGAGTTCAAGTCTCACTCTGAACAAAATGCTCAGAGTTGAGCCAATGGATTTTCTCAGCAATGGGTTTCCTCCTGAGGGGTTGGGGGTGCGGTCCCGGCTAGAAAACGGATAGGTTGTCCCGATTAAGATAACATCTATCCGACGAAGTAGGGTCGTATATTTGCCGTTCAAAAAAAAACCTTATCTAATTTTACTGACAAAAATACCGACTGAAAAATAGGTTGGTTAAATGTATCCCCCTAAACTTTTATGGTATCATCTCTCAGAGAGGCTCTCTGTAAAAACATCAAATCAAAAGGATTTCACATCATACTCAATAGTGGTTTTCAGAAATGAGCTTATACAATTTGTATATGTAAAGTGGTTCTAAATTAAAAACATAAAGTTAATTATGTGATAAAATAAACATTTTTTGCATCTGTTTTAAGCGTTAAAGTTCCTGAGTATATATAGCAAAAGAGGTGTGATTTGTTCGGAATGCATAAACTTAGTGTTTGTTTCTTGTTGGCAGAATGGATAGGATGAATAATAGGTCAAATGGGTAAGTTTTTGTATAGCTTAAGTTAGGTTAATTACTCTCAAAACATGGTGTACATTGTAACTACAATCTCTGGTCACTATATGGTATGTCTCTAGTAACACCAGAACATTTATTGGTATTGTGTGAGTTGCAACGGCTGTTTCGACTATTATGATCTCATGGGGTAAGCTTTCTCCATCTGTTTACAGCTCGCTAGAACTCAAAACAACTTTCAAATTCAACGGTACATAAAAGGGTGATATATGCACTTATCTTGACCACATGTTAGCACATATCGATAGCACCTAACGAAAAGATATTCAGCAATCATGTCACTTCTACTATAAATTATAATGCTAATTTAAGAAATAAAGTTGAAAGTTTTCATTTGGGCGAAAAAAGGTCAAGTATTTCCTATTTAGAGTGGCCAAGCTGGTGCAACTTTAATTTCATAATCTGGCTACGGCCTGATCTATTTTGCATGTTGATTGTTTACAGTTTGTTTGTACGTTTTCTTTAGCTACTTGCTGGTTTACTTTAATAATAGTCTCAGTTATTTTAAAAAGATAAAGTCTCTTAATAATACTCTTATATTTTAAATGTAAAATTTTTATAAATTTAAGTCAGATATGAAACATGATCACAAATATATATATATATATATATATATATATATATATATATATATATATATATATATATATATATATACATATATATATATATATATATATATATATACATATATATATATATATGTATATATATATATACATATATATATATGTATATATATAGATAGATGGGCTTAGGCATTAAAAATTCAACCTTTTTAATCTATTTCCCTCTATTTTCAACAAGGCAAAATATTGGAAGAAAATTACCAAAATAACGGTTTACCAACCATTTTATCAAAATGAATATTCATTTTTTAACTTACTTTTATTCATTTTCAACCAATCATAAGATGTCAAATAACCTCTTTCAAATTAAATAAAATACTCTCTAACTAACCTAATCATTGACTTGGTCTCATTGGAGATTATTCAGGGAGCAGACACTTGTTCCAGCTAAGTGCGACTACTCCCAACGACCCAATCATTGACTTTGTTTCACGTAAAATTAGCAGTGAGCTAGCCCATGTCCCGTCGGTTTAACCTGACTAAACCAGGCTAAACTGTAGCCGAGTGAGACTTTTGGTGTTCCCGTCAGTACCCGACTAAATTTTAGCCGAGTCCATGTTTACTTCGGGATTTTTTATGCGGTCAAACGTTCATTTTTCCCAAATGTTAGCCTACTTATTTCCTTTGAGGTCGTGTCAAAATTGTGTTCTTAAATCCATGTATTTGGATGTTAGCAGAGCACCCGTGAATAAAGCTACTAAAAGTAGTCCTTCAGGATATGTAAAAATGTATGAGGAAGATGGAAGTAACCTCAGGATTTATGTAAACTATAAAATCATGTTTAAACTACAAATTTGAAAACCAATTCTTAGATTGTAACAACTTTTATTTTCTCAGTCAACAAGAAACAAACATTTTATATTCACTTATGGACGTTGACGCAAAACTTACAGAAGAACCAAATTGAGAATAATTTCGCACGAAGAAGAAAAATCAATATATAATTAAATGAATGAAAGATATTAATTTTAATTGAAAAAGTGCTTCTTAAAAGACATGAATATAAGATACTAGCTTTAGTAAACCCGTGTATTACACGGGTTGAATAAATAAAATATTAATATAATAAAATCTATGGAATATAAAACGATATTCCAAGATATGATATGACTAAAACTACGTATAAACAAGTACTATAAGTAATAAAATAGTGATATTAATTTTTTAAAATTTTATTTTTAATTTTTTTTTTTTTAAAAAATAAACATTTTGTTCTAAAACAAACCGTATAAAAATATTATTTTCTAAAATTTCCTTATCATAACTCCTAAATTTAATTATTTTTGGTTTTTAAATAATTTACTTATTAAAAACATCAATTTTATAAAATATCGTATTTTTAAAAAAGTTTGATGTTTTAGAAAAAAGTATTATTTATAAAAATTTATTTATTTAGAAATAACATTAATAAAAATCTTTTTATTAATTTATAAAAAATATTTTTTATCTAAAAAATGTTAAATATTATTATCAGTAATAAGGTAATTATTTAGTAGGAGAGAGAGGCGAAAAATTTTAATAAGAAGAATTGTGATGCTGCTACGTGTTATTTCAGATTACTCTTTTATTAGAGTAGAAATATTAAAAAAAATATCTAAGCAACCTGCCACTTATTCAGCAAATAACTCATATCAAATAGCAAGGACTTTGACCATTTCCTCCTGTAATTCATGACTCTTAATAGTATTAACATGGTTTGCCATACATGGATTCATGCTTTCCTTGAGGTGTTATAGTCGTCGTTAAGTTATGTAAAAACTTAAATAATCTATACATATAGGGTAATTAGAGTATCATATTCATAAAAAACATGTAGTCAGTCTTATGTCTTATATATATTGTTTAACTATAATGAAAATGCAGAAAGTTTGACAGAAGAGTTGATTATACGAATTTGCAATGAAATTAAGAAGCAAGTAACACAAAAAGGAAATGAAAGTTTGCAAGACTTAATTGATGATAACAATGTTTAATCAGTTATATAGACATGGTTCGTTTTGATCCTACCACTGAGGTAGAGACAAACTATATGCTTACAAACCAAATATTTATTCTTAACTAAACTAACTAAGGTGTCCTGGGCAGATGGCTTACTATAAACTGTTGTCAAATCAACGCAAGAATCAATCACACCAAAATGAATAAAAGTAATATGCATATGATTAACTCTTGTTAGAATGATTAAACGTAACTATTATTCAAGTAATTAAGATCGTTGTACAATATAAGTATTCAGTTAGTTACATATACATAATCTATGTTAATTGACTGACTAGCTTAAGCCGCTAATTATGTAGATTCCTATAACTTGTTTTTTCTTTAATTATGCTAATTATGTTGCAACTAACAATCATGTAATGTATTATAATCCATTCGTTAATTAACACAACCAAACAATAATCCCCATAATAAACATGAACCCATTTATTTAATCACAATCTAAAGATAATCAAGTGCAAATATGTTAGAAATCCGTAAATCAAATTTTGGATAATCTAAGAATCGTGAAATACTTTTAGATTGAAACAACTCGGTGCTTTACTCTGAAATTTCTGACCGGATGAAACTCGGAATCTTCTAAAAAGAGTATGTATTCCAGTGTGAATTTTTGTGAACCACAAGAAGAACAATGTGAAGATGATGTATTCTAAAATTGGAGGGCTGGAAATTGCTTTCGGTCAGTTTTCTTTGTAACCCAAATTGGCCCAGATTGAAGTCAAATTTTAATTGGAATTTTCATGTGATTTTTCTAAAAAATTAACATTCTAATGAAATTTTAACAAAATGATATCTGTTTAAATTAAATTCAACTTCAGCCAAGGGACATTGACCGCTTGAAAAACCCCTACTGCTAGGGTCCCCTAAGAACCAATACGAAATTTAAATACTAAAAATCATATTAAATCCAAATAAATGTGTGCGCCGTACTATTCTAAGTTGTGTTATGTATAGTGTGATGCCCTTCGGTCAAAACAATTTCAATTATACTATAATTATCAAAAAAAAAAAAAAAAGAACTATATTATACATGAAAATTTAACACTAAACCAAACCATAGTCCCGGTCGTAATAATTGTAAACAAGACCCTCTACTCAACCAAGAATATGAAACTTCTTTTAAGTTTTAATTCTCAATTGATGAATTGAACTCCTTGTGGGCCATCATGAGTTCATGACCTCATAATTTCACCATATTTTTGTTTTGCTTTTAGTGCCAGCCCAACAATATTGGCTAAGCCCAAATGAGTTAAAACGCAGCCCACTTGAGTATTTACAAATTACAATGGTATGTAATTTTCAGCAGCCAAAACAAAAAAAACGTCAGATTCTTCTTTTATAGTGTCATGGATTTCTACTACAATATGGATTTGAGGCACTCAATTTATATCCTCTAATAAAACAAAATTTTTAAAGTTATATGGTATTCTTTTAAATCATCAATTTGATATGGCACACTCTTACACCATCTTTATTTTCAATTCCCGCTTAAAACTTGATCATATTGTAATTTATTTCAGTTTTTTAATATATTAAATCACCATACTTATAGACATCTTACATACCATACTGATAGACATTTTACTTAAATATATTACCATACTAACATACTAATTTAAATTACAATTTAAAGCTATCATTTACTTACCATACAGATAGACATTTTACTTAAATATATTATCATACTCACATACTGATTTAAATTATAATTTATAGTTTTCATTTAACCATTTATATTACGTCTTAAAAATTCCATTTAACCATATATTAATTCAACTTCTACGGTATTATTACTCTGTTTCTATATTGCTTCCTAAAATAAACTCCTTTAATTTAGTGGATTTTTATTTTATGAAATTTTTGACTCACCAAAATTAGTTTTCAACTGTATAATTAATTGATTTAATTATAATATATTTATCAAATTATCAAAGTATCAAATATTTAAGGACTATATAGTATGTAATTTACTCTGATACGTGTATTAAAAGAAGCTTTTTTATTTTCAGTAAATGAGCAAATTTTTTTGTTTAATCATAAGCCTTAGTAACCTTACACGGGTTAAATAAATAAAATCTATAGAATTTAATAAAAAATAGTTTTTTTACCACTTGTGATTCTCTTAAACAATTTTTTTGAGACTTGTCATTTTTTTAAACATTCTCATTTTATTTTTCCTCAAAAAGATATTATAGTAATTTAAACTAGGGGTGCTAAACGGGTTGTGTTTTTGGGTTGTCGGGTCCAACCCGACCCGAAACCGAAAATTTTACCCGAACCTGAAAATTATGCCATAAGTGTCAACCTGAACACGACACGAAAATTTACGGGTTGACACGAACACGACCCGATTGAACCAAATGTTTTATTTATTATATTTTTTTCACATATTAATACTTTAAAATTATTATTTTACAACAAAAAATACTAATTAATATAAAACAATTATATTTTAGTGATGAAATCTTATGCTAATTTCTATTTTAAATTCTAAATTTCGAAATAAAACAGATAATAAACTTAATTTGTGACACAAAATATATAAAATAAAACAAATAAATAAAAAATGGGTCGAACAAGTCAACCCGCCAACCAGTTGGGTTGAACCCGAACCCGAACCCGACCTGTTTAGATAAGCGGGTTCACAGATTCGACCCAAACCTGACCCAAACCCGTTTATAGTAAACCCAAACCAACAAATTTCGTGTTAAGTTTTTGTTGTGCTTTCGGGTCGTGTTATAAATTCACACCCCTAATTTAAACATTCAAACTAATTTCTCTCTCCTATTAAAAATCAATTGTATTAATTGATACATTTCTCTCTTTTATCTAGATTTTTTAGAATCAAGTTATGTTTTTAAAAATAAATTTTATTAAAGAAATTAAAAATCACATCTTTTTATTAAAATATAAATAATAAAAAAACAAAAATTTTATATAATATAAAATTTACTAAAACACTAAACCTTTTTTAAACAAAATTTTTAAATCCATCATTTTTAAAAATTATAAAAAGTATGAAATTTTCTAAAAGTAGTTTTATTAAATCTTAAAACAAATGTTTAAAAATAAAACTATTTAGATAAGTGAGTTAAAAAAATAGTATAATTGGTTTATTTTTGAACTATTAAGTATATATAATTTTAATCATATCTTATATTAAAATATCGTATTTTAACTTTTCGAGTTATTATTAACTATAATCCGTTTAATAAATGGTTTTCTAGCATATCTATTTATCTATATATCTATCTATGTATAACAAGAAAATTTAAAATAAGACTTGATACAATTGTAAGTTTATCATTTTTACTTTCTACTTTCTTTTTATTACTATTAATAATACTGAATACTAATAATATTACTCATACTATTTTTAAATTAAAAATTATATAATTTAATAAATTAAAACCTTTTTTTATAAAAACATACTTTTAAAAAATAATTTTTTATAAAATACAGAATACAACAAACTTTTTTTTTAAATTCATTTTTCTTAAAACAAAATATTTAAAACCAACATTTTTTATAAAATAAAAATTTAAGAAAAATATATTATTGTTTATCTACTTAAAATAGTTATTCATATGCAATTATAATCATATTTTATCTTCAAACATGGTTTTATAATTCATAAATTTTTATTACTAATTATTTATTATTTTATTTATTCAATCCGTGTAATACACGGGTACTAACCTAATGTACTAATAAAACAAAATGTTTAAAAATTAAATCTAACCACTTAATAATGCATTAAAAGTTAATGATTATTTATATAATTTTCAAATTATAAACATTTTTTTGATAAATTAAAAACATGTTTTTATATTGAATAAACATATTTGTTTAAAAACAAAAATTTTTGAAATATGAAGTTTTTTAATAGGAAGAACTTTAAAAAAGACATTGTTTAAAAAAGTATTTTAAAAAAAATAGAGTGTTTAAAATAATAATTATTTTAAAGCAAAAGTTTTTAAGGACAAAATTTTAGAAAAGTGTTGTTATTGTTTTATTACCTAAAATAGTTAATTGTACGTAATATCAATCATATTACATCTAAGAAAATATTTTATAATTTTTAAATATTAATAAATAACTATTAATTTAATATTTTCATTCAACTTTTGCAGTGCACGGTTTTCTATACTAGTAACATTGATAATTGTCAACCATAAAAAAAGTTTGGAGCGAAAGATCTTGTATGAACTAGCCTTCTTGATCTTATTTTCTTCTTTTATATCAATATGTCATCATAAAACAAATCTCACTAACGATGTCTTCTCACTTGATAATGGGTCGATTGATCCTATCGATGCCAAATCATCATTGTTTTCGCGATGATGAGTGACATCATAGTTACAACCTTCTTGATTCTTATTACTATTTTTACCACTTGTAATCAAGACTCGAGGTTCCACAAGTGGTTCTACCAAACCTAACAATGAGATCACTCACCACACATCACAATTCGTCAACCTCATGTCCCTCTTTATTAGGACGATTACATTTAACAGTTTTATCATTTGCTATCAGGATGATATCAACTCATGCAAGGAATCGAACCCAGGCATGGCCAAACGACATCATATCTACCACTAGATCATCTACCCTTTTGTAATATCGAGTTGCACGCGAAACTTTACCCTCACAGATAGCTTTAAAGGGAAAGAGAAAAAAGAAAAATCCTTAAACACTGGTCCAATCAGAAGGTAACACGTGACGCGGTGGTCCAATAAAGAATATCTATTGTTTATCAAAGTTTACATATGACAAATCATAATATCATATGGAGTAAATGTGTTCCACATCCGTTGATATAACTGTCAGATCACCTGAATCACTCTTCGGCCCACGAAACTGTAAAGACTAAAGAATGTCAGTGTTCGGCTGATGTAAATATGTAATGCTTTGCTGGGCCCCTCCGTAAGCCCACCAATTTATTGTGTTTTATTAGCCTGCATTTAATATTTTAGCCCAATGTCCCAATGAGGTGAAGGGCATTAATCCTTATGTGGGGCCCAATTTAGGGCAATGATCTTGTTACTTGTATATGAAGTCGAGGAGGAGGAGAACCTTCAAGAAATGAGTGCAATTATTTTGATTTTGCTTGTGATCCTTCAAGAAATGAGTAAACAGCATTCAAATTAATTGGGATAAAATATTTTGAAATATATACATATGGTCCCACCATTAAAGTTTTGTTTGATTATGCTGAATTTTTATGTTAATTTTTTTATTCAGCTATTTGTATGTCTATAAATTTTCATTTTTAACGTATTAAGGTTACTTTTTTATTCAGCTATTTGAGTAAGTTTTATTTTTATAAGCAATTACTTTTTTGTGAGAGATCCGGGTAGAAACCCGACAAATGAAATATTGAAGCAGTTTAGGGCACAAACTCGTATCGTGTCCACTTATTTGAAATTCATGTATTCACTATTGTCGTTCACAAGGACGGTTGCTTTGATGTAGACACGATCGGCTTGGCGGATATACCACATGCAATTGCAAATCTCTTGAAAGCGAGCATGTTTAATTTATGTGGAGCCCTAAAGTTAGGGTTGTAAACGAGTCAAGTCAGCTCAAAAGTTGCTCGGAATTGGCTCGCTGAAAGCTCGAATTGAGCGGAGCTTTAATGAGAAGGACCTCCAGTTCGAGCTCATACTATGGCTTTTTTATTAGTGAGCCTGAGCTTCACATATCAAGCTCTAGTCGGCCCGCCAACCTAAACGCGATTTAGTTTATATAGTTTTTGTTTAGTATAATATTTATATATTATATAATTGTTATTATTATATATTAAACTATGATAAAAATTAAGTAAAATATTTTATTTTGTATATAAAAAATTTCATTATAAATAATATATAGAAATAGTTATAAAAATATAAATAAACCAATTAAATAATAAATGAACCGAGTTCGAGCCGAAATCGAGTTCGGAAAATATATCATGAGCCGAGCTCAAGCTCGAGCTCTCTTAAACTATAACGAGTAGAGCCCAGGCTTTAACAAGCTTAGACTTGATCCGTTTACACACTCACCTAAGCAACAAGGGCGCTAAAAATCCCTCGAAACCGTAACTAGATAGGCTAGAGAAAGCACCTAAATTATTCTCGTATGACAACTCTTGAAGAATGTAGCAATCAAATGATCAACAACAACAAAGAACAATATGAATTGAAGAAATGAATTACGAAATCAAAGATTCGAAGAACTGTGTTCGATGATACTGAATTACTGAGAAGACACACATACAAAAAAAAGGGAAAACACTAATCTCGAGTTAACTAACTTTAATGACTAGCTAACCACTTATTAACAACCCAGTAAAGCAATATTACAAGATTAGTCTCTCTATACCGGTTAACAAAGCATTAACAAACTTCATTAGAAGGACTTTAACTTTGACCACTACATACTAACAATCTACATCTTAGTGGTAAAGTTACCCAACACGTAACCACCGTAAGCAATTCTGTAACTTAACTCCAGTCACGACCTTAGTCAAGCAATCAGCAACATTTCTCTTTGTATCAACATAAGCAACTTCAATTTCTTTAGAGCTAATAACATCTCTAAAAGTGCAATCTAACATTGATATGCTTTGTCCTCTCATGGAAAACCTGATTTTTAGAAAGATGTATGGCTCCATGATTATCATAGTTTACCACTACACCCTTCGAATTAACACCCAACTCAGAAACAAATCCCTTAAGCCATATAGCCTCCTTAATTGGTTTTGTAAGAGCAACATACTCTGATTCAGTAGTAGACAAGGCAACTACTTTCTGCAATATAGATCTCCAACTAACTAGACCACCAGCGATTATAAAAGCATACCTAGTTACAGATCTTCCCCTATCCAGATCCTTTGCAAAATCAAATCAACAAACCCCTATATCACAACCTCTCTTTCCACACTTGTATGACCACCAATTATCAAACCAAGATCTCTTATACCATTCAGATGTCTTAAGATCCACTTCATAGCCTCCCAATGAACTTTACTATTATTAGAGAGATACTTACTAACCACACCAATAACATGATCCAAGTCCGGTCTAGTGCAAACCATTAAGTACATTAAGCTGCCTTCAGCCCTGGCATATGGAACCTGTGACAACTTAAACTTCTGCTCATCAGTCACAGGACAGTCTTGAACAAACAACTTAAAATGAGGAGCAAGTGGAGTTATTACAGTTTGCTATTAAGCATGTTAGAGTTGGACAGAACTTTTCTAACATAAGACTTTTGAGACAAATACAGTTTCCTGTTTATTCTATCCCTCTTAATCTTCATACCCAAAATCTTACTAGCATTCCCCAAATCCTTCATCTCAAATACCTTTATTAGCATTAGCTTAGTATCTGAGATTTGATTTTTTTCCTGCTTCTTTTGAAACCATGACTAACCATATGCTCATCAAATTTCTTGTACCACTACATTAGGGGCTACTCGAGACCATATAAAGACTTCCTAAACTTTTGTTTCATGACCAACCAACTCATAACTTGGAAGCTGCTTCATGTATATGCCTTCATCCAGATCCCCATGTAAAAAGCAATTTTACATCCAGTTGCTCCAGTTCATAATCATTTATAGAAACCAATGATAATATCACCTGAATAGTTGTGTGTTTCACAACAGGAGAAAACACTTCATTGTAATCTATTCCAGCTCTTTGAGTGAAACACTAGCAACCAGTCTAGCTTTAAATCTAGGGGCCTCCACACCATCAATGCCTTCTTTGAGCTTATATAGCCACTTTCAGTCAACAATCTTCTGCTCCTTTGGCTTATCTACCAAAACCCAAGTCCCATTCTTCACCAAGGAATCCATATCCTCATTCATAACCTTAATTCATTTGTCTTTATGATTAGACTTAATAGCTTCATCATAGGAGATAGGTTCACATATACATTCCTCCTCACCTACTGTGAATACAAATATTGATATCTCATCATTATCTCTAAATCTAGATGGAGGAACAATAACTCTCTTTAACCTGTTTTTGGCTATACTATATTCACTCACCCCATCACCAGATAAAGAATCACTACCAACTTCATTAGTACTTTTAGGGCATTGACCACTATCTTCAACAGGTGATAGCTCCACCTTAATTTGACTAACCAAAACATCTTTAGTAGTTCTAACTCCCATGGAGTTCCTTGCCATCACATCTTTATACATCACCTCCTCCTTAAAGAGCACATTTCTACTAACTATTATCTTGGGACTAACATCATCTAACCTCTACAATCGGTAAGCTTTGATGTCATCAGGGTATCCCAAGAAAATACATTAATGGCTCTAGGTTCAAGTTTACCTTGATTCACATGTACATACGCCAAAGAACCAAATACCCTTAAATGAGTATAACTTGACTTCTCCCCAGACCACCTCTGCATTAGAGTTACCAGGTTTATTGCAGTTGAAGGTGAACGGTTTACAAGATAAGAAGTAGTAGAAACAACCTCAACCTAAAAGGTCTTAGGTAGCCCAACACTTGACATCATACACCTTACTTTATTCAAGAGGGTTCTGTTCATTCTCTCCACTAACCCATTCTATTATGGAGTACCATGAACTGTTAAATGTCTAGCTATACCATGTTCTTTGTAGAACACATTGAATATACCACTACAAACTCTAATCCATTATTTGTTCTCAATTTCTTGAATTTCCTCTCAGTTTGAGTCTCCACTAACCTTTTCCATTCCTTGAATCTAGAGAAAGTTTCATCTTTGCTTTTGAGCAAATACATCTAAACCCTCCTAGAGTAATCATCAATAATGGACAAAAAATACTTAGCTCCACCTAAAGAGGCAACCATGGCAGGCCCCTGTAAGTTAGCATGCACATAGTCTAGAATCCCCTTAGTACAAATCACACCTTTACTGAAGTTAACTCTATGAGATTTACCAAGGACACAATGCTCACAAAACCCTGCTTTACATTCAAGTAGCCTTCAATAGCCTCTTGCTTCTTTAATTCTGATAAGCCCTAGTCACTGATGTGTCCCAGTCTCTTATGCCACATCATGGCATGACTGTCACTCTTAACATTTGCTACCGACACTAAACCCTTACCTCTCCATCTAGTAAGTAAAGATTATTATCTTTTCTTCTTCCTATCAAAATCACCATGGACCCATAGATTACTTTTGCCTTACCATTTGCCAGACTTACATGACCATCATTTCTCTCAAAGAACCCAAGTGACATAAGATTCCTTTTTTAACTCTGGAATATATCTAACATTTTCTAGATCAAAGCTAGACCCATTCTGTAGCTTTAAGGGTACTGTTCCAATTCCCTTAATCAAACAAGGTCTATTAGGTCTTGCATACTTGACTTTTTAAAGAACTGTTCATTTGGAGTCATATGATAGGAATAACCCAAATCCATGATCCATTCTTGACCAGTTTCGCTCTTGAAAACAACCAGCACATCAGCACTATCATATCCGTCACCAGGCTCATCTTGAGGTTGCTGACTACTAAGGTTTCTAGGTGTATTGAACTCACTTTTCCTCTTCTTCCATTCGGGGCAATCCTTCTTTAAATGCTTGTCAGGATTACAAACATAACATCGCCTTTTTCCTTATGATTTTGACCTGCCTAACACCTTAGTCTTGTGACCCCTTTGCTCTAGTCTACCCCTAGCATACAACCCATCAGCATGTTCCTCTTTAACATCTGATCTCTTTTTCAATTCTCTTAAATTCAATGCAACAAGCACCTCCTCCATGGATAAAGACTCTCTTCCAAACATAAGGGTATCTACAAAGTGTACATAAGATGAAGAAAGCGAAGCCAAGAAAATGATAGCATAATCTTCATCTTCTAACTAAACTTCGATGTTCTCAAGATCTAGCACCAATTTATTAAATTCATCAGTATGATCATCTAACGTCTTACCAGCACCCATCTAAAAAGTATACAAACGTTTCTTCAGATACAATCGATTTGCTAAGGACTTAGTCATATACAAACTCTCAAGTTTAGACCATAATCCGGCCACCGAGGTCTCCTTTGACACCTCCCTAAGAACTCGATCACCAAGACTTAGTATTATCGCACTATGTGCTTTTTCGAGAGTATCTTTCTTTTCCTTTTCAGTCACACCAGCCGGCAATCGTTCTTCTCCATTCAACACATCCACTACACCTTGGTGAACACGAAGTGCTCACATCTTCACCCTCCATAATCCAAAATCATTCTTTCCATCAAACTTCTTAATTTCATACTTCGTTGACACCATCTTCAACCTTAATTTCACTCAAGGATTACCTTCTTTGTTTGAGCCGAATTGTGGCTTTGATACCACTTGTTGAAGAATTTAGCAATCAAATGATCAACAACAACAAAGAACAATATGATTTGAAGAAATAAATTACGAAATCAAAGATTCGAAGAACTGTATTCGATGATACTGAATTACAGAGAACACACATACAAAATAAGAGAAAACACTAATCTCGAGTTAACTAACTTTAACGACTAGCTAACCACTTATTAACAACCCACTAAAGCAATATTACAAGATTAGTCTCTCTACTTTATACCAGTTAACAAAACATTAACAAACTTCACTACAAGGACTTTAACTTTGACCACTGCATACTAACAACAACATAATTATCATATTTATCATCTTATGACGACGTCTATAAATTTAAGAAAAATACATCTTACATCTTTTTTGGATGATTAACATGTAACGTTAAAAAAGTTTGAAAAACGTTTTTTAAATGATATTACTTTATTGCACAAATTATTAAGTGCGTAATACTTAAAAAGCATAAATGCTAAAATGGTGTGACTAATATTTGATAACCATAAACGTTTATAAATAACAAGGCAAACATATTTTGATATTTTATTTTTATTTTTGAACAGCAATGGTCCGGTCAACTAAGATCACCCTGCAAACAAATCATCCTTCTGCCCGAAGAGCAGAGCGTGGGAAACCAGCTCACCTCATTTAAGAGAAAACTCAAGACTAAAATAACTCTCTGGTTCATCATGTGACGAGACTCGAACCCACAACTTCTATTTAAGAAATCATAGGCCTACCATTAGACCAGGAGACGTCTTAATAATTATATGAGTATAATCAAATTGGCAACAGTCGTATTTTACTCTTTAGCCATATAACTACTTATTATCTCAAGAATGATTATAAAATATTACAAGACTAACAGTTTAATTCCTTTTCACATAGGACACGAAGCAGAATTCACTATTCAGGGCAACTCATTCCCCGGGTTTTCATATTTCCCTTAAAATAAGGGTGGTGTTTCCGGTTTTTCGTGGGTCCAATATTCATTGTGTTGCACCCTTTATTTTCTTCTTTATGATTTAGGATAATAAATAATACAAAAAAACAGTAATTAATGTTTGGTACCAGAAACCATCTTTAAATAATGAAGAAAACTCTATAAGCATTTGCATCACATCTATCACTAGTTATCCTCCATCTCTTGTTCATTCAACATGAAGTTGATGTCAAGTGTTCTTGTGTCAGCAACCTTGGTGGCCGTGGTGGTGCTTCTGATGGCGGAAGCGCAAGTCATGAAGGCGGGAAAGTGTGATGTGAAAGTTTTGTTGCGTGCGTGTGGAGTTCAATTACGACTTGGAGGAGTACCATCGTCAGCATGTTGTAAGATATTAAGGATACAACATCGATGCATATGCGGTTACCCGCAACATAGAGAGTGGTCAGGTATCTACAAGATTTGTGGTTTCTGTCATGTTCCCATGCCACAATGTTGAACTAATGATGAATTTGTAACCTCAAATGTGATTATATAAGTTTGTGTTTTGCTATTAGTGTGATTATGGTATTATATTAGGTTTATTTGTTTGTTGAATGTTGTGTTTTTAAACTATGTGTTATGGGGCTTGATCAGGGCTTGATCATCTCTGTTTACGCCTAGCCAACGATGACACACCTGTCGTGACGGGTTTTGACACAAAGAAAGTGACCTTGGTCATGGGTTGTGAGTGAGAAAGACTTTTCTTTTCTTTTTTTGTTAAGTTTCCACCAATAACAATAATCCACAACAACATTTTATAAATCTAAAGATCTTTTTATGAATAGTTATAATCACACAAGTTGTTATTATTAGGGTTGGTGGTTAAGTGACAGAGTCAAATATTTTTAAAACACCTAAGATTTAAATATCACAAGTTCAACACCATATTACTTCTTAACAATTTTTTCTCGCTTCTCTCTCTTATTTAATAATCACATTAATTACTAATAATATTATTTATTTTTTAGATTAAAATAGTTTTTTAATAAATTAAGCAAGAGATATTTTTACTAATGTTATTTCTAAGGAAATAACTTTTATAAAATTAGAAAACTTTTTAGAACATCAAACTTTTTTAAAAATACAAAATATTTTGTAATTGGTGTTTTAAAAAGTTTATAAACAAAAAATAAATAAAATTAAGAGTTATAAGAAGAAAGGTTTTAAGTATGACATTTTTTAAAATGTTTGTTTTGAAATAAAAATTTTATTTTATTTATTATAAGAAAGATTTCAATCATATATTATTTTAGAATATCGATTTATAATTAATAAAATTTTATTTTATTTAATATTTACAGTATTTGAATAATTATAGAAAGCATAATTAAGTTCCACTATCAATGAAAGTAATTTTTTTCTTAAAAAACCGTGTTTTTAGTAGTTACTAGAATACATTCCATCATAATGATTGTTAGCTATAACTCAGTCAAAGTATTTTGTGGAGCAAATGTTGGGCACTAAAAAAGGAAACGCCCGAAGACTACCGGGTCAACTTATCGTGAGGTCATACAACCGACAAGATTTGGGACCGGATACAAATATATTATTTTTGAAACACAAAATCAAAGGTTGGACGCTGGTGATTTGTTTCGTTTAACACGCTAGTCGTGTTGTTTTTCTAGATTATTTTGAAATTCTATTCAAATGAAAGGTATAGGATTTTGGAGTTGTACATTTGTCGCTCAAAAAAAATTTAATGACATATGGCACGCTATAGTCAAAAAAAGGTATTATGTGTAAGAAATATGTTCACTTTTATATTAAAAGATAGTAATTTAATGATACTCTCGTTAGCTATGAAAAATATTCTAGTACAATACCGTTTACAAATACGACTAGAAAAATAAATATAAACAATATTTATGTACCAAACTTGATTCGAACATCCGTCTTTAGTATATACTCCAACAAGTCTTCATATGGTATTCTTGACATAAGTCTTCATCGCGTTCGAATATTCAACTATACCCCCTTGACTGCAACAATTAACAAACAAATGATTGACGGTTGTGGCTGAGGATCGTGTTAGACATGTGTCCCTTAAAACATATTTCGCGTCTCTACTCAAGACAACGCGCCTGTCTTCCAGGGTACAACAGCCAAAGCAGTATGTACTGCCGGAGAGTGCCTCGGGCCAAAGAGATCACCGGGTAAAATACGCGTAATGACTTATGATGTTACATGGAAAAAAGTTAAAAATGAGGGTGTAGGAAAAACAATTTAGAGAGTGCTCCTCTCTAAATTTTTATAAAATTTGTTGACACTAAAGAAAATAAATTTCTTTTTTTTTTATTCTCTTCATGAGTTTAGTTATATACTCATACTAAAAACTTTACATTAATGGGAGTTTTATGATTCACAACCTAAACTTCCATTTGATTTATGAAATGTTTTATAAAACCAAATTAAAACTTTTATTTTATTCATAACATGTTTAGTGTCAATGATGATCCATAATAAACATTTATAATATCTATTAAAAGACTTGGTCAAAACATAAAACATCCATGTTAATCAATACATGGTTTTATTAGCATTATGCAAGAAATTGCTATAACTTCCTACTATAATCACCTAAGTTTCATTTTCTTCATTCCGACCACTCAACTTCGAGCATCGATATCTAATTCATCTTAGCTTTAGTTTGGACACGGTATAGTTTGTTACAAAACAAAAACTTAAACCAATAAATAAATAACTATTTATATAACAAATAAATAAATATAATTATTTTGTGTTCAAAATTCCAACATTATGTCACCATCAGCGACAAATCAGTTGTTTTCTTACTTTCTTTAGATTTCAGCGGTATTTGTTTCTCATTTTACTCAAATGTTACATCAACTTAATTTTTTTTGTAAATTATAGATTTAAACCAATTATAAAATAAAAATATAAATGAAAATAAATTTTCTTTGATTAAAATAATAAAAATTTATTTGAAAAAACTTAGATACAAATGAAATATAGTAAGTAACATCCTTAACATGATGATGCTTCACACTTTCATTGAAGCACCTGTTGCAGCATTAGCATATTGTTTTTGTTATTCGTCCAACGATTTGTTGTTGTTCCTCATCATTTGAAGTTTGATGAGATTGTATTTCAGGAGATGACGTTCCCTCACTTGAATTGGACTTGTCACCAAATGGTTGATAATCATTTTATAAATAAAAATAAAGATAAACAAGTTAAGTTATATATATATATATATATATATATATATATATATATATATATATATATATATATATATAGAGAGAGAGAGAGAGAGAGAGAGAGAGACCGGTTACTATACAAAGTCTAATTTTCGTACGAAGCGTACGAAGTCACCAAAACGTGACACGTGTTTTTGACGGAGGGGTAGTTCGCCCGATCTACAATTACGCATAAAAGGTATATAATTACACAAGTTATATCTATTATTACGCAAGTTATATTTATTATTACGCAAAGAAAAATTACTCACGTTATAAAAAATAATCACGCAAGTTATATGATAATTACGCAAGTTATGTTCATAATTACACAGTGAATAATCACGCAAGTTATACGCATAACACATAGAACTTTATTTTAAAAAAAATGTTGATTTTTTTTAAAAGTATAGCAATAATATACTCAAATTAAAAAGAATAAAATGCTCAATTTTATGATGTATTTTTTTTAAAAATAACGTCGTATAAAAAAGTTTTATACTTTTAAAAAGACTGGGGGAGTTTTAAAAAAATCTACAATTGTAGCATGTTTTCGATTTTACCCCTCCAGTCATCATCCTATGCGTGATTATTTCATCTTTAATCTGAAACATCCATCTTCTAAATCAATGGTTGGAATTATTTCGTACACTTCGCATTATTTTTTAACTTTGTACCGTAAACTTTATATATATACCGGTCTAGAAATTTTTTTAACGATCTGGGAAGTCCCTTTCCTCGATTAAAGTAAGAATGACATAATTATATAGCTTAAAAATAATTAGTTTTAGAAAATATTTTTTATAATACTAAAGCATACCAAGTTCAGAATCTTCTTAGAGCCAATCTTAACTATAATAATGTGGTTAAAGCACTTTGATTTGAAATTTGGTAAAGTTTTTTCTTGAATTGTTATGAAAACCGACAGAATAGAATCAAAAGGCATGTGTGGACTTGGAAAAATAGAGTTCATTGTGTTGAATTATTTGGAGTACAGTTATACGGATGCTCACCCCAAATTAGTCCGCAATTTCGGCTTTCTTTTTCGTCTTTTAAGTCATAATAATCGGGTTTTTTTTTTTTTTTTTTCAAAATAGACTTTTAAATTAAAACAGATAGATCCCACAAGTTAAAAAGTAGAGTACTTAGTATTAAAAACACTAAATATTAAGAGAAAAAACTCTAAACCTGATATGTTTTTTTATTAATTATTAAAACCACTTTTAATTATATACTTATTACATGCACGTCTGTGAGTAATATGCATAAAACCAATGAATCTATTATGTTCAATTTCGTTATCTACCTTATAATTTTAGGTCATATGCTTATACATGTGTAGGTTATATGTATATTTTTTATTTTAAAAAAAGAGGGGGTGAAAACAACACTCATTAATTAATATAGTAACGTGCCAAAGAGGGGGTGAAAACAACACTCATTAATTAATATAGTAACGTGCCAGCGCGATGCGGCGCGTGCAACACTTTTCATTATGGTATTCGTCTCTGGTTAGTTTTATATTTAAAAAACTGAATTCCTTCTTTTAAGCATATTGTAACAAACATGGAAAAAATTGTATATAATTAAAGATACAAGGGTCTAAGTGTAAATAAGTTTAAAGTTTCATTTTTGTATTAGCGCTAGAAAGACATATATATCCTTATTAAATTGATTTTTTGGATTGTACCTTGTGCTTAAAATTTACAAAATCTTAACTTTGGCCGGAATCATTCCTTCGTGCATTATAATATAGTATAGATTATTTTATTTTATTTTATAATATTTTACATTTAAAATAAATGTAAATTTTTATTTATTATTTCTGTTTAAAAAATTGTGTTCTATTTGAATCTCTTCCAATAAATCTAAGCCAATACTGACGTATATATATTTCTACTAGGTTAAATTGTTCATGTCCGGTAAGATCAAGTTTAAGATTTCACAATTTGTTAGCATCAAACAGGATTATTGTTACTATTTGTTAAATTTAAAAATATAATTTATAATAATAACGGAGCTTGAACAAATATATTAAAAAAATAAAAATCACGGGATTTATCAAATATTTTTATCGCTATATAATTGGAAAAGGACTTGTCATGCATCTTGCATCTCATGTTCACGAATCACGCCACACGGGGAGGAACATATCACGCAATTTTCAACTCACGCCAAATCTTTTGTAGCCTAGCAAGGATAAATAATGGGTGTCTTGCACATTCAAGCAATCAAAGTATTTATATATCAAATAATGAACATTACATAGATTTCAACGATTATTTATTGAAACAATGAAGGTTACAAGTTGTAATTAAAAATGTTTATAAAGGTGAGGGGCGATCCGGCGATAGTAGCAACTAAAGTGCATGTGATCTACGGATACCAATGTATGTTGGAAAAAAGATTATATGTAATTGGTTGATGTTTTAAGTTTCATGATAAACAAAAGACGTAGTTTTAAGAGTATGATATTAAAATGTGTGTTATCCGTCTTAAAAAATAGATAGTAACATCAAAGAATGGACAATGAGTCATAATAATTCATATGTGAAGGATAGCAAACCAAGGTGTATGAAATTAGAGTCTTTCACATTCAATTAAAGCTGTATAAAAAGTTCACGGCTCGTAACTCTCTAGAAGCTTGCTCAAATATAGCTTGCTTGAAATCAGTTTGGTTTGCAATCAAAGCTACCGAGCATTCCTGGAATGCCATGTTTATATTGATTTGCATCATACAATAATGCAATGCCATGGCTAGTGGCCCTCCGTAAAAATTAATCACCGTATAAAATAATAATAGCGTTGCAAAAATATTCATAACATTCAAGTGAGGTCCGAGCAGACATAGATAAATATCCGTCGTATGTGTCGGGTGAATTAATTGTTGCGAGTTAACGTATTGCTGAAGTGCATTTTTGTATTGGCGTGAAACTATATTTCCACCTCCCTTCTAACATTTCTTTAAACACTGGAAAGTTGTTGCGTATATCTTCAACAATGCGTAGAAATAAATCTTGAGGCTACCGAAACCATTTCTAAACATCTCGTTTGTGTATTTTGGGTTCTCCACAAAATAATCGTTCAAAAGAACGTCACTAGCCCAACATGATCAAGTTTCAAGTTATTTTTCTTAAACTTTCAGTCTCAACGACGTGTTCAGCAAGAAGACTAAAAAATTTCAATCCGTAGAACTGCGAATTGTATGAAGATAATGAAGAGGAAACAAAATAAATTTTCACGGGATATTTTTGTAAAGATGGAAATGATTATAAGAGATGTTTAAAAATGCTATGTAAAATTTATGATAATTAGTTAGTATTTATAGTGTTCGATTCTTTTAATATAGCCGTTGGGGTATGGGAGGAATCAACGACTCTTTCCAACGTTCAAACGGGCAAAGTAGCTCGGCGTGAGCATGCCATGAAACGGCAATATGGGGCGGTGTTGCCACATGACGTCGGACATCGCCGTGGGCTCGCAGCGTTCCCCCCCCCCCCCCCCCCCCCCAAATCTAACCCTAAGAAACATAATATGTTATTTAAAAAAAAAATATTACATAAAAAGTCTCTGTGTTTAAACATGTTTTCACTTTCGACCCCCAGGTTTGAAAAACTACCAGATAGATCCAATGGTTTGTAAAATCTTAACACAAGAGGTCTCTGTCATAAATAGAGAGTTAACTTTTTCATTAACTACGTGTTAAATGACCAAATTACTCCTAAGTAATAAAAAACACTGAGTTAATAAAATTAGAAAAATAATGTTAATAAATATATAATAAGAGTGGGACCCATCCCACCGTATTCTTCTTCCCCTTTCCTTTGCAGTACACAACCACCACCGACAACCCACCATCGCAGACCACCATCGTAGCTCATTGCCTGTCACAGCAGACTGCTCGCCACCCCACCCCTTTTACTTTTTCCAAATCCAAACTGAGACCAAACATCACCACCACTGTGCACCACACCCACCATCGGGCACCTTCCAACACCGCAAGCCAACACCACCACTTGTCGCCTCCAACACCTCAACCTGCTGTCGCCGTCGCTCGACGCCTTCACCACTGCCACCGTCAATCACCACTACCTTTAACCGCCACCACAGACACTCATATCTAACTTACATCGCCTTCACCACCTTCGGTTAGACCACTCCCGTATGGAAATCGCCTCCCCTACTTACACTTCCTATAACCAATGTTGGCATTTGCAGCTGGTGGTGTGGTTGCTGGTGGCTGAAGGTGTTGGTGGATCTATGTCAAGATCTATATTGAAGGTTCAAGATTTGAAGTTACCGGAGAACAAAGGTTTTTGACTCCCGATGGATCTAAATACCAATGATTGAGAAGTCAGTGGAGGTTGGCTAGAAGGTGGAGACGACTACCAAAAGTGACGGTGGAGAGAGGGTTGCCGACCACTGATTTTGAATTTAGTATTATTTTAATAATCAGGGGCAATTTGGTCATTTTAAAAAAATTAACGGAAAAAGATAACGGCTATTCATGACGTGGATCTTTTGTGGTACGTTTTGACAATCCATTGAATCGACATTGTAGTTTTTCAAACTTGTGGACCAAAATGAAAACATACCTAAACACAGAAACCTTTCATGCAATTAACTCTTTAGAAAAATTTAAAGATGAAACCGTAATAGGATTAAGAGAAGGTTCTTGTAACCAACTCTAATTAGTTGTTTTCTTGATGTATGGTGACTCAACCAATTAGATTTGAAGTACAAAAACACGTACGAAATTTCCACAATTTGTTGTGAAGACTGCTTTTATTATTCTCTTTCACTTTCTTATGTCACGAAGACCATTTTAAAATTTTTAATTAACATATTTATTATAGTTTGACTATTTTTTAGTTTTTAATCATTTGTATTTATTAATATAAATAATTTATATTAAATATATCGTTCCCATTATCATGCCACCCATCATTCAATTGTAGCCATTTCCTTGCTCACATCCGAATCTAAAAATATTCCCAAGGATTATACCACTAACTTCGATCTAGTTTTGTTAATATTTTTTAACAGCGAACACACGTATACTCTAAATCTATACTAGGACGGAGCTTAAACCTTAATTTTAAAAAGAATGGATCTATGTAAGACACATGAGTATCATTAAATCAAAAGGCACATAAAATATGATTAGTTGATGGTTAGAAGTCACGTAATATAAACAGGTATTTTTATCCACTTTATAGAAACATCATGTTATTTGAAAAGTTATTTCTGTAACAGAAAACCAAAGGACGTTGTTGATACTGCATCTATAGGACTAAATGATCAAACAACTAAACGAACAAATTAGAATGATAAATGTTTCTAAATACTGGTGATGTAGAAAAACCCCGCTTTCCGCATTGATAAACATAGCGATGAAATTTATAACTGTTTATCCGTCTCGCATAACCATATGAATTTTATTTACTTTGAGAAAAATAGAAGAATCATGGTTATTAATTAATGACATCATTATCATAGACGATAACTAAACTATTAAATTTTTGGGTGTTTTTGTTCACCTGCATCACTTGTGGAGTATATCATTTTACAAAAGTCAGTGAGGGACTTCGGATGCAACTATTTGTGGTGAACAAGGTTTTCCATCATATATTTGTTAGTATAATTTTTCCAGTATTTTCAAAAATGAAATTTATCCTTCTTATAACCGTGTACACACACGCATATATTATAAATTCTACATGCAATTAATTTGTTTAAATGCGGTTGTCTACGCTACACATTTTAATCAATTTTTTTTGTTAATAGAAAAAAACCTAATCACCTTTTTAATAATTAAAAAAACCTAACCCTTCAACGAATGCATACTTAAAATTAATTAATAGCATCCACACTAGTCTACCAAGTCATGTGATGGTTTTTCTTCTAAATCTAACGCATTAGCATCCCGTTGTTTGGCTTTAGATAACCATTCGGTAATGTAAAAGCTTATAATGATAATACTAATAATATATGATTTCATAAACAAATTATTATATAAAACAAAGAACCAAATCTCCATTGCTCCTATAATAAGTCAAAAAATCAGAGGCCCACGTCCAATTTTTCAAAGATAAAAGTCCAAGGTTGACTTTCTTTAGAACATTCCCTCTACCATAAATGATACAAATGCCTCCACCCAATTTTACTCATCCAATGCCATTAAACAAAAAATCTATCTTTCTGTCAAGACCAACAACATGTTGGGGAAGAAGATAAATTCGGTTAAGAGCCTAGCCAAGAAGGCTAAGATTCGCGGTGATCTTAAACGGTCGCAGTCCGAACGACTACTCAGGAATACTAAAGAAGAAGAAGAAAGTTTATCGTCTTCTTGTTCTTCACCATCCTGTAAAACCCCAACCGGGTTTTGCACCCTTTATGTTGGCGAGGAAAGACGCAGGTTTGTTGTCCCCACGGGCTACTTGTCTCACCCTCTTTTCAAGATGTTGCTAGAGAAGTCATCCGAGGAGTTCGGGTTCGGGCAGAAGAATGGATTGGTGGTTCCTTGTAGTGTCAATGCTTTTCAAGAGGTGGTAAGCGTTGTGGAATCTTGTAATGGTAAATGTGATTTGAGTAATTTGGTTGAGGAGTTTATTTAGAGCACCTTGAAGAGTAAATAAATGATATAGCATTACCCTATATTGGTCACACTTGGTTTTGATAGAAGATATACTTTTTGTGTACACTTGGTTACTATTTGTATATTGCCTTCTCTAGCACATCTTACTAAGAAGAGATTACTCACACCCACAATTGTCTTGTATGAAAAGAGTTCATTTCTTCAACCATCAATTACTTTACCTTACAATGTTTAAAACCATCTTTTTAAGGCTAATGTTCCATCATAGTCAAGTGATGGTTTATTCTTGATAATCTTCGTATATTATTCTAGTTGTGGCTTGAATCATGACTAGACTCAGTTATAGGTAAGTTTAATAAATACGTTCATTTCCAGTACAGCATGGTAAGACTTTTATTGGAAATGTTATTTGTTTATTAAAAGTTATTCTACAATACGTGGAACTTCATATGTTCACATATTCCACATATCAATTTGGGAACGACTTGTGATTTAAATATTTTGTCTCTTGAGCCATCTGTTTTGTTATTTAATCAAACTAGTTTTTGGTAGTTTGGTCTAGTGATTCCAAGGCGTATAATGTGTTGTCTCTTCCTAAAAGTTCAAGGGTTGAGCTCCCAGTGATGACATATGGTGTAAATTTGGAACTAAAGTTTAGATATGTGAATCCGTCTTTCATTTTCTTTTAGTTAAATTGCAAAGTAAAATATATTGTGTTGTTTGCTAGAATTAAAAATCTCAATTAAATAATGAAAAATTTAACAGATTTGATTGAAAAATGAAACAAATTTACACTGCGGTAAAAGTTACGAGAGTTTCACTCGTCAAACTAGCAATAAGTACTACGAGATTTGCTAAGCTTGCTACTTAGATTGTACGTAGTGGACATTTTGAGGGCTCCAAACATGATGATACGGACACAAGCGGTGCTTCAAACACCATTACAAGATAATTAAAAGGGACTCCAAATTCATAGGGCTTCAAGCCCTTAACAGACGCAAAACACAACTTTTCTTAAATTATGCCATCAATAGGGACTTTAAACACTAATTAACCCACTACACTTAATTTAAAAGATTCTTTAATGAAACGGAGTTTAATTATATGACATTTAAGTGATATTTTAACTAAACAACCATTACGTAATAGTCTTAATTCAACAAACTCATTCCATTTACGCATTAAAGAGCATAAAAGTACGCCTTCCTTCCCATTTACATAAAATGTTATTTGCAAAACAACAAACTTAAAATAACAAGAAAATAAACCAGAAAAAAAGAACATAAAAATTAGGAGGTAATATCGACATGAATTCAAAATGTGAGTAATTTTGGTTCATCCTCCAAGAATGATGCTGAACTAATTATTTGATTTGTATATGAAGCAATCTTATCTAATATAGAGCAAAAGTTACCAATATTCCATAGAATTAATTATAAGATACTATTGGAAAAACAATCGAGTTAAATAAAAAATTAGTCCAAACTAATGAATTTAAGCTATAAATTTTAGGCTTACATTATTTTATAGATCTTTAAATATAATCTATATATGCTTATAAATTATTAGGCACTAAAAATAATTACAATCCATAATATACAATAACAAAAATTTCAATAAAACATTTTAATCTACCAATTCAAACAAAAAAGTTTTAAGATTACTCTTCAAACTTAAAAATTCAATTTTTTTAGATAGCATAAGTTATATATAGGCTAATAATGTTTATAAGTGTATGAATACACCGTTAAATCTACAAGTTCGGCTGTATGGTTTCGGTTCGGGTTTTTTGATTTTTGTTACAAACAAAACCGAAACTGAACCGAAAAAGTCGGTTTTTATAAAACCATAAGACCAAGCCATAGGTTTCTTATTGGTTTTGGGTTTTTCACTTCAGTTGCGTTAATTATTTTGATAACAATTCAATTATTTTGGTTTCTTGCAATCTTCTAGCGGCCACTCTCAAAAGTCAAATCAAACCTCCACTTAATTTGGAGTTTGGACATGTAAAAGCTGGGCTTTTATTCTTATTGGGCTAGGTTCGAAGTAATTATTGGGCTCATCAAATTAATCGCACAATTCAAATGTTAGACCATCTTGTCAACTCACTTATTATGAGTCCATTCAGATGAAACCATCATCTAAACCAACGGTGAGATCACAATAGGAGAACAACACCACCACTTCAAAATTTTTAAATTCTTCATTTCTTCACATTCATCCCGCTGCCTCACACTCCATTTTCATCAAATCTCACTTTTGAACACAGATCCACCAACATTCGATCGAATCAATTAAGCTGCAAAATTCCTCTGTAACACACACGATCTGTGTGTAAGTATGTCCAGTCGTCATGAAAAAGGCGTCAATGTCCAGGTGCTTTTGCGTTGCAGGTATCGAAAGTGTTTATTATGCTCTTTAGTCGATCGTTTTGAAGATGTTTGAAGTAGAAGATCTGTGTTTGTTTGTTTGTTTGTTTTGTGATTTGTGTTTGTTTGGTAGGCCGTTTAGTAGCGAAGAGTTGAAGAACAATGCGCCTCAGGTGGTGACGTGTAACGAGTATCAGAGGGAAGTTGCGGTTTCTCAGAGTATTGCTGGGAAGCAGATTGATAGGGTTTTTACTTTTGATAAGGTACACTAATAGGCATTTGCATTGGCATTCTAATTAGGGCTTTATGGAATCTAGTGATCCGTTTCTAATTTTTTTGTTGAAATGGGGTTAATTTGTCTTCGGTTTTATGGTTTATTCATGAATTGGGTTTAATCGTTAAGAGGGTGCCTCAAAGCACTACCATTTTAAAGAGTAACCTTTATAGCTTCTTGTCTGCATGAGTCTCATGTTTTAGGTTCTATGAAATATTTTTCTGCAATAAGTGCAATATGTGATTAGAGACATACTATTATGATATCTGAGTTACCCTACAGCATCGTTTTCTATCAAAACAACTAATCAAGTAACTAATATTGTGTTATGATTATTGACAACACCATAGTGTTATGAATCTCAATAGAAAGGACAATCAAATTCGTTTTGTGATTGGGATGTTTTTATTAAGGTAATGTTGTATCTGTTTATGGATGGAGGAGTATTAGACATCCAAGAAAAGCAATGAACCTAAGTAACTCCATAGTGCAATACCAATGTATCACTCACTTGTTTAACGTTGATAATGCATTATCATCAGACGAGCAATTATTAATCATGATTTTCCTTAATTATTGCAGGTTTTTGGTCCTACAGCTCAGCAAAAGGATTTATACGAACAAGCTGTTATTCCTATTGTAAATGAAGTCTTAGAAGGATTCAATTGCACCATTTTTGCCTATGGACAAACAGGCACAGGAAAAACATACACCATGGAAGGAGAATGTAAGAGGGCCAAGGTATTATATCTTTTAATAGTAAATTTCTGTACTTATGTATTAAGCTTTTGTTATATTCCTTAACATAACATAACGTATTCTTTCTCAGAGTGGGCCAAACGGGGAGCTCCCATCAGAAGCAGGTGTAATACCAAGATCGGTGAAACAAATCTTTGACACATTGGAGGGCCAAAATGCAGAGTATAGTGTTAAAGTAACATTTTTAGAGCTATATAATGAAGAAATCACTGATTTACTTGCTCCTGAAGAAATATCAAAATTTGGTATTGAAGATAAACAGAAAAAACTTTTGCCTTTAATGGAAGATGGTAAAGGTGGCGTTCTTGTTAGAGGTCTGGAAGAGGAGATTGTAACGAGTGCGAGTGAAATATTTACATTACTTGAGAGGGGGTCTGCCAAACGGCGAACTGCTGAGACTTTATTAAATAAACAATCAAGGTTTTCAAATTTATGCAAGCTATTCGCACTTCTTGTTATCTCACAATCCGTTAATGCTTATCTGTAAGGCTTATTTTTCCTTTTCAGTCGGTCACATTCACTTTTTTCTATTACTATACACATTAAAGAGTCAACCCCAGAAGGTGAAGAACTTATCAAGTGTGGGAAATTAAATCTGGTAGATTTAGCTGGTTCTGAAAACATTTCGCGTTCAGGTGCAAGGGAGGTAATAATTTGACAAAATTTTCATTTAATAAATTTTTGAGTTATTATTTTGAAGTTATGGAAAATAGTATTTTCTTTGTAATATCTGTGGTAGTTTGTAACTTTTTATTATCTTTAGGGCCGTGCAAGAGAAGCTGGAGAAATAAATAAAAGTTTACTTACTTTGGGACGAGTAATAAATGCTTTAGTGGAGCATCTAGGACATATCCCTTATAGGTTTGGATTATTTCTTGTATCATGTTTAGATTTCCTTTGCTTTGAGTTTTCAATGTTTTCAATTGTTATATATCGTGTTTCTTCCCCTGTTATATATAGCTTTTTTATAAGCCAAAGTTCTGTTTTTTTAATTTAAATTGCAGGGACAGCAAACTGACTCGTTTACTTCGTGACTCGTTGGGTGGAAGGACCAAAACATGTATCATTGCCACTGTGTCACCTGCTGTTCATTGTCTTGAAGAGACTTTGAGCACATTGGATTATGCCCACAGAGCCAAAAACATTAAAAACAAGCCAGAGGTATACCAGTATTAAAATACAATATTTATCTCCATCTATGTATTTAAAATTTCTTGCCTATGTGTAGGTAAATCAGAAGATGATGAAGACAACTCTAATCAAGGATCTTTATGGCGAAATTGAAAGACTCAAAGCTGGTAAAAAAATTCATTGTATGTTAAGATCTTGAAGAAGTATATGGGGATTTAATTTGGAATAACTAAAGCTGCATCTTTTGAGAATTTTTTCTTTGCAGAGGTTTATGCTTCGCGTGAAAAAAATGGTGTTTATCTACCAAAAGAGCGATATTACCAAGAGGAAATGGAAAGAAAGGTATCAAAATTTGTGAACTTACACATTATCATTTCGATATATGATGTTTAGTGTTTACTAACCAATATACATTGCATCATAGCATTTTTATTATATCCTGAAGCTGTTGTTTTTCAGTGTTTACTTTATTTTTCAATATTTAGTTTTGACAAAGATACATGTTTTGAAATTAACATCACATGGTTATTCTTTTACCTACACTTATGATATTATCTTTTGTTTAGGCGATGGCAGATCAAATAGAACAGATGGGAATCAAGATAGAAAACCAACAAAAGGTATTGTTTATATTGGTTAATGTAGTTCACATGTTTTGGCAATCTTTTAATATACTGTATTGGCGACATATACAGCAATTGGAGGAATTGCAAAATCAATTTAATGCCCGGGTGGAAGAGTGTTCTGATTTGAGCTGCAAACTGGAGTCTACACAGGTAAACAAAACTTATGATTGACTTCATTATTGTGTTTTTCTTTAAATATATTTCAATATTATCCTTGATAGTTAATGGCCTCTCACTTGTTTATGTAGAACAACTTGAACCAAACCAATAAGGTATTGGCTAACACTGAGGAAACCTTGAAGAAATGTCAGTATGCTCTCAAGGAGAGAGATTTTATCATATATGAACAGAAAAAAGCAGGTATATCTTTTTCTATTGGTGTGAAATTTTCTATTAAACATTTTCTTTTTTACAAACTGCTATATGTATACAGAAAATGCATTGGCACACCAAGCATGTGTTCTTCGCTCTGACTTAGAGAAATCTATTCAGGACAATGCATCATTGTTTATTAAAATTGGTATGTATTCTCTTTAATATGCATGCATACATACATACGTGAATTCATACATATATTATACTTTCAATTTTGTGCAGCAAGAGAGGATAAACTGAATGCTGGAAACAGATCAGTTGTAAATAAGTTTGAATCTGAGCTGTCACAAGATGTTGGTTCCCTTTGCAACATGGTGGCTGCGTCTGTATCCCAGCAAAATGAACAACTTCAGCGCATTGAGAAGTTCTGCGACACATTTATCAACATTAATGATAAGGTACTTCTTGATTTGTGTCATCAGATATATAATGTGTGTCTACACATTAATGATATTGAATTGGTTATCTAATTTTTATGGTACAGGCCGTCTCTGATTTAAAGAAAAAAGTATCTGCATCAAGGAATTTGTATATTTCGCATATTGAAGACATGGAGAATGTTGTACGTTTACACAAAGCAATTGCTAATGGAAGTTTAGAGGATATCTCAGCCAAGGCTTCTTCTAATGCTAATTGTGTTGAAAGTGTAAGTTCAAATAATTAGTTAGCATCCTTAATACCTGTTTCTAACATCAATCATCTTTAAATTTTAAAAATATTCTTTATATTAGCTATTGGCTGAAGAAGCTGCAAAAGGACATGCTATATTTGATGAGCTTCATGGAACTTTATTAACTCAGCAAGGAGAGATTGTGGTATTTGCTAGAGAGCTTCGTAAGGTTTGTGTTTTTCTGTTTACATGAATATATAAATTACATTTGAAATCTCTCATTTTTAGTTTACATGAAATGTAATTTTGGGTATTTAATTTTTTTACAGAGATTTAATGATAGCATCCATCGTACAACAAACATATCCGAGTTCATTAATGGTATATTTGATAAGCTGATGGAAGAATCCAAAGATATAGGAAATCATGCTAATCAAGTTGACGAGATGCAAACAAAGAATATTGATGACTTTCAGAAAGCATATGAGGTGCATTCTAAACTTTCTAAAATAGCTATATATTAATAACAAGCAACATCTCTAAATTTTTTATAATAAATTCCTTTAGGAGCAATCAAGATCTGATGCACAGAAGCTGATTGCTGATGTCACAAGTTTGGTCACGAGTCATTTGAGTCGGCAAAAAGAGATGGTGGATGCACGGTTAGCTGGTATAAGAGAAACTTGTTCTGGAAGCAAGACAGTTTTAGATGGGCATGTTTCTTCAATTGAGAATATTACAACAGATGCCAAAAGAAAATGGCAAGAATTTTCTTTACAAGCAGAAAATTATGCAAAAGACGGTGCTGAGTTTTCTGCTGCTAAACACTGCAGATTCGAATCTTTGCTACAAAAATGGTAAATAATAAATCCCATGTAATCTTCTTAATTTTGATGGTAATTAGAAGAGATAATATTGATACTAATGTACCGAAACTTTTACATCCAGTGTTGATGCTACTGGAATGGCATTGGATCATTCCAAAAAAACACACGAATCTGTGACTGAAATGGGTAACAAACATGTTTCAGCAATTGAGGAACTTGTTAGGTGAGTTATGTGCATATCTCTGGTGTTCAAAAGAAAATTATAGGAGTAACAGAATTTCTTGAGCAATGAGTAGTTATTTTTATCAGTCTGTATTGAAATGCAAACCTGTAATTGTTTTATGCAGAACTGCTTCTGAGAGCAATGAGCATCATGATAATGAGATCAGCTCTGCAAGGAAAACTGCTGAAGAAGATGTGTTGAGGAATATGGAGGACATCATCAAACACATTGCAGGTATGTGTTGGGGGATCAAACGTTTACTTTTGCACATTTGTCATAAAGATTATGGTATTTAACTATTAATGCAAAATTTAAAGTTGGCAATTCATCCCATTGACTAAGGATGGGTCAATTTGAGTCAATGGTCACTAATGTTCTACATGTCTATTTTCTATATAGGTACATCTCAAGAAGAGCTAGAGGTGGTATCTGGAATTTTAGAAACCACAAAAGCACAAGCCATGATTCTTGAAACTTTACAAAACGATCACTCAACACAATCTGGTGCAATAGAGCAGAAGGCTCATGATACTTTCCAGCAGAAATATATGGTAACATGATGCAGGATCAATTCCTGACGAGTCATACTCATACATATTGATATCTGATTGTAATAAAATGTATTTCTTTTTGCAGGACTATGAACCAACTGGAAATACTCCTGTAAGATCTGACATTGACATTCCAAGTAAGGTGACTATAGAGTCACTTCGGACAACACCAATGGAGACCCTAATGGAAGAATTTAGGGAAAATAATTCATCTGAATCAATTGAAGTGAAGAAAGCAAAGATTTCTCACACTCCACGATCGCCGCTTGCAGAAATCAACTAAACAGAATCATGATTTAATCAATGTTTTTGGCCCACTTGTACTTGTTAGTATGTATATTGCAAACACGGAAGAGATAGTGTGATAGGTGGATCATTCGTTTCACATAATCCCTACTTGGGATTTGATGTGCTGTTTTTTTTACCAAGGTAGCAGAGATTGGTTTTTATTGTAGTTTATGGCACTAGATCTTGTTTTGTGATGTAAGATTTTTGGTTAATGTATCATATTGAGCAGTTGGTAAGAAATTAGAAGCTTTTCATTCTTGTGAGTGCATGTGGATGCTTTTAAACTAGGATTACATGCACACAACAGAAAGCCCATTGTCTAAAAATTAGAAGCTTTTCATTCTTGTGATTACACTTGCAAGCCCGGTGTCTAAATATGTGACAATTCAAGTATGATGTTATGTCTTAAAAGACAGCTATTTGAGAATCTGACCAACTTCTTCCAATGTGAGGTTCTTGGAGATGCACAAATTGGCTTACCGCTCACTACGAATGCAATAGCAAACAAGTAATGATAACATAGTTTAGCTTCATGATAACATAGTTTAGCTTCTCAAATCTCAACAGGTCTTCTATACTTCAGTTCTTTGGATCTTCAAGAAGCTCCCCTTCATCTACTTTCAACTTAACATTTCATAAAAGTAGATCGTCACTGTTAGGTATTCAAGCGGCGTAGCGGAACCAACACACAAACACGCACAAACGATTATCACGCAGAAAACAGAAAATAAACGACACAATGATTTAACGTGGTTCGGTCGATGTGACCTACGTCCACGGGTTGCAACTAAGGTTTTTTTTATTTGCTCAGTACAAAGATTACAAATACATGACATGGATATATATAGACACTAATTAGGTTAACAACTTAATGAACAAGAAAACTAAACATGGGCTCAAGCCTAAGGCCTTCACAAACCCAACGATCTCCTACTTGAAGGCTTTGCGATAAATTCTAGCCCGCCATTCAAGTACAAAGCAACCCAGTCGTCTAGTAACTTCAATAATCTTCAAACAAGTCTTTCAAGCCTCTAATTCCCAAAAAAACAAGCTAAGACTTCATCAAATCTCCTAGTTGCAGCAGCCCCTCATCATCAAATACCAGAAGGGCCAGTTGAATCTCCCTCGAGCTCCAACTCAGTCGTGGCTAGTCCCGCCAATGACTCATCCTCTATCTTAACCGGTTTGGACATTCCACCGCATTCAAAGATATACCGCCAAATTCAGCAAACAATCACCAGGAGAGATTTTTTCAGTCGTAGTCTTTAAAACCCAACGGTTCTTTATAACTGTACCCGGAACACGTCTCGTGCTCCCATTGTCATCGAATCCCCTGAATGGTTTATACTTTCGAACTCGTTCACCTAACATCCCTGCTCTAGACTTCACGTTTGCAAAATGAACTCTCTTAGCACCAGATTTAGCGAACCGGATTTTGTCATGCTTAACCGAGATGGTCATACATCCCTCAGCAGGTACCAGATTACCATTGATCACCCTCTATTTACCACTACCAAACCTCACTTCCAGTCCTTGTTCATCCAGCTGACCAACTGAAATCAGTTTCTTCTTTAGACCCGGAATCACCCTGACATTCTTTAGGTTCCATGTAGTACCCAGTGAAGTAACCAAATCAATATCACACATGCCGTAACTTGCCAAAATCACCATGTTTCAGATTCACCATCCTTTTCCCGTTGTCCATGGCGTGAAACGAAGCTCCTGAATCCATGACCCAAGAGTCCACACTCTTTTCCATACTGAGTATCAATGCATCATCATCAGAAACATCCGCAGCAGCAATGTTCAATTCCTTCTTATTCGGACACTGACTCTTAACATGTCCCACCTCATTGCAGCTCCAACACTTCACATTCTTCCTAGGTTTAGATGAACTCCTTCCCCGACTCCCACTGTTCCTGTTATCATCCCGACCCCTGCCGACATTTAGTAGTTCACTATTAGATGATTCACCCAAGTTCCTTCTTCTGACTTCTTTACCCATAATTAGATCTCGAATACCATTCAGAGTGAAACCCTTAGTCCCCACAGATTTTTGAAATTGCAATCACAGTTCCAGACCAACTATCAGGCAGAGACGACAACAGTAGTAGAGCCTGAACTTCATCATCAAACTTAATTCTAACAGATACAAGTCTTGTTAATGTTGAATTTAGATTGTTAATGTGAGCAATCACCGAGCTTCCTTCTTTCATCCTTGTGTTCACCAGCTCCCGAATTAAGAACACCTTATTCGTACCAGAAGGTTTCTCATACATATTTAACAAAGCAGTAATCATACCACGAGCCGTGGTTTCCTTAATGACGTTAAAAACAACTTTTTTCACCAGAGCCAATGTAATAACCGCACGAGCTTTTTTGTCCTTTGATTCCCAATCAGTGTGTTCTTATTGCTTTCGTGTGCGTACGTATTATTGTGTTTTGTTTCTGCTGCTTAAAGATACCTAACAGTCACAACGTTTTTGCTTAAGTCAACCTTGAATATCTTGGCACTTACACACAATATTTTTTCTAAACAGATTCCTTTTCCATTAGCTCTTTTGTTTTGTTTGAAAGCAAGTTCAAAAGTCATTCCCATTTTGAAAATTTTATAATCTATATGTAGGTTTGGTGAATAACTGTAATTGGATTTTGCTTCTTAGAAATATGATAGAAGTGTTTTACTATGATTTACTTATCTTTCAATAAAGTTACTATTGTAACGATTCCTGTGATATGTCTTGCATGTTATGTTTAAGATGTTTTGTAACCACCGTTATATTAATTCAACATGTTTTGTTATTACTGTTACACGCCTTGTTAGGGTGGACAAGCACTACGTTATGACATACTGGCGTGACACCGTCCATGGACATGTGTTTAGACCACGATGCACTCCAAGGTCTCATAGCCCATTATTAATTTCTTACAGACTTGTTCATTTGTATGTTTCGATTAAACAGACAATACTCTATATTTCACTTTAAAGTTTAAACCTCACTTCTTTAAAGAAACATCAGCAGCTGGCCTCCATGTTCAAACTCAAAATTCAAAGATTGTTTACTGCAAATCCGTCTCTTAAAGCCCAAAACTTCAGCTCCATTGCCTCCACCTTATCAACTCTAGATGATAAACAAGCAAACCCTCAATTCCATAAGCAAAAAACCTCAATTCCCAATACCCAAATTCAACAAACATCACATCTCGACCCAAAATTCTACCTTTCCGCCCTAATTAACTGTAAAAATCTACATCAGATTCAATCTCTTCAAGCCATTTTATCTGTTAATGGCTTGATCAATGACCCCTTTTTGGTAAACAAACTTTTGTATATGTATGTACGTTACAATGATCTTGATTATGCCCATAAGCTGTTTGATAAAATGCCTGAAAGAAACCCTGTTTCTTGGAGTGTTATGATTGGTGGGTTTGCTAAAGCTGGTAGATATATGAGTTGCTTTGACACATTTAGGGAGTACATTAGGTCTGTTCAACAGCCTGATGTTTACACATTGCCCTCTGTGATACGGGTTTGTCGCGATACACAAGATCTCAAAATGGGTAGATTGATTCATCACATTGTTCATAAATTTGGACTGCAAATGAATACTTTCATTTGTGCAGCACTTGTGGACATGTACGCAAAATGTGGTGTTATAGATGATGCACGAAAGTTATTCGATATGATGACAGATAAGGACCTTACAACATGGACTGTAATGATGGGTGCATATGCTGCCTGTGGAAACGCTAACGAGTCGTTAGTTTTGTTTGATCAGATGCAAGAACATGGTATTGTGCCTGATAAGATTTCCATGGTGACAGTAGTAAATGCGTGTGCAAAGTTAGGGGCCATGAATAAAGCTAAAAACATACATGATCTAATACAGAAGCAATATCACTCGCCAGACGTGATTCTTGGTACTGCAATGATTGATATGTATGCAAAATGTGGTAGCATTGATTCTGCTCGTGAGATATTCGATAAAATGAGAGAAAAGAACGTTATATCATGGAGCACGATGATTGCAGCCTATGGGTATCACGGGCAAGGGCAAAAAGCACTCGACTTGTTCCCTTTAATGGCAAAAGATCGAATCAAACCAAATAAAGTCACCTTCGTTTCACTTCTGTATGCTTGCAGTCACTCGGGTTTGGTTGAAGAAGGTCTAAAGATTTTCTCATTGATGCAAGAAAAGTACTTCATAAAGCCAGATGTGAAGCACTACACATGTATGGTTGACTTATTAGGGCGTGCTGGAAAGCTAGATCAAGCGTTCAATATGATCGAAAACATGAAGGTCGAGAAAGATGCTGGTTTATGGTCTGCATTACTAGGCGCGTGTAGAATCTATAATCATGTTGAAATGGCACAAAAAGCAGCTGAATCTCTTCTTGAAATTCAGCCTCACAACCCGAGTCACTATGTGATGCTTTCCAACATTTACGCGAAAGCAGGGAAGTGGGAAAACATGGCCAAGATTCGGGCTCAAATGACTAACAAGAACCTCAAAAAGACCCCGGGTTTTACATGGGTCGAAGCACAAAACAGTGTTCATAAATTTAGCAGTGGTGATCACTCACATTGTGAGTCAAAGGCGATTTATGAGAAGCTTTTGAGTTTGATACAGAAATTGGAGGTATCTGGGTATGTTCCTGATACAGAATATGTGTTGCATGATGTTAATGAGGAGCTTAAGTTGGGAAACTTGTATGCACATAGTGAGAAACTTGCTGTTGCATATGGGCTTATTAGTACACCCGAGAGGACCGCGATCCGTATGACTAAGAATCTTAGAGTGTGTGGTGATTGTCACACGTTTATGAAACTCGTGTCGGTTGTTGAGCAACGCGAGATAATTGTTAGGGATGCTAAGCGGTTTCACCTTGTCCGGGAAGGTTTGTGTTCATGTGGTGATTATTGGTAAACGATAATTATTGTTGATGGTTAAGATACTTCTTGTAGCATCAGTAGTTTCTCAGTAAAATTCGTTTGACAATTTTACTACGGACTATCATATCAATGGCTATCTCTCTCATACTGAGATTTTCAACAGAAGTGTCTGTCGATATTAGTCTTTTGTTTTGTTTTGTATGAAATCTCTCAATCTTTTCATGCATTTTAGTTCAGCTCATTTTGCACCGTTTTTTCAAATTTCATATCTAAAAGATAAATATTCTCTAACATCATATACTTGTTATATAATATTCAAAAGAATTGCGTATAAGAAAAATACATTTATACAAACCATTGTTGGAACTGAGAATATATAAAAGTTCATTTGTAATGTTATAACACACAAGTTTTATATATAAATAAACATAAGAATGCGAGTAAATAGTAAATATCCATTAATAAAACAGAAAACTCATTAAAATTCCACATATCATGTATAGACGTCCTGAAAACTTATTATTGTAACTCGTAACTAAAAGATTGTAAGTTTAAAGTTTACATTTTATGTTATGAATTACTTTTTCTAGAAAATCAATTTGCTGCTAAAAATCAATATATCTGTTTACACAAGTGGTGATGAATTAAATATTCAATTTAGTAAATAACATCATCCAACTACATAGTCAACAAAATTATTTTATTACTTATTGAATACGAGATTTCGGACAACAAACATCATATATAACTTCCTCTTTTTAAATAAAATATATGCAGTATAATTTTTCATGGCAGTTACACACTTGCACTCATGGGTCATCTTTAAAGTTCAATTTAGATATATTGTAAAAAAGTTACTCAAAGGTGAAAAATCTAAAAAAAACTTCAGATATTTCGAAATTTGAATTCCCTCGTAAAATATTAAAAAACAGATATATTTTTTCCATTAAGTACACAGAGAGTACACATATCATCTTTAATATTCATTAGTTACATAAATTTTATTTATGTTTAGCGTGACAGGGTCGTTAAATCCAATCACATACAATGACCAGCTCCTTCTTTTACTTTTTACAAAACTATTTGTGTAATTAACTTAAATATCTGATCTTATTTGTAAGTAAATAATTAAATATGTATTAAAGGATTGAGCATGTCAAACACACCCTCCCTTTGTAATTAACAAAGAGTAAGTACCGAATATACAATTTCTTATATACATAGAGGACCAAAAGTGTCTACAAGAGAAGAGAACATACTGATCATAAAAGATATATCTTCTATAATGATATAAGATACATAGGGTTCAAATCATAATAGTTACAACTTACAAGTACATATCTATACATCTACCTATACATATTAATAAAAAACTAATTTGGTTGTTACATAGGCCTCTTTCTAACGTGTTCACCTAGTATTTGTTCATGTGTTATCATCACAATAAACCTATTGTTTTAAACAAAAATAAACTATACCTAACTTTTCAAACTTAATCTTAATGTTCAATTTTATTTTAAAGAATATAAATAAAAAATCAATTAAGTCAAACTTTATAAATTTATTAATACTTTTAAATAAATAAAATTTTATTTAATATGATAATAATATCCTAAAAGTCGAGAATTAGTTTTTTCAATAATCACAACTCAACTTTTAAAAGTTTGCATATCATATGATTTTATATGATAATGTTTTTTTAAATTAAAACAAATTAAATAATTAATTTTATGTATATCATGTTCAACCCGTATAATATACATGTTACTAACCAAGTGATTAACAAAATAAATGAAAGAATCCAAAGCAAAACATTAAGGTTGACTAAAACAAAGTAAAGATTTCCTAAGTGAAAATCGGCGGAAATATTTGGAATATTATTCCATATATTAGAGACCTTATCCACATGCGGAATACAACAACAACCTCTCCCTATAAATACGGCATACCCCTTCAAACTACCTTCATTCTTCCACCATTTCGGAATACAAGTTTTGGTGTGTGTTCTCCTTCATAAAAAACCTACTAAAGTTGTTGTTTTTCTTTATAACGATGAGGGTTTCCGGTAAACTATTCGGGCTATTTGCATTCGCGGTGTGTTTGTTTCCATTGTTGGATGATATTAATGGAGGTGGAGCTATGGCTTTTCACAAGGATTATGTTAACTATAAATTTTTGAGTGTGAAGACCGTTGATCAAGTTTACAGAACCGGATATCACTTTCAACCTAAACAGAACTGGATCAACGGTACGTGATCTCTTAATTCATATTACCATGCACACGCCATGCAAAAATTGATAAAAGAAAACTAACTAATGCTCCTAAATACTTTTTTTGATCATCGAACACGAAAGATATTCATTAATTTTTCCTGAAAATTTACATTTTTAGTGTGAAATTATGTCTAGCTCATAGCCAACACCATGCAAAAACCATCTATTTTTTCAAAACAGTTGCAAGTTCTGCCTTTTCTTGTTATCAATTTAGTATTACTGTTAAATTCTTCCATGAACTTTTTTATATAATTTCATGTGTATATATGTATATCTATCTGTGTGTAAGTGCATCATTTAGCTTCTCCTTGTACGATTAAACAGGCAGGTTCATATTGGAATTAGTATTTGTTGAGAATCACATAACAAAAGGTGAAGGAAACAAGTGTTTAACCATTTATCTCTTCTCACTTCTCTCTTTTTAATTATTTTTATAAAAAATTATATAAAAATGTGCTTACACACATGTACATGTATAATGTGACGGTTTCAATTACTGATCAGGTCCAAATGCAGATATATTGGATGCAATTAATTAGCTATTAGAATAACCAATTACCCTTAGCTTAAATGGTTGAGATAATATATTCACAACAATTAAAAATGTTGAGCTCCTGAGTTTAAGTCTCACTTTGAGAAACATACTTAAAGTCCAGAGGATTTTTCAATTATAGGTTTCCATCACCTGATAGAGTTAGAGGTGCGATCCCGGTTTGGAAACGAATAAATGAGTCTGACTAAAATAAAAATTTTTATTCGAAACAGAATCGTATATTTAGTATTAAAAAAAAGATATTAGAATACGTAATTATTGGATTTTTATATAAAGAAAAAAAAAACTCAAGACGGTATTTTTGACCCATGTGGTCTGTTACCTTCTCACGCGAATAGTCAATGTTAACATTTTTATAAATTATTACGCAAAAGAAAAAGTGGATACACACGCACATATATACATATATATATCCAACGTGTACTATGCACACATATCTTTTATGTGAATTTGAGAGGGAAAATTAAAAGATTTCATGCAGAGGGCAGCATCGGTTCACAATCCACATACTATTGTATCTCCATATTTTTAGGGATTGATATTATTTAAATATTAAAGTTATAAAACCATAAATTAACAAATTAAAGGTAATACATCATATCCTATTTATAGTAAGTATGGAGTTTGTATCTATCTATTTGAGCATCCAATAAAGAAAACGGATATAGTTTTGAAATGTCAACAAAACGGTTCCATTAAGTCATTGACAGTTCCAATATATGGTTAGAATCGAATGTATCAATGCCGTTGTTACGACCAAACTTCTTTTAGATACCAAATTGTATCTCTATTTTTTTTTACAGACGAACAAACACTTTTTATTTTATATTTATTTTACTTTTAAAATCAACACACATGAATTATGCAGAATTTAAACCCATAGCCTAGTAACCTTTTAGTTGGCGAGTAAAAGTTTAAGAAAGGGATTTAAGACGGTCTTGTGGTCGTTTGATGTGTCCATGCATAAGTAATAGCAAAGATGCCAAAGAGCAGAATAACCGATGGGCATATATAATCTTTGTGTGGTGTCTTCGATCCATTAGCAACTACACTGGGATTAGGGGCCGGGTTTGTCCTGTCAATGTATCTTTAGAGATCCAAACCATGTAGTAGTGCTTCGATTTTGGTTTTCCAACCCAAGTAGTTTGTTATTGGTGTTAACCGAGAGTATCGTTGGTACCTGCGGTAAAGGATGGAAATGGAGAGGGAGGCGAAGAGAAGTTTGGTGGTTATTTAATACAAGTTTAAATTTTAATAAGAGATTATAACATATGATAAAATAACAAATAATTTGTGGTTATTTTTGTCTACCTTAATAAAGTGTTCATTATTTTACCATTAGTACGCCCTCTTTAGACACCAAATTTTCTATCTGTTTTTTTTTATTATAATTCTTTTTTTTTTAGAAATGTTCTATCATAATTCTTTTGTTAGAAATGAATAATAAGGATCCTTGTGCATTGCGTTTAGCCTTTTCTATCGTAATTATTAAAAATCCTTAAATAAGTTCAAAATGATTAAGAGAATAAAACACATATGCTAATTTCATGTGTTTTATATGCTTGTTTTTGTTATTGTTACTATATATCTATTATTGGTTTCTCGATATCATTTTACTAATGGTTTTTTATTTCTCATTTTTGCATGACGTGGGTAAAAAATTGAACCAACATAGACCCCAATGGTAAGTTTACTTCTCTTATTTTCTTCATATATAACTTCAGGCAGATTAATTTAATAGAGAAAAATATATATTTTTTGGGTAAAATAGCTTTTAAATAACTTTTATTTTTATTTTCTTTGATAGCACCAATGTATTACAAAGGATACTATCATTTGTTCTACCAGTATAACCCAAAAGGCGCGGTGTGGGGTAACATTGTGTGGGCACATTCTGTATCGAAAGACATGATTAACTGGATTTCGTTAGAACCGGCAATTGTACCATCAAAACCTTTTGATAAGTATGGGTGTTGGTCTGGCTCAGCCACAATTCTCCCCGGAAACAAACCTGTTATTTTATACACGGGAATAATAGCCAAAAATCCAAAACCGGGCTACCAAGTTCAAAATTACGCAATCCCTGCAAACTATTCAGATCCGTTTTTAAAGGAATGGATCAAACCCGATAACAATCCAATTGTGAAACCAACACATGAGAATGTGTCATCTTTCCGCGACCCCACAACAGCTTGGTTCAACAACGGTCATTGGAAAATGATTGTAGGAAGCAAACATAATCATCGAGGTATCGCCTATTTGTATAGGAGCCAGGATTTTGTTAAGTGGACTAAAGCCAAACATACTCTTCATGACAAACCTGATACGGGTATGTGGGAATGTCCAGACTTTTACCCTGTATCCACCTGTGGGACAAACGGTGTTGATACCTCGGCTTTAGAAGGGGGAATCAAACATGTCTTCAAAGTGAGTCTTGACGTGACTAGGTTTGAGTATTACACACTTGGCACATATGACACGATCAAAGATAAATACTTCCCTGACAACACTTCTATTGATGGTTGGGCCGGGCTAAGATACGATTATGGGAACTTTTACGCATCAAAAACGTTCTTTGACCCGGCTCAAAACCGGAGGATTCTATGGGGCTGGGCTAACGAATCCAGCACCGCATTAGAAGATACCATAAAAGGATGGTCTGGAATTCAGGTAATCACATGAATTAGTTTTACTTCAAACAACCTTAATTTATGTTATGTGTAAAATAGTTAGTATTATTATCATGATTTGTAATTTATCTTGTGTAGTTGATTCCACGTATGGTATGGTTGCACCCTAGTGGAAAGCAATTGGTGCAATGGCCAATTAATGAATTAGAAAGCTTAAGAGGTGACAGGCTGCACCTAACCGATGTGACCCTCAACAAGGGTGAGATGGTTGAGGTTACTGGACTCACAGTTGCCCAGGTTTGTACTTTATGCATTGGTTGTGGTACATTTGATTCTTTAATTTATGATCGAACATCTTGTTATATAATTGTAACGATTGATCTTATATAGGCGGATGTCGAAGTGACATTTACGTTTTCTAGCTTGGATGAAGCTGAGACCTTTGATCCCGAATGGTCCAAATTACCCTCGGAAAATCTTGCAATGAAGATATGTGGAATCGTGGGCACGAAACAAGGCGGGCTAGGGCCGTTTGGAATTTTAACGTTGGCCTCAAAGAAACTCGAAGAGTACACTCCGGTTTTCTTCAGAGTTTTCAAGACTTTCAACAAGAAACATAAAATTATAATGTGTTCGGATGCTACATAGTAATATTCTCTCTCTGAGTCTCTCATTATGTATATATATGCGCGCGCACACATCTCTTTTTTTCTAGATTATCTTGAATTCCATCTCTAATTGACTTTTGACATCGGTTTTGTTTTTGTTTTGTTTGGACGCAGTTCCTCGTTGAACAAGGATGTGTATAAGCCATCATTTGCAGGCTTTGTGGATGTCGATCTAGCCGAAAAAAAGCTTTCACTTAGAAGCTTGATTGATCATTCAGTGGTAGAAAGCTTTGGTGAGGGAGGAATGACAGTTATAACATCAAGGGTTTATCCGACGCTAGCAGTGGGCAAAAATGCACATTTGTATCTATTTAACAATGGTACCGAGACGGTCAGTGTTGAGAAATTGGATGTTTGGTCGATGAAGAGTCCTCATACCATGAATTAATTAAAATAGGTTTGATTAATTAGTCTAGCAATTAACTAATTGGTTCATGCGACGTTATTGGGGTTGTTTTTTCTTAGTACTTTTTTGTAAACATTTTTTTGCTATTAGATTTAGTTTGTTTAACATATTAATATCAATAGTGTAAAATATAACATGAGAATGGTTAATCTGCAATTCAGTTAACGATTAACTTATAAAAACAAAAAATAATTGCAAATGTCTAGATTCTGTGTAAATTTTACCAAACCAGCTTTTGATATATATATTTATAATAATAAAAATCATATGTAAATAAAACAGTATACACCAAAGAGATGATAGAAAAATTGCATGAAGGAGTTCCTGGTATGGCTGGGAATATGGCCAAGAATCTTGAATTTATAAAATGTCTTTAACTGCATAGATTAAAAAAAAAAACAATATTAAAAGTTGAAAGAAAAAAAAGTATTTTAAACCACTATATTTTCTATAACGGATATATTTCTAACAGCTATATTTTCAACTCTATAAAATACTTCTAGGTTGGTTTAAGGGTATACATTGGACGGTTTAGATCAATTTTGAGACAACTTCCAAACCTAGCTATGACACCAAATACAACCAGAAGATTAGTATGTACCATGGGATCCATAGGTAGTATATGAAGATGTCAATAAGAAGACACTATATTGTTGGAGAAACCAGGACTCATGGTGCAAATGAAAGTGTGTGCTAACCCACTCTCAAAACATTGATGAGTAAGTGCTCGAGGTAAAATCTTACTAAAGCAACATCTTCTTTGACCATCTACAAAAGTGGGTTATCTAAACTTGGATTTATTGTTGAGAGTGTGTTGATAAAATTAGATACTAAAGGTTATATAGATATAAAGTTAAATAAAAGAATAATGATTGGGTCTCGACGTTATATGGAGTGCCACTGCCATGGTCACCGCGACTCGAATGGGGTAGTTGTGTACCTGCAGTCGCCATGCACTCCAAGTCGTTCAAATGCTCCTAGCGAATGCATTAAACATGACATGTTTCAATCTGTATGAAAAGTAACTCATTTTAATTTGTATATCATGTCACCTTTAATGGAAAAGATAGAAGATTTAATTGGACTTGAACTAGCACTGGTTTTTTCATCATGATACGCGCGTGAGTTTGGATTTTCTTTCCTCGTGCTGCGTGGGGGAGTTTGGTTGTCTTTCCCCCGCGCTGCATGGGGGAGTTTGGTCGCTTTTCTCCCACGTTACGCAGTGCAACTTTGGTTGTTATCGGTGAACATTGATACCGGTTGCGATAATATCAATGCTAGAAATGATGATGTTCGGTTGTCACAGTATCGCAACTGTGACCACACTTATTATAGCCTAGGATACGAGAATTTTAAATACAACTTCATTTTCAGAAGAAAAAAATCGAACCATTGACAAAGAATTTTATATAATAAGAGGGGTGAGAATGAAGATTAAAAAACTAAATTCATTAAACTTTTATGTCATATTAAAAAAACTAAAATTTTACGGTAAAAATAAAAGAACCCTAGACTCTACTATTCAACCTGATGAGGTTTAAATCTATATATAACTTAGATTAGAAACTCTTTTATTACATAGATTGAATAAATAAATTATTAAATTAAATAGTTAATTATGCTTAAATAAACGATTTCACTCACAACTTATTATTAAAATGTAAGCGTATTTTTAGTTGAAATAACAAAATATATTATGTTAATATAGACGTCTCGTTAAAAAATATAAATATGGATGGTTACCGATCAGGGTATATTTATATATAGATTTTGAGTTAGTTTAAGTTTATAACTTGCAAAAACTATTTGTCAAGTTTTATAAGATTAAAAATAAGCGTCTGCACGTTACGACGAAAATTTTATGCATATGGTTGAGTGATTTTTTTACGGATATATAACTTAGTTTATTCAACCACTTTTATTTTAGACATCTACTAAGAGTTTTTGTCCGACTTGCTACTATTTCAATAAATTAAGTGTTAAAACACAAAAAAGATTAAATAAAATCATTCAAATAAAATGATTTGTCAATATACGATTTACTAATAAATAAACACAAAATAACTTTTAAAATCATTTTAAAACATAAATATATGAACTTATTGAATCTTAAAATATGAAACAATAAATAATTAAAACTAAAGAAAAAATATATTTCAAACATGCCTATTTTAGAATATTTAGTAAACAAGAAAAGTCAAATTGATTGTTTTTGTGGTTTTCGTATATGTTAAGAGAGAGACCGAAAACCAAGTGTTTTGGTGTGTTAGAATGATAACACGTGTCCTCTAAAAACCTTCTTTTGTTGTATACCATAGATACGTAATGTATTGTGAATCTTCTCATATGGCAGCAGCTGCACAATTTGTGTCCAATACGAGGCAGATTTTCGACTAAATATTTGACAATTGTGGTGAAAGCATTGCAGCCAGTTCTCAACTCAAAGGTCTTAACCCTATTCAACGTTTGAACATCAAGCATGACCAGCTTCTTCCGACGATGGTCAAATTCTATCCTGACTTCAATCGAGACCTACAAGAATCGAAACTGTCTGATATATCTTATAAGATAACGATCCCAGAAGTGGATCTGGTAAGAAAAACAGTTGTTTTGGTGCCCAAAGGTTCCAATGTGTTCAAAGTTATAAGCTCTGCATTCACCTAATAACATCGATTGCTTTCTTATACATATGTAACAATCTTGTGATCCAGTTTTTAATGGAATGCTTTAACAAAAAGAAGGGGTGATACAAAACAACCATGACAACCAATTCCCAGATCGCTGAGTTCTATTCAAATCGTCAGTCATTATTTCTACACATCCAAACATGTTAAACTGTACACTTTTGCCATCAACAATTTGTAACATGAATCGACGGTCTAGTAATTTTGTCCCTGTAAAATTCCAAAGCAGAACTATTGCAAGTAACACTAAGCACACTAAACGTGCTTGAACTTTCGTATACAACTTCATGTGGGCAATGCCATGTATGTAACATTGTAACCTATTTGAAAAGTAACAAACAGAAAATCTCTCATTTACTTTTCCTTCCCCCATCCCCCAATACCATTGAAAATCAATGAGATAGCTTCACTAAGTTTTACTGCTGAATTTATATTTCTATCAAGTAACAAAACAAGAAATGGAACTAAACATGATCGATTTTCCTGAGTCAGATGTCGCATGATACAGAGTGTAGTAGATCATTGCACAAATTTCCTACAAAATCTACTCTTTTCACACTTTTCACTTACATTGGTTTCCCTTTAATTTTATCATCATTAACTTTCCTTTCAACCTGACCTGCAAATAAGTATGTAGATAATTACATTTAATTATAACATCATCAATATGAAGGCCTTAATTATTAGAAGTACAATTACTTGCCTAAAGGCTAAAACACATTAACGTCTAATGCGAGGCTTGCACCGAAATTCAGCTAAGAGTGCAATGTGATCAGATGACCATTCTGGAGAAGGAAGTGCTGTATCTTTCCTCAAACTATCCTCATCCAAAAGCTCCAATAACGATTCAACAGTCAAACTATCAGCTGGAAAAAGTCAAACAAAGATCACCTCACTAAAAGTGCATAAATGGGGTGTTTAAATTGTTTTTTTCAAAAGTGATTGTTTGATTTTAAATAATCATTTCTAGTTAAGCAGTTTGTGAGAGCTAGCTTTTGGATGTGCTTCTGCTGTTTGAAATTATAATAATCAAATAATCAGTTTTTTGAGTGTTAAGCAAACCAAATGAATATAATACCTGAGTAAAATATGTAATCAAGGGTGCCAATGAAGTCCCTTGTGCAATTTGTAAATAAGGGTTCATTTGTATTAGGGTCCACTCTCTTCTTCTGTTGTTCATTACCGCTTCTGGCAAAAGACGAGTACGCACTTACCTGTATAAAAATAAAAACATAATTTTAAAAAAGTGCAAATGATTATAAAAAAAGAGAAAAAATAACTTAAGCACTAGTTAAAGGCGATTTACCAAGGGGAGAGTGTGAGTCAACTTTGTGTCAGGTCTTAATATTCCAAGAGGGTCTACAGCTAAATCGGGATGCATTGGATCAACTTTTCCAATTGCAAGAAGTGCGTGTGGAGCACTGCAATTGAGTTTAAAAAATTATATGTAAATATTAAAGCAATAAAGTTGTTTATTTTATTAGATAACTAGCACATGACTCACTCACCTTCCAGGAACTGAGTTGAAGTCGCCACAGACTAACATTGGAATATCTGCACTGGCAGCAATCTTTTCCAATCCTTTTAACAGTGTGTGAACCTTCACCATTTTCCAACCAAACATGTTTTGTATTTAGTAATAATAATCACAAGAATGACAATATAAATATACTTTTTATGTTTGTGTGTTCAAAAAAGTCGAACCTGCCATAGTTTCACGTCCTTCAGCTCATGTTGAACGTTCACATGAGTATTTGCCTATACTCCCAAAAGGAATAAAAATGAAATTGATGAATTCTCATACAAATTAAGTCTTAATTAAAGGTTGATAATCATTTCAAATTTTACATTAAATAAATTCTAAATATAGTTATGTGCCGTAGAGTCTTACCACACAAACAAGTTGTCGCTTTCCAACAGTATCAACACCTTGGTTACTGAACTTTGCTTCTAGAACAACAATTAGTGCAACGTTATCCTGTAATAAAACCAAAACGTTGACATCAGTAATGACACATTCAACCCAAACAATAAAAAAGACAACAAAAAACAGAAAAAGAAAGGAATAAAGCATCAGCTAAAGATATAAAGCTACCTTAACCAATCGATTTAAAGCTGTTTTCTTTTGGGCATTAGGAACCAAAGCATCAGTTAAAGATTGTGCAGCTTTATTAAACTCAACTTCATATTTTTTCACATGTGAGAATCTAGCTCTGCGAAAAAATGTAGCGCAACCATCAATTGTCCGATTACTGCCATTGTGCACCTCAGTAGTTCTCCTCTTAAAAAGAGCCTGATATCCATGTTTGTCCAACTCAGGTGCAAAAAACTCCTCAAAATGATCACTTTGAACCTGAAATCAAATAAAAGCCAAATCAAAGTTAGACTTAGCAAAACCTTAGAGACACAAAAAAGTCAAACTCACCTCTTGAAGACAAACAATGTCTGCAAGGTAACCAACGATCTCTCTTAACAAATTCTGTCTGCGATAAGGCCATGAAAGCGCCCATGAAGGGCAATAACCATACAAATCACTAGTAGCATACGAATCACATAAAACATTATACGAAAGAACAGAAAAAGTTCCGGAAGATGTATCCAAATGGCCTGCCACGTCAGAATTGGTCACTGAAATCAATCGTCTTGGACTTGGTGATGGAGCAGGAATCACGCGAGATGTTAGTATAGTGTTTGCTTGGCCAACAGGCAATTTGGTCTCTGAATCTACCACAACACATTCAAACTTAAGAACATGACCAATATCCTCTGCTGTTGGTGTGTATGTCTTAAAGCGCCCAACTTCAAACCAAGTTTCACCACCATTTCTTTGTGTAACTGCACCAGGGAATAATGGTGCAGTACCATTAGCAGCGGCTTGCCCATTTGTACCATTATTATTATTCAACCCCGATGTCGAATTATTAAATCGTCCATAAATATCTTCTTCTTCATTTCCATTTTCATTAACAGCACTAGCCGCACGCTCATGTAGAACACGATGGTGTTGCCATGCATCAGAAAAACATTTGGTTGTGCAATGGTAGCTTTTAGCAACAGGCAATTTGGCTTTAACACACCCTAAACACTGCAATGTGGCTTGCTCAGATGGATGTACACTGCATATGGCAACTTTTTTATCACTTTGTATACGATACCTGCAACAAAAGTGAGAAAAAAAAACAACACAATTGTGAACATAACATCTGTATTCAAATATCAAGACAGTGTAACAAACTGATCATACCTAATAAATGAAAACCCAATAAGAAAAGAGACAAGTAACAAAGAAAAGTAAAATCCCTATCCCTCTTTATCACCAAATAACCTGTCTCAAGTAAAATACATAATGGCCCTATACTTCTCGCCAAGCAAACTTCAAAGATATTATGATTCTTGCAAACTAATTTATCTTCTAAAACACAATCATTCTAATCTAATTCAATAAACCTTTGTAGTCAAGGCGCTCGCCTATGCTGCCTTACGTCCATCAAGGCGCAAATTCCAGCCAAAGTCTGAGAAAGAAAACATTTTCATAGATCTATAACAGCTAAATCTGGTCTGAAACATCTAAAAATGGCCTGAATCCAGCCTAACTAACCTAAAACATGTCTAAAACTCCTAAAAAGGATCAACTTACAATGCGGCTCTTGCTTAAAAAGACCTTAGACTACTTAGAGATAAACATAACATGTTACAACATTCTAATGGGCAAAGTACTAAATTTAAACAGTAAAGCCATTCACTAAACAATATGCATTTATCAGGTTATTACTGATCGGAGAAACGGCTAAAGATTAGCAACAATAACCAACAACTAACCATTTATATCTCAAGAAATGGCCCTCAATTGGCAAAGACTCAGGAACATCTTCGGTGGAGACAGTCTTATCAGGATGGCGTATAAGCACGTAGGGCGAAAGCTCGCAACCCACAATCGGAATATCGGACGGGAGGTGCACTCTCAGCACGCTCAGCATGCTTCAATCACAGCAACAAAAACTACTCTCAAAAAAACCTAACCCTAATTCAACAAACAACGAACACGAAAGTAAAATTACGATGACGAATTCGAGCAAGAAAACGCGACAGGCACCTGGCGAATCCGCCATTACATATCTTCGATCAAAGCCTGCATTCACAAATCGTTTGATTTTCTTCCTCAAATCAAAAACCCTTGTTTTGTTAGATGCAACCAAGATTCCGATGTCGATTAACAAGCTTCTGTGATGAAAGATCAAGAACAAGGGGTTTTTTTGATTTGTTTAAAGAATTGATGGGGTGTGAAAATTGAAGGAAAAAGATGATGAAAATGAATAATTGATGGATGAAGAATTAGGGTTTGAAATGGAATTTGTGTATATTGGGGTTTTACAAACAAGACGACGTAATTTGGTATTGGGTCTGTCGTCTCAATTTTGTTGTATATATCTATTTGTATTTGTATTTGTATTTGTATGAAAAGTTGGAAAATATATTATTATTATGTTATGTTACTAAATATTAAAATTGATTGATCAATTTTTGTGATGTTAGTTTACCGGTATCGTAGATTTTTTATTTTAAAATTCAAGATTATTTTTTTAGGTTTTGAAGAGGTTACTAAAAGATGTGTTGTTTATCACTTAGTAATTTTAAGGTTTAAAGTGAACATTTATGTTTTAAGGATGCGATATTTTATTTTTTTATAGGTTGTCTCGCTTGTTAAGTTTTGTTTTCCTTATATAGCTTTTATAACTCTTTAAGACAACATGAAGATATGTGATTTAGGAAAAATGGGGAGAATGACAAATGAGGGAAATACAAAAAAGAAAACGACAAAGAAACCGAATATTCATGGATTTGAGAGAAATACAACGAAGAAAACAAACAATCAGGGATTTGGAATCGGGAAAAGACTGGAACTTCATCACCCTGTAATCGGGGAAAGTGAAATGCAGTCGGCGAAGTGGGAATTCAGCACGATTCCATATGATCTAAAGAGTGATGTTAGTTATTATTGTAACCGATTGTTTTCACATATAAATGTATTTTCATTTATATTGATTAAAAATTTAATTAAGATCTAAAGAATGTTAGAATGTCACAAGAAATAATTTATAAATAGATTTTTTATCATCTTGGGAACAATTTTTTTAAAGAAATAATCATGAACATCTTAATGAAAAAAACAAGATAAAAGATATTTAAAACATCATAAAATTAGGCCAAAAAAATATCCTCTCTCATCATACATCATATATAATTTACATCTAGAAAATAAAATAAAGAATTTTTTATCTTTCTATATATTATGATAATCCTTTTGGAACAACCCTGCTGGATGGAATTCTAACAATCCTTCAATTCTAATTAATTTTTAAGAAACTTTTTGCGTAAAGTTATAAGAATGAAATTCTCATGCACACATATACACTCTCACAAACATACAAATCAAAATAAAAAAAAAACTAGTAAAATCTATCTACGCGCGTTACACGTGTGATAGACGTGGTGAACCAATGCTCGGATAAACTATCATATTCGTAGATGCGTTGCAACCAAAACCGTACAGATAATAAACAAATCTGATCTCACACGTTTTAGATCAATGCCCAGAATCGATGGGCAACCAAGCCAAGATAACATAACATTAGCAAAATAATGGAACGTCTAGGATGAACAGGATCCATGATCATTGACTATTCAGTCTTTTCAAGACAATCGAAACAACATAATCGTAATACAATCCTACTAAACAAAACAATTGTCGTGATAATAATTCAATCCTAATTGGGCTCAGAAACGGGATGGTCAGTTGAGGCTGCGCCAGACGCAGCGTGATAAAGTATAGATTACAATCGTACCGCCTCGTTTCCAAACTATATTTTTGTCGAAACGTAAACAACTCAATTTTTTCAACCGTCAAATGAAAACATATTTTATTTGACCAGAAGCATTTCCAAACCACATTTTCATTGAAACGTAAATCAACTCAAAAGTTAAATGAAAACAAACAACGAAAATGCTTAACAAAATTCACGTTAAAACATGGAATAAATTCAAAACCATCTAAATTCAGACGGTTTCCCCTCATATATAGTAAAAAAAAATTAAAATAACATTAGTGTCATGTACTTTTATCAAACAATAATTTTTAGCCATCTTTTGAGCGGTTTCCCCAACAAAAATATTATTATTACTGTTACTTTCTACATAATTTAATATATTGGTAATTATCACTCCAACTAAGACTTTTTAGTTTAGTGTTCTTTGTCACAATCTTGAATAAAGAATAATTGTTGATACATTAATAGGTCTATTTGAAAGAATCTTCAATTTATATTTCGTTTTAAGGCCTGAAAGAGATGAGATCGCCACTACACCGGAGGGACTGATTTAATAAGTTGCTTATGAATTCATATAATAATTACAATCGGTGTTTTAAAAAAATATAATTTATTAAATATCTCAAAACATCAAGGTTCTTATAAAGGAAATCCGGTATCGGTCTTGTCTCCTTTTTTTACATATTAAGTGTTACGGGAATAACGTGTTTACCTTGATAAGTGAACTTGGTGTGAAGGAATAATTACTGTTGTTTGTTGTTTGTTTTATGTACTCATGTTAATGTCAATCTTAGTCATCAATTAAGAATAACTATTGAACAAAATATAACTCTTAGATAATTTAAATAAATGCTTTAATAAAATCAAGGACCAACTTATGAAACATTTTCATATCTTTATACCAATATAACAATAAAATGATGCATTTAACATAATTACACGTAAAGTGAATATATAAGAGGTTAATAAAAGTAAATTATAAGTTATTCTAAACAAAGAAAAAACTTAACACGATTACATGGTTAGGTCATAGGATGCACGTGGTGTGCATACATTATTGACACATTATCACATGTAAATACACACACGCTTAGATCCAAGACATACTATTACATACTAGTGGAAATGTCCGCGCGTTGTGGCGGTACGGATGTTGTGCGATTTTTTGGGAATTCGATTTTAGTCAGTATCGGCTCGGTGCGTTATAACGTAAAAAAAATCAAAATATAATTATTGACAGAATTGAATAAAAGAAAACAATTACGTATATTACAAAAGTCTTTAAGGGGTTGTTAGGCAGCATCTGAATCAGCCTCTTAATGGTTCAGCACTTAATGGTTCAGACTGTTTGTTTCGCGAGCAAATGTCTAAATGGTTCAGACATTTGCCTCTGAATGGTTAAGCATTATACTAATATTGAACGGCTAAGAGGTCTAATGTTGAATGGTTAAGAGCTCTTATCTGAATTGGTCATACGTTTTCCTTTGAATAGTTAAGCGATATACTAACTCTTAATGGTTCAAACCTCTTAATGGTTCAGACCTCTTACTGGTTCAGCACTTAATCATTCAAAAATTTCCAAAAGCCCCTAAGACAAATATATTATCCCAACAAGTTTAGTGAAAGCATGGGTGGTATTTGTGGTGGAAAATCACTTATTATCTAGATTTTAGGGGGGTTTCGTTTTATGAATGTAGGTTAGAGTTTTATGATCATCGGAGGTAACTTTCGGTGGTGATTTGCATAGACCGGTGAAAGTTAATGGAGAAATTATCACCACAAATTACCATTTTAATTGTTATTGAGCTGTTAACAACCGGAAAGGAAAAGAGAAGAGGGATTAGTGCTCAATCGCAATGAATGAACGGCATTGAAAGTAAATGACAGTTTTTTTTGCCTCGTGTATATACTTTAACATTTGTATTATAAGTATCATATGTTATACTTTATTGTAAGGGCACAAATGAAATAAAACGATTAATTTTTTGAAATTTAAGCATGACTTTTCATATGGATGTTTTAATCCATATGTAAATTTATCATTCTATCATCCTTTCATTTTTATTATAAAAGATATAGATAAATATTAAAATTACTAAACTCAAATATACCCCTAGAAAAATATTAGTATTATAGTTATTATAAATATAAAGATATATATAAGTTATTTCCTTAAAATTTTAAATAAAATAATACTTTATTTAAATAGTATTTAGTTATAAAAATATAATTAGTAAATATAAATTTAAATGTCAAATAATTGTATCATAATAAAATAAAATTTAATAAAGTGAATTAAATAATATCATATTATTAAATAATGTATTAATAATGTTTATTAAATACATGAAAGAGACAAGGGCAAAAATGTCAAGGTATATAAAATTTAATAGAATAAATTTATCATGTTGCCCCTAAAATGTCTTAAAATCTTAATCAATTTTTTAATCTACCTCTCTTAAATGTCTTGCACTTATTTGTACATGTTGCTTCAAAACTTGTATGCTTTGTAAAATTACATCTCTATACAAAAAGATGTATTATATAGTAGTATAGATATAATAATTTAAATAAAATAATACTTAATTTAAATAGTATTTAGTTATAAAAATATGATTAGTAACTATAAATTTAAATGTCAACTTATATTATTATAAATAAAATAAAATTTAATGAAGTGAAATAAATAATATCAAATTATTAAATAATGTATTAATAGTGTGTATTAAATAATACAATAATTAAAAAAAGTTAATTAAATGAGAGCAAAAATAGAACTATTGCATAAAACATTTATACCCTATATTTAAAATGTTATATAGGTGTCTTACACTTTGAATGAAAATATCATATTATCCTTCTAATATGTATTATATAGTAATATAGATAATTTAAATAAATACTTTAATAAAATCAAGGACCAACTTATGATACATTTTTATATCTTTATACCAAACCAATATAACAATAAAATGATGCAATTAACACAATTACATGTAAAGTGAATGCATAAGTGGTTAATAAGAGTAGATTATAAGTTATTTTAAATAAAGAAAAAACTTAACACGATTACATGTTTAGGCCGTAGGACGCACGTTGTATGCATACATTATTGAGACATTATCACCTGTAAATACACACATGCTTAGATCCAAGACATACTATTACACATATCCACATCAACCATTAACATATCCACATCAACCATTAACGACCTTGAGATCCTTAAGACGAATTCTCTAGTTATTGAATAACATATTATTTACACCTCTAGCCTAATCAATATATCATTTATATATATGGAAATATCATGTTTAAAACATAACTGGTTAGCCACATACTACAAAACAAGTAGTCTATTTGGCAGTAATTGGCACATATAAAAGGTATTTATGCAAATTATGGCAAACACTTACAGTTTAAAATTACTCAAATGTATACTCGTGTACAATAGTTTAAAAAATAGTGTTTGTTCCCCTTGAAAACTATCAGCAGAACCGCGATCTCATTGCAATATAGGAAATTAGGAACCTTCTCTATACCGCAATCAAGTTTATCACTTATGATCATGCACATAATCCGATTTTAACACTTGCTACTGTTTGATCTAAAAATATTACTACTGTTTGATCTAAAACTGTCAAAAACAAACCATGAACGCCGTTTTTACAAAATCAAGGGAGTAGAAAATACTATAAACATGCTCCTAGTCTATAAATAACTAAGTTTGCTCTCTAAATAATCAGCTTTTTAATAAACTACACATCAATTTAATGTTTACAAACTTTGTAAAAGGATGAGAACTTATGATTTACAAACAATCATAAACAAACCATCTATTTGGCAAAAACTGAGCCATTGATCCAACAAACAGTGGTATCAACATGTGAATAAAACTAGGAAAAGGTAATAACCATTATAAAAATAAATGATCAGATCTCAAACAAACATAAAATCTGTGATCAAAAGTATAATCATTAGCAAAGTGGTGCTCTATAGGTAATAATAGATTCAAAACTATCTCATCATTAGCAATCAAATTGATGAACTAATGTATCAAGTGACGATCACAACAAAAAGAGATCAAATTATTATCAACTTAACTCGCTTGATCCAACTTTTCTCGGTAAAATTTCAGGATGCCTGGAGCTTCTTTTTCATACTTTTCCAATCTCTTGATGAATATACTTTCAGTACACCTCAACCACCAGCTAAAACAATTCTTATTTTTCACCAATCCCTTATTCAAACAATATTCAAACACCGAACATCTAGGAATGATCCTTTTCTCCATACTCAACGATATCAGCAAAGAATTCTTTGCAATAACAGATGTCTCAAACCCCATTTTGTTAACAAGATAATCCAACACCGTATCAATTTTCTCTTCAGATTTCATCATACACCATGGATCGGTCCTAAACGCTAGCAAGACTTCAGCTTTAGACCAACCCCATTTGTTATAAGTTTCCATCTTCTTGTCCCAAGTAGATTTCGTCATCGATCTAATCGCATGAACAGCTAACATGAAAGTAGTTTTGGTAGGATCAAACCCCATTCCAACAACTTCATCTACAACACTTTTAAACTGTTCTGTACTAACCAAGAAATCTCGAGGCTGATAAGTTAATACATACATCATCTTTGCTACTGGCACACCAACATCGCGTAACAACTGCATATTCGGAATCATATTCGATTGAAAATCCCAATCCAATACCCAAGCACACCTCTTAATAGCAATCAGAGTTCTATCATCAGACTGAAGCACATCTCTAAGTAAACTCATGGATGGTTCTAAATGGTTCTTCAAGCTTCTACCTAAAGATTTAGGTCTTGCAGATAACACTTTCACAATATCTGAACTTGATAACCCTAAAGAACTAAAGAACTCAAATTTGGGCAAAAGGGTTTTTTGGGGATTACACGCGAGAGCCAAAGGGAACTTGCGAATCATATGAGAAATCTGAGTGTCTGTAAACCCTTGAGTTTTGAAAAACTCTTTTACAGAGTCTGCTTTATCTGGGGTTTTGAAATTTAGGTATTTAGCAGCTGAAATCGCCTTTTCTGGAGGAAATCCACAGGAATTTATAAGGTATGAAGCTGCAAACGAGTTTTTGATTGAGGAATATTTCGCTAACTTGGGTTTTGATGCTTTTGTTGACGATGATAATGAACGATGAACAGTTATACGAATCGAAGTTTTAAAGACAGATAATGTTAAGTTCTTGGTGGTGAGATTGAACATTGTGACTTTGTGAGTAGAAATTGTGGTGATGGAGAGATGACTCAACTGTGAATTGGGTGTTGTTGAGTACGATCTGTAAACGATTGAAGCTTCAGAAATTTGGGTTTTCTCTATGGTTTTTGCTTGCAGAAGAAAACCCTAAAACAAAACCCTAACTTTTGAAATTCGATTTTCAAGTGCATTGTTTAAGGGGTATTTCAAGATTTTCAATTCTGAGGGTGATTACGGGGTAGAATTAGCCTGCAAATCAAGTGTTATTAAGTTAGAATTTGGTAAATTTTTAGCAAAGTTTATTTTAAGATAAGGTAAACGTATCTATTTATATCTGGTATATAGAAATTATAGTCGGAATTAGATAAACCATTATGATGATTTGAAAATAGCGTTGTTGAAATTATTAACTACGCAATGAATCCCAGTATTAGATTAGAAGATGTTACCAAAAAAGAATCGTATTATATTTACCATGTTCAAACTTTTAATATTTGATTAATTTACACTTCATTGAATCTTTAGTATACAATAAAAAAGAACACGTATAGAAAGAGATTATGAATTTAATTTGGGGTAAGGTTGTTCTTGAATTTTAAACAGAGCCTTTGACTCGACTAAAAGTTAAACCGCTTCGACTTGGGTCAACTCAAATTTTAAAACCGAACTCGAGCTTGGCTCGGCTTTGTTTGACTTAGTTTTTAAAAAAAAATTGCTTATCTTGGTAGGTTGGGTTTCAGCTCAGTTAGATCGTTAGTACTTAGAAAATAAAAAAAGTCTTAACGTGATTGGATCAAATTACGATGAAAAGTTAGGCTTAAAAATTGAATGTTTTTTACTTAGATTATAAAATGTTAAAGTTAAGATTAATTTAAATGAGCCGACAAGTAAACCATCCTAGGCTTAGGCTTGAGCTTGAGCTGTTTACAAACCGAGCCAGTTCGAACAATACTTTTTCTAAATAAGCTTCAACTCATAGTTATTTGTAAAGTCATACATTTGCGTGAGCTAACGAGCTAACCACTCTTGACTTAGGCTTGGGCCCAAGTTGTTTACGAATCGAGCCCACTCAAGCGAGTCTCTTTCAACGTTTTTTCTAAATGAGTTTCAAGGAATGGGTTATTTGGATAGTCCGAATTCCGAAATAAGACTGTTAGTGTATGCTTCCCTTTGAGGAAAATAGAGTATAAAAGTGCATATGAGGGAGTGATGAGAGAGAATGTAAAAAGTGAAAGAAAAGAGATGTACTTGCATATTCTTAAGTTTAGATCATCCTTTAACTAGAATCTTGCATCCTTTAATCAAACGAACAGGATCTACTTTCATAACAAGTCATATCATACACATTAAGGGGTGTCTGTTGGGTTTTGAAGATAGATTATACTTTTTCAGAAAAAGAAAAAACATAAGCAATTTTTAATATAGATACTATCAGATTAGATCCATCTCAAAACGCAATCCCAAACAGCCCCTCATTTTTGCCTTTGGATACCAATCATCTAAACCAAAACAATGAATTATACAAGCTTTATATCCATATAACTTTGACCGAAAACAAAAGGGAACACAACACAATTCATCAACCATTTTCTTCCACTGTCCTAACCTAAACCAAAACATTCTTCCTTCAACACTTAAATTATGATACAAAACACTTTCTTCCCGTTAGGGGACAAGAAACAATCTACACTACTATAGGAATCATGTATGCCTCAATGTGTATTACGACTTTGTAATCCTAAACCTCATTTTGACTGGCCCGAGCTTGAAGACTGGTTTGACTGACTCCCGTTTTCTTCACTTGTTAACAAACGTGGAGGCCCTAAACTGAACCCGTTTTCCTTGATTGATCCATATGGGGCGTCTTTAGAGGGTAATGATGTAATTTGTGGAGTCTGATTCTGGAGCATTTCCATTCGCTTTAAAGAGGGGATGTTACCGTTACAGTAACCTCGCCACATGTCCCGATAAGCAGATTCCAACCCGGTAATAAATCTGGATCCATTGCACAAAGGAGATTTGGACATGAGGTTTCTTAGATCCATTCTGAGGTTTGAGAGTGCCGTAACATCAGATGCCAGTTGTATTGCCAGTCGGATATACTCATCTTCTGTTTTTGCAACCAGGTGTTCTAATCCTGCAATTCAGGGTCATGTTATATATATAAATAATTTAAAGTGTGCGCTAGAATCACACATAGACATGCACACAATGCCAGAGTCGGAACTAAAAAGGCTGCCTAGCTGGATCTTATCTTAATTCTTATCTTTACTTAATAATTTAAGTCGGAACTTTTATCAAGAATTTTAGAAAAAATAAAATAAATATTTTTTCAGAAAAATATGTTAGGCTATATTTATAAAGCGTAAAACATATAACAAATTCACATTTACATGTACATCACCAGTAATTGTATAAATAATTAAGCTAAAAAAATTAGATAGTAATTCAATCAGAAATTTACATATAGATATTACAAGATTAATTATAATTTCATGTACTGGGCTTTGAACAAGACCTAATTAAGCACCACCGGGATATTGAATAAATTAGGTGGTTGCAACTTTCAGGCCTAGGACGAGGCTTGTCGGCCTCAGCCAGGTCAGACCTAGTCACCTAGGAAAGGTCTCAAACCAGGACGGACCAAGAGAAGGTTTCAAGCCGAACCTAGAAAAGGTTTCAGGCCCAGCCCAAGGGTGTGCATCTCTAAATCCCAAACGAAAAAAAGGTTAAAAGACAATTTACCAACTGCATTTAGAAGACTGACACCAACGTTATGTGCATGTACAGCGCCACCCATGGTGACACATGGAACTCCCATATAAAGGGATTCACATGTGGTTGTAGTTCCTGCATATGGGAAAGTATCCAAGCTACATACACAAAAAAAGGATAATATGTTAGAATTTAGAAGGCATTGTACAAAAGAAAATCCGGCTACATTACTTTGGGGAGTGAAAGAGCAGCCTTTTGTAAGCAATATATCTTATAAAATAGATAACAAAATGAGAGAACTTAAAAATGTATAGGATAATGACGAATTTACCTGATGTCCATAAGCGAATATGCTTGCATATGATCATGGTTGAGTAATATCAAGGGCAAAAGATCAACACGAAGTGATTCCAAACCTAATTGCTCCAATGTTGATAGAAATTTCTGTCTTACACTATCACAGCAGAAAGGCTTGCATTTTACAATAAGCCTGGAGTTTGGAACTGCACATAAAATTTTGGCCCAAACTTGAAGCACTTTGGGTGTTATCTGATTGAATGCAAACAAATTCGAAGTCAAGAAAAGCCCACCATTGATCAATAAAAAATAAGAAACAATGAAATTAACCACCTTTGCTAAATTGTTGAAACTGCCAAATGTAATAAAGCCATTGGAAAGGGCTGGTGCTGGTGATGCAGGGCCAGCCTCAGGAGATGGAGTGTAACAAAGAAAGCAATCTGGTAGCCGAACAAGATCCTCCACATGCCTGCCACCAATAGAATACTTCCCATAAAGTTTAGTATGTGTATTAATAAGAGTTTATTCTATCAGGTCTTGAGAACATTATATAACTTTTTAGAGCTAAAGATCATACTTCTGCTTTGTATCAGGAGGGTCGGCCAGGGCATCAGTGATTCGATAGTCAATAGTCGGCAAACCGGTGGTATTTGGGTACCCAATCCAAGTCACCTATCAGTATATGAAGTCAAAAACTGTAGGAAACACTATGCATTTAAGGTCAACCATGTATTATTAATGTAATCTTACCACACAAAAATATTCAGAAATAATGTAACAGGTCTTGACAAATTTAAAATTTTGTGATATAAATATACAATAGTTTAATTCTTACAGATGTACTATTTACAAAATAGGTTCACTAGAAGTCAGCATAGCAATGTTAAGAATGATGTGGCGAGAAGGATGATATTTCAAGGCATACAGTAGCAGCAGACTCTACTAACTAAGAGCTATACAATATAATATATTTATTTAATTATTTAATAGCTTTTATATAAAATTACAAGCAGAAATAAAAAATATAGTAATCAATAACCTGAAGAGGTGCAGGGCGGCAAGCCATCATTCCCAACTTATTATTAGCAGTATGACCAGTTAATTCCACCAATATATCAACCTTATCTTCTCTAACCATGCTTGCAACCTTTTTCTCATCAATTCCATAAATATCTCTCCATATGCCACCTCCTTTCAAAACTCTGTCTCTGAACTTATGAGTTTTTGCATCTGCCTGAAACATTAATGAAAATAATATATAATTCCAGTTACAGTTAGCTTTCTCAAGAAAAAAAATATTGTATAATCACATGGGGCATGGAAACAAACACTTACCTTAACAACCCCTGAGTAAACAACCACCTTGTAATTAACATAGTCATGATAGACAAGAGGTGCTTCAATGAAATAAGATACAGAATGTGTAAAATAATCTGGAGACACATATCCAATAACAAGTGGTCTTTCTGGATCTTTTGAATTCTCCCATGAAGTATATTGAGGATATAATCTCATGAACCGCCAGCCCCAGTCCCTGTAAGAAGTCATAATTTTTTTTTTTTAATTTACTCATTAATCTAACAACATGCAAAGAATACATATTTGACTTAGTAGTTAAAAGGACCTGTGAGCTTCAAATAATTTATCATCTGTTCCCTCATTAATATAGTTCATCGCAAGTAATCGGTTCTGCAAATAATAGTCAATGTACAGTAATAACTAATAAGAACAGTGTTGAATGAAGCTTAACTATGTGATAAAGATTTCTTTAATCATCTTCATTTATTGGTTTAGTTTTAGATGCAATCATCATCTGCATTGAACTATAAGACATAATTAACGTAATACCAAATTACAAGCTCCAGTTTTGCAGCAAGTGAAATTGATCAAGTAAACTGACTTTAAAATGTAATCTATACTCATACAAAACAATATGAACAGATACACCATCATTATTCAATAGGATTGTTGTTCATATAAAAGTTCAAAAAGTTAACTCGGAATCACATTAGCAGTAATAGATATGATTAATTGCTACTTTGAGAGAAAGCTTAAAAAAAACACACACTGGATTTACCTTTTCAAGGGCCATTATAAATCTTCAACAAAAGAGTATTAGACACTGACTGAATTTACCTTAAGTTTGGGAACGATAACATGACACCAAATTTAGGGGTAGTTTGTTTGCTTGTTAATGAACCACTCAATAATTCAACTTCTTAACTGTTCAGACATCTACTAAACAAGACTGATCCATACCATCTTGTGAGACTTGCAAATCTAGCTTGTCTATATAAGATGCAGACAAATATGTCGTAACCAATAATGCAATTGTAGTTTAGTTTTTGACACATACCGGCATACTCTTTCTTCTTTAACATACTATGCCATTAAGTTTAAACCTTCTCTTATTTGAATATTGAATACTATAAACTTACTCTCTGCAGCTTCACAGTCACCAAATATGCAACGCCATCAATTTTCTCAATAATTTAGCAATAAAATACTTGCTGACATCATTTACTTCCACTCCTATCCTACCTTTACATTTTCTTTTCATTTTGAGTTGTTTTTATATTAACAATAGAATATCTCATCGAAATTACCCTCATTATGTCAGCAACTCTTTTTGTAGCGAAAACATGTTAGATGATACTGTTTCTCTTCCTAATTACATTCTCTTCTTCAAGAAAATAGTTACTCCATCCCAGAAATATTGTCTATGGTACTTTTTTTGTTTATCCCAAAAAATCTGTCCACTTTTAAGAATGTAGAGTTATTTATTTACTAATTTTTCCATTTAGCATTAATTATCTTTGTTATAAATGTTGCAAGTCAATAGTATCTTAAATGAATTAAGAGTGAATCTAGGTAGTCAAAGGTGCAAGACAAACTCAAGGCACAAAGGGTGTTTTTGTTGCCTAGGTGCAAGGCACAAAAAAGCGCACGACCCAAACAAAAAAAAATGATAATATACATACACACACACAATAGGCATAGAAAACTAATGCTAATGTTAAACAAAAATCATCCTAATACAAATATGACAAAAAAAACAAACATAATTAGCAATTAAAATCATCTGACTAATATTAAAATTAATAAAAAGCTTCTATAAACATCCTAATATAAAAATAAAATATAACTGGTTGTATACTTATTAACTATACCCAATTAAACACTAATCAAGTGTACAAATCCCAAATAAAAAATCCAAACAAAAAAACAGAAAAACAAGTAAAAGAAAAGGACCAAACAAAAGAAGATAAAAATTCAAACAGGAAGCCCAAATAAAAGAAAAAAGGCCCAACAGTCAGTTTATCGGGCATCTAACATAGAATAAGAAACGAAAAGGACCACCGTCGCGTAGAAGAGAAGAAAGAGGAACAGCTGCTGGCTGCTGCCTAAAAGAAATAACCCTCGCAACTACGAATACTAGACGACCATCAGTGTTGTAAAAATCGGCCTAGGCGGCCGATTAATAGGGGATTAATCAGTAGTCGGCCCATTACCATGTCGATTTCATCTAATCGGTACAAAAAATCGGTAGTCGGTCCTAGGCGGCAATAATCGGCATTAATCGGCATTAATCGGAGCAATTTCCTAGGCGGTCAAAGTCGGTCAACGCAAATATTTGTGCTTTTTAACTTATAATTCTGATCCATTTACTTAATTCTAAACCTAGCCGACATTGACAACACATCAACCAGCCCCTAAAAGTCGACCTCCGCCTGCGGCCAGCCTCCTCATTAACTTATAAATCTGACCCATTTACTCAATTTTAAAGTATTTGATCTTTGAAGTATTTGAACTATTATATTTTGAACTATTTGATCTTTGTAGTACTTGATTGTTATTTTTAACTATTTGATCTTTGTAGTATTTGATCTTTGTTATTTTTATTTAACTGTATATATAATTTATAAAAAATACATATAAAATCTCCAAACCGATTAATCCCTAGTCGGTACCTCGCCGCCCGACTAACGCCTAGCGATTTTTACAACATTGATGACCATCTTGCCTCACCGCATTGCCTAGACAGGCCCATACCTCCCGCACACGTTTCGAGACAGTCGCCTTGCCTCTCCTGAGTCCTGGGCATGTGCCAGCCCGCTAGTGACTACATAGAGTGAATTTGGCATTTTACAAACAAAAAATTTCATTAACTGCACATATCTTAGATATCGTTGTGCTTGTCATAATTTACTCTATTACTACTCCCATCAAGAGGCCAAAATGATCCCCAAAACATAGCCACCCATTACAACTTCGCACAATAACTAAACATGCAAAAGATTCTCACGGTCTTAACATCATGTCTCCATTTTAAAAACTTAGAAAGATCATCCTCATTAAGGCATCATATATACCTATTTAAGGCAAATCACAAGTGCAATAAATCAAAATAAGTGTGAAAAAACAAGCATATAATGCTACCTGGCCTGCATTGCGAGAATCTGGGTCAATCTTAAGACATTGCTCATATGCTTCAATAGCCAAAGATATACTCCCAGCATCTCTGTAAAGAACCCCTACAAGTAACAATTTATAACAAATAATTTGTAGGGCTTTGCTAGTAAGCTTTTACTATATATTTGAAGCTTGTATGAAGACAATCCAGATATACAGTGGTTTGATATATCAGAAAAGTGTCCTTCTCATAATTTGTTTGCAAACTTAACAAACTTTCATGTATAGTACACTCAAGTTTTCCTATTAATTTTTAATGTCAGTACTGCAATTCCCAACCAAAAAGACCATCTAAATGTTACTGCCATTTTCTAAGAAAAGCAATTAACCATGTATTTTGAGGAACTAGATGATCATGTTCCCAATCTGAAAATTAACTTCACCAAAATTCTGTGCAGAAACGACTACGGTATCTGATAAAACAGTTTATGATATCAATGTATGATTTATTGGAAACAAACCTAAGTTATTGTAAGCTTCTGCATAAGTAGGATTTGCCACAATTGCTTTCTCTATCATGCTAGCGGCAGCATCCATTTTACCCTATATATTAATTTAAATTGCAAATTAAGTAATAGTAAAATCATATTGCCTTGTAATACAGATAGATTAAACTGTACCTGCACTGTGTAGACTACTCCAAGGTTGTTCAACGATTGAGAGAAATTGGGTTTAATCGACAAAGCCAACTTTAATAAGAGAAAAAAACAATAAACAAAAAGAACTATTAGAATTAGATCATCATGTGTTAGACATGTGACACAAATAGTTTGCAATATTTACCTGATAACAATCTACAGCTTTATCAAGGTTGTCCCGGTCTTTGTATATTACTCCAAGATTATTGCATGCCTCTGCACAATGGGGATTGAAGTGGAAAGCAAGTTCATAGAATACAATTGCCTGCAAACAGAAATGTGAGCTTACTACAATTTATAGAAAATAACACAAAAGGCACTTACAGTTGACTGAATGTAATTCTTTGATATAAGAAACATAAGATAATGAAAAAGAATTAGCAGCAAAAATCAGTGTTACCATTTCAAACTTCAACATTTCCCCATAAGCAACCCCAAGATTGTACATGGCATCTGCATAATGCCAGTTATAGTACAGAGCTTTTTTATAATATGCCACACCTTGGTTAATGTCACCCTCCAATTTCACCTAAAAACATAACATGACTAATCATGACATCTAAAAGAAGGAATAACAAATCATGTTTCAAAAAGTTACCTTTGTGCCCAAATCTGTTAAGGCAATTGCCATGTTATTCTTAGCTATCTCAAAGTTGGGAGACACAGCCAAACACCTGGAAATCACAAGAAGAAAACCATACAAAGCCAATTAGCCAAACATAATAATGATTACCCTACTAGAACATGATAAATAAACATTCATAACCTCTCATAACAGGCAATAGCTGACTCAAGATCTCCACGGTTTTTATAAATCACACCCATGTTACAATATGCTTCAGCATACATAGGCCTTTCCAAAGCAGCCTTTTCATAGCAATTAAGTGCCGTATCATATTGCATCAATTCAGAATATACAACTCCAAGATTGTAAAATGCAGGCTGCCAATATTAAACTAGAAACGTCATCATCTAAAAGTGCAAAAGATGAAATGAAACTATCAAGATGTATAAAAAACATGCAATTACAGCATAATGAGGGTCAATCTTTATAGCATCATAATACTTCTGGATCCCCTCTTGAGTGTTGCCAGCAAGCTTTAGACTAGTTCCAATATCTGTTAGTACAATTGAGAGGCATTCTGCTGCTGGTTTATATGATGGGTCTGCCTCCAGAGCCTTTCGATATGACTGCATGAACAAATAGCAAACTTAACTGATAACAAGATCTTTACAGCACATAAAGTCATTAGAATTGTGTGATAACATAGTGATAATATACTAAGTTCAGTCAACACTATTATACCTCAGCAGCCTCTACATGTCGACCTTCATCCTTATACAAGATACCACAATGAGTAAGTGCACATGCATTTTGTGGATCTAATTTAACAGCTTCAGAAAAGCTCTCAAAAGCCTGCTTTCCAATATTTTGCATCTGCAAACATATTCCTTTGCCAATATGGGCCTCAATATTCCTATTGTCATCCTGTAGTACACTTTCATATATAGCAAGAGCTTCCACAAATTTGTTTCTAGACCGTAAAATATTAGCATAACCAATTGCATCTTTCCCATCATAACGCTTTTCTATTGGACTAACACATGCTGTAGAACTACTGACACCTAATGACGGCTCAATTGTTTTCAAGAAACCATTTTCTTCAACTTGACCCTTCTCTTTCGCTCCACCTACATCCTTTTCTGTCAATGCCATCTTGTCACCGCTAAAGACACAAATATCTGGACCAACTGCAAAAAATTAAAAAATTGTTGGTTTGAAAACTAAACAATAATCTTGGAATCTAAAGCAGCCAATTTCATAGATCGACATGGTGTGTACTATACAATGATTCCTTTTAATCATCTGAAATGAGTGTATGATGCAATACTAATCCTTCAACAATTTCACTGAGTAGCATCTTCTACCTCGTGAATAACTCCACTATCCTACTATGCCCCAAAACCCTAACACAATTGCACAAGCGCACAAAAATGTAACCGATCCACCCCAAACCCTAACTCAAACACATGACCCTTACATCAAATCACGAATCACGCATAAACCTCGAAAACACAAACTCACACAATACGGATCAATGATTTCACCTTACTTCCACTAATGCAAATCAAATAACAAAAACCTAAAATAACACGATTCGAGTCCATACACGCAATCCAACACCTACAATAACAAACACACAATAACGCAAAACTCAAATACCTAAATACGCATCCAACGCGGAGGTTCGGAGCGAAATAGCATTTCCGATGCTCACTTGTATCCTCTGTCGGAGATGATTGACGGAGGAGTGAGAGGCTTAATAATGGTGGTTTTTGTGTACGCCGGTGAGAAGACGGTGGATATGAGACTATGAGTAGAGGTCGTTACCGCCGCTGCAACGGAGCGCCACCGCGGCGGTGGTGGTGGTGGCGGTGGTGGTGGTGGTGGGCAATCGAGCAGTGGTGGGAGAAAGAGGAAACAGCGAGAGATCGTTTGTAGTCAAATGTTAACCCCGTTTCTGTGATTTTGCCCGCGTTCTACTGCAACCCTGGCCCGTATAATAAGTAATCAAAAATATGGGTTATGGTAGACTACAAAAGTAGTCCTTGTAACTATTGTTGATGTACGGTTTCAGTCCCTGTTCTTTTTCGTTTACGTTTGACTGTTTAAGAATAAATAATTGAAGAGCTTGTCACAAGGCTTGATTTTCAGGTATGTCTAACGGCTGTTTGACAATCTCTGAACTAGTAAATGCTGAACCAGTAAGAGGTCTGAATATATAAAAAACTTTAAACTAGTAAGTGTTGAACCAATGGATACTGTTTGGTTGGATATCTGAATAAACGTGCATAATGACTATTTTAAATCATTTACCTCTAAACCCTAAAAATCAACATCCCAAAAACCTACGTTGTCCTTCATCTCCTTCAATGGAATCTTTCAAACCCAATCAACAAACCCACCTCATGTCACACCCCGACCGATGGCGGAATCATTGAGGCGGACGAATGTTAATCGATTGTTCGTAGCACGTGGTAGTAATTGCGTTGAAATAATATTAAATGTCATTTTCATTGAATAATACTATTCGAATAATACATTACAATCAAATAAAAGTCAAGTAAACATAATGATATTGTCTTTAATTTTTTACTAAGTCCAAGCCCTAAATATGCATATAGAAGTCCATTAATCTGCATTCCTGAAATCATGAGAAAAAATAACGAGTCAGCTAACGAATTAGCCGGTGAGTAAACAAATGTCTGAATACATATATAGATTGATTAAAATGATTAAAAATAATTCATTTCACATGACAATGTCAAAACTTATAATACAGTAGTGTAACATAAAAGACAAACCAACACAATCAAACCTAATAACTGAATTGACTTGGTCCGCATACGAAGCCTTATAGAATGTATGATTCCAGTTTCCATCACCACGCGAATAAATAAATGGGGTGGCTTTGTCAAACCAATAGATTTAACATTGTTACCGTGGTTGCATGAATTAATGATTGTGTTAATATCAAGTTTATCTAACTATGAACATATAATTGCAAGTAATAAAATAGCATGTCTTGAATTGAATTTTAAAATAGAATAACAATGAATAACAATTGATTGTATAAATATCACATGATTTCCCCAAATAATAAACATATAAAAATAAGCAATGAATACTCACTTGATAGATGTGATTGATTTGAATACTAGAATGTGAGAATAGACACCAACGGTTTTTCTCACGGTTAACCTATGAGTGTGTATGATTAAAGACTATACATGATTTAGGATTTCAATTGAGATTTTAGATTTTTAACAGTTAGATTAAAAATAATGTAATTTAATCTATATAACTTGATTAAATATAATATATTAATTAGGTAATTGGATTTGGAAATAATAATAATATAGACTATTAAATATCGTTAAAACATTTAATCTATAACATTTGAATATAACATAATTAATTTGATAGTTAATTATATGATGACTTGGTAAAAATAATTAATTTGAAATAATTTAGGTTTGATTTAAATTAATTTTTATAGAATACAAAACTTAAATATTATAATATTTTTATAACATTTAAAACCTTTAAAATTAAGTAAATTATAATTTTTTTTAAAAACTTTAGAATTTTCAGGAATTAATTTATAATCATTGGAATGGATTTTTAGTTAACAAAATAACTATTATAATAATTTAATAACATTTAAAAGAATTTCTGGAATTTAACATAGTTAAAAATTTGAATTTAAAAAATAATATCGGGAATGCCCGGTTCGAACCCGGGTCCCCTGTGAAATGGAAGCGAGTTAACCCGTGGGCTGGTACCCATACCTGTTTTGTTTCCATAAAGAAAATTTAAAAAATGAAACTTAAACGAATACCCAAATCCATATGAACCCTAAACTTAAATCATCCAAATTGAACATTGATTCGACGTTGATAACCCAAATGAAGATGGGCCTTTTGATTAGCATGATTATATGAATGTGCACATGTGCTTAATTACTTGATTGAAGATCGATTTGATGATGAATGGTAGAGAAGAAAGTTGCTACTGATGAGTTATCGAATGGAGTTGATTCTTGATGATTTGATTCAATTAAAGGGTTGGGAAGCTTCTAATGGTGATGAGATGTATTAACCCTCACTCAATTTTGATTTAGATTTCTACTAACATGGGTCTCGACTAAGTTGCGGGTCGATGAAGAAGATGATGATCAAAATCGACGAGTGTGTGTTTTTAGTTGGAATTGATGTTACATAAATTTAAAATGGATTGGTTAGAATTATTCTCCTTGGTTTAGTAGGTACAATTCAATCAATTATGTTTCGAACGAGTCAAGGATTTGAATTTGGGTGTTTCAACTTAGTTAAGAACATTGATATGACTTTAGTCGCTGTGATTGGGAGTTTTGATTTTGAAATGATCTCGAAAACGTTTCCATTAACTTAATTTTGATTACTAAGTTAGAATTGAGTTGAAACAGAAATAGGTTTGATTGAGTTTCGGCTTTAAGATGGAACAACGCATAACAGCCGATTAACTCTAATTAAGGTAGGTCACAAGTTCGAATCTGGTTCGCGAAGGCGATAGAACGACTTGATTTGGCTAATTCGATCAAAACTTGGGGGTTTGATGGTTGTCGGAATGTTGGTCGGAGGAAGGAGGTCGACGGTTTTGGTGGTTGTTTTGGTTCCCTCTTCTTCTGCGAGTGGCTTTGCGGCATTGGGGCGACGGTCGCCACCGCGTTGGGGCGGTGTGGAGCGGTGAGACTCATCGAGTTGCAGTGGTCGCTGTCACACCCCAACCTTAACGGTGGAAACGTCGAGGTGTGAGGGTTAAAATTGTTCATGCCACACATCGCTAAATTAAAAATGACAATATTATTAAATATCAAGATTCATAACATACATAATGGGAATAACATAAGTTCAACAATCAAATTCAAAAGTTTCCCAAGCGTCATGTGACAATAAATGTCCTTTTTATTATAATCTAGATCCAATCCTAGATGTGAACAAGTCTTCAAAAGCAAGTTAAGCAGTATCATTTCCTGAAACATGTTAAAAAATAAAGTTAACAATATGTTGGTGAGTTTCCATAGGTTTTTCATACATAGATATATATATCAAAAGATGACAATTCATGTCATAGGTTATTGAATAAAGTAAATAAAGATGGATGAACAAATGTAACAATCAAACCTTGACAAATATGGCCATTACAAGATTAAACGATTAGCTAAGTGTATTTGGTTCCCATAGTGCTCAAAAATACGACACTAGGAGCCGGCAATCACCTCGGCTTTAGCACCAAATAGGCTTGTCAGGCCCATAGACCTATGACGTCGCTAGGCTAGCAATAGTTAATGATTGTATCTTACAAGAGTCATCACATGATAGTTACAAGAGTTCAAATAACCATGACAAAATAAGATGAATTGCATAAGTGTTACAAGAGTAAAAACGTGTTTACAAGTGAGTTAAATATAAGATTAACATGCTTCACCCCAAAAGTGTGAAATAATATAAAATGGAGTATGAAAACTCACATGGATAATAAGGATGACAAATAAGAAGTCTTGTATATAATGCCGAGGATTCGTTAACGTTCAACCTAAATGAACGTCATGTTAAGTTAATTATGATAATTATGGTGTTATATTTATAAACCATTTAGCCCATGATTCTTTTTAAATTATTAAATAGATACAATTTGTTATTATTTTGGTATTTAAATGATTAAATAAGAATTTTAGTGATTAACACTATTAATAAGAGTTAGACTTTTATTATCAAATGATTATTACTTACTATTTAAATAAAATAGTAATTTCGTAGATTTAAATGATTAAAATTATATTAATTACAATAAGTGTACATTTTAAATATGTACATGTATATTTATTTTCATAAAAAAATATAAACAAATAAATGTGTAACAACAACAATAAAGAATTTATTTAATTGAAATTATAAAAAAATTAAGTGGAACTCATTACAATTTGAGATTAATCATAAATTTTATTTAGTATAATTTTTTTATAATTTTTGAAATAAAAGAAATGGAAATTCCTTAATTAAATTTTTGAGAAAATTTAAAAGAAAATGATTTTATTTATTTTTTGATTAAAAATAATTTTATATGATTTTTAAATATTTTACTGCATTTTAAATGTTAAAAAAAACCTTTTTTAAAAAAATATGGCAGGGCCTCGGGTTCGAACCCGGGCCCTTTGCCAAAGCAACAGGCGTACAAACCACCGGGCCACAGCCTGATTAGTGTCCAATAACAGAAATATTAATTTAAATACATAACCCCCAAAATTCCCCCAAAATCACATGAACCCTAACTTCGATTCCACTCCAATTGACCCACGAAACACATTCCATAATGAAATTAACATTAGGGCTTTTGTTTCCCATGTGAAATCGAGTATCAACATGTATTTAATTACCTGATTCGGTTATGGACTCGATGTATGCGACTCACGCTAGTGTCGCGACGGTTTGTCGGACCAAATTGTGATGTGTGTGTGTGTGTGTTTTGGTAAAATTAACAATGCAGAAAGCTTAAGAAAGTCGATTTGAAGTTTTCCCCTTTGTTTATATACCTCAATTCGATCGATTAATTGCCCAGCGGCTATAAGGTAAATGTCGGGAGTTTCAGGTCGAATCAAACGGGTTTTAAGTGGTTTCAGGTGAATTTAATCCCATCATTGATTTACATTTGATTGCGTGAACATATATGTTTAATTAATTGGATTAATATCACGATTTACTACTGAAACGGATTGAGCTTTGATGTGGTTTCGATTTCAACTTTGAATGTTAGTGAAATCTCTGTTAATTTCGAATTAAATCAGGTTCCTGAGTTCGAAATGTGTCACAGGGCCGGTTGGGTTCGTTTTTATGTGTTAAAAGTGGGGTTTTCTTGGGGTTTATGGGTCGCCAAACCTTTGGCTGGAGTTGGCCGGAGAACAGGCAGGAAATGCGGGGATGGGTTGGGTTTAAAAAGAAATTTACAATTAGGTCCCTGAGGTTTTAGCATTTGTTATTTTAAAACCAGAATTCAAGTTTTAATTTAAACTAAATTTTTAGTTTTAGTCCCTGTGGTTTAAAGTTTATCATTTTATGCTTAAACCTATAATTTACAAGTTTTTAAAACTATAAACTTATATTGTTTTTATTTATTTACAATTTCAACACTTATTATAATTATTAATTATTTTTAGTATTATTATTTTATCATTTTATTATTATTCTCATTAATATTAGTATTTTCTTTTATGTTTGCTATTATTTTTATTATTATTATTATTATTATTATTATTATTATTATTATTATTATTATTATGATTATCATTATTTATTTAATTATTTCATTATATTCAAATTATAATGATTTCGAAAAATTACAAATAAGTCATCGTACTTGCATTAATAACGAAGCAAACCCTACAAGAGATAACTAAGTTTAACAAACGTCTAACAGAAATACGAGAGGTCACAGTCTCCCAAACTTTAAGGAATTTCGTCCAGAAATTAAAGACAAGGCTAAACGGAAAGATTGGGATATTTCTTCTTCATATAATCCCCACGTTCCCATGTGAACTTAGCTCCACGTTTGCTTTCCCAAAAAACTTTGACGATCGGTGTGGTAGATGTTCGGGTCTTCTTCAGCGTTTGGTCCATAATCTCGACAAGTTTCTCAACGAAATGCAACGACTCGTCAATTTGGATTTCCTCCAAAGGAACATGCAAATTTTCATCGGCCAGGCATTTCCTCAAGTTCGAGACATGGAAGACAGGATGAACCCTGCTAAGTTCGGTAGGTAGTTCCAGTTTGTAAGGCACCTTCCTAACTCTTTTCAGAATTTTGAAAGGTCCTACAAAACGTGGGGCTAACAACACCCTTCCATGGTGAGACCTTTACGAAGAAACATGTCGTTGACTTGAAACTCCAATGGTTTGCGTCTTTTACCCGCGTAACTCTTTTGACGAATTCTAGCCACCTCAAGGTTATTACGGATTTTGGAGACTTTATCAGTTGTTTCTTGAGTGAGTTTTTGGACCAGTAATGAAATTCTCTCCAATGTCAGTCCAGCAGATCGGAGAACGACATTTTCGTCCATATAAAGTTTCGAATGGTGCCATTTTGATACTTGAATTTCATTTGGTCTTCACGTTCCCATGCGAATTTTTAGGGCACATTTAGAATTCTAACGAACTGTGATTGGTGTTCGATTATGGGGGAGTTGCTTCACTTTGCGAATTATGGAATTTTTACAGGTTTCTCGACAAGATGCATGCAATTTGGACTCCTCCAGTAGGATACGAAAGTTATCATTGACAAGATAAAATTTTTTTTTTTGAGATTTGACACATGAAATGTTGGATAAGAAATGCTGAATTCTAGGGGCAGTTTAAGCTTATAAGCCACTTTTTCAATACGCTCAAGTATTTTGAAGGAACTTACATAATGAGATGACATCTTAATGCTGATGGAAAGACATGTAATTGTATGAAAGTTTGATCAACGGAAATTGAGAATCCCAAAAGCTACTAAATAAAATGACACAAGTTCAATGCATATCTTGAAAGGTTGTATCGTTCTTTCCACTTCGGTCAGCGAATGATGAATTGTACTAAGATTGTCTTGTGTTTTCGAAGACGATTTAAAGGTTTGGCTAGCACGAAAGATAAGTAGACCATCCCGATCAAAGATTTTTAAGACATACCACGGTGGCTGACTATTTCGTCAATGTAGATACGAGTCAAACTCTCGACTCGATATGCCTCAAGAATCGATATGAATTGCACCGGTTTAGTCATTCGACCAATGATGAAACAAATATTATTATGATAAATTGGTGATGAACTCCATGGATAAATGTTTCCTTTTACACATAGAAACTTCAAGTTAAACAAAAAAATTCAGAGGGATGCCGATGTTTGATTTTGACTTCTGAGCAGGTGATGTAACGCCCGCCTCCCAGGGCACACCCTAGGGAGCGTTACGCATCGGATATACAGAACACATAGTAATCAGAGAATACAAAGCGGAAGTCAAACAATAAATTATAAATTATAACGTATTATACATCTGCCTTCTAATACAATACTAATATTACATCAACTTAACTATAGAATAGATCCAAATCCTCGGCAACACTTTAGTCCTTTATTTCCTCATGAGCTTAGTCCATAATCTCTTATTCTTGTAATCACCTGGCACCTAGGATGTGTGTCCATAAAATAAAAACATTTGGGACTCAACATAAAGCTTGTGAGTTCATGAACATAGTATTCTTCAAAAATCAAAACATATTAATATTGACTATTGCATCAAGCAGATACAATCATGACAAACAGATAGGAACAGAGTAAGCACAGTATAAATTCACATAACCAGGCTATGTATACAAACTCCACTGGCTAAAGCAGAATCATACAAGCAGCCCTCAAGCATCCTATCAAGCATTGCCACATATCACAGATGCTATTGATAGTCAATTCTTCAATTATTACCAGTTATCAGAACATCACATCCCGTTTTAGGAAAACAGTTCAGAGGAACTCACCCTTTTAGAAGTTGTCCAACAGTTGATAATCTTTCCTAGTACAATCTGGTAATATCCCTAGGTCCTGATACAGTTTAAGTAATCTTAGGTTAGGTAATGATACAATTAACTAGTTATTGTAATGATTGAATATTGGTTTACGCTACCTTGTTTAAGCATGGGTGATCAGTCCATGCCTAACTAAGGCTAGGCTTACCCAATAGCCACTCCTAACAATAACCCTAACACCTAAAAATAATAATACTAATAATACTAAAACCACTTCTAATACTAATAATAATCTAAAATAAATAATAATTAACTTGACATAACTTAAACGAGAACATACTTAAAACTATCTACGACAATCTGATGTAGAGTCTCCCTACTCGCGCTCCTACCCGAGCTCCAAAAACGACTAATAACAATACCCAATGGGGTATCGATTACCTGGAATTCTCTTTATAATAGAGCGTTTCCAAGAAAACTTATAATCTAAACTCAACCTTAAGGTTTCTATTTATAATGGCTTTTGAATGTTCTCTTTTGTTCTTCTGGTCAATGTGGGATGGAGGTTGAGGCGTCTGCTTGCTTCAGTTCTTTCAATTTGACATCTAAAATGTCATATTATATTATTATAATATTATATTATTATAATTAATTCAGCTGCTTAACTTGTTTTTCTCTTATAACTTTTAAAATATAAGGATCTATACAATTTTGAATATGCCGTTGAGACGAGCTTATTTTTCTCTACGAGTCCACCTAAGTTTCGTTAAAAACTGAGCACGTTTAAATATAATATATTATTATATTTATAAATATTTAAACGGTCTCTTACGACACTAAAACTCGTCTAAAACTTTAAATTTAGAATAGTCATTTCACTCATTAGTTACTCGTTTAACAATATACAAAATATAAAGTTCATATTTCTTTTATTTTAGCTATTACATATGACCCAAACGCTCGGGATGTTACATTCTCCTCCCCTTAAAAGAATTTCGTCCTCGAAATTCGAAGTCTACTCAAATAATTTAGGATATTTGGCTTTCATTTCTTCTGCTAATTCCCAAGTCTTCTCGGGCCCTTTTTGACCTTGCCACTGAACTAATACTAATGGAATTATCTTCTTTCTTAGTTTACGCTCTTGAAAATCGAGAATCTTTAAAGTTCTTTCTGTGAAGTTTAGTTTTTTATCCACTTGCACGTCCTCCAATGACACTGCTTGTGTTGGATCTGCCAAACATTTCCTTAGGTTTGATATATGAAATATATCATGAATACCTCTTAAGGTTTCTGGTAATTCTAACCTGTATGCAACTGTACCGATTCTTGCGATGATTTTGAACGGTACAATATACCTGGGACTTAACTTCCCCGTTTACCAAATCTCATCACTCCTTTCTATGGTGAGACTTTTAGCATTACATAGTCTCCTTCTTGAAATTCTAAAGGCCTCCTTCTGTTATCAGCATAACTCTTTTGTCTATCTTGAGCAGCTTTTAGTTGTTGTCTTATTTGTTGTATTTTCTCAGTTGTCTCAAGAATAATTTCGGTTTTGGTCAACTGATCATCCCCTATTTCTGTCCAACAAATGGGAGTTCTACACTTTCTTCCATATAATGCTTCAAACGGTGCAGCTTTAATGCTGGAATGGTAGCTGTTGTTATAAGAAAATTCGATCAAAGGCAAATGATCTTCCCAGCTACCTCCAAAATCAATCACGCAAGCACGCAACATGTCTTCCAAGGTTTGAATTGTTCGCTCGCTCGGACCATTAGTTTGAGGATGATATGCAGTGCTTAAACTGATTTTGGTTCCTAGTTCCTTTTGGAAACTTGTCCAGAATCTGGATGTAAATCGGCTATCCCTATCAGAGATAATGGATAAAGGCACTCCATGTTTACTTACTATTTCATCAATATATATCTTGGCCAGTTTTTCTATTGGATAACTCTCATTTATGGGTAGAAAATGTGCTGACTTGGTTAGCCTGTCAACCACGACCCATATAGCATTATATCCTTTTCGTGTTCTTGGAAGTTTTGTGACAAAATCCATCGTCACTCTATCCCATTTCCATACTGGCAACTCCAATTGTTGTAACTGGCCGGCTGGTTTTTGATGTTCAATCTTAACTTGCAGACATGTTAAGCATTTCTTAACGTATTGGGCTATAGATCTTTTCATATTAGGCCACCAGTAGTGATTTCGAATATCTTTATACATTTTGCTTGCTCCGGGATGCATTGTGTATTTGGACTTGTGGGCTTCATCCAATACTTTGCCCTGAATACCTCCAAATTTTGGGATCCAAATTCTCTGACCAAATCGTAAATTCCATCCGTTCCTTGAGTCAGTAATTTTTGGTTACCCATCATTCTTTCAGCCTGAATATTCTCATCTTTCAACGCTTTAGTTTGAGCATTCTTGATTTGGTCTTTCCAATCAATCTTGACATCTATCTTTAATGCTTTTACCCTAATTGGTTTAACTTTTTCTTTCCCACTGAGAGCATCCGCAACTACATTAGCTTTTCCTGGATGGTACTTGATTTTACAATCGTAATCATTAAGAAGTTCCATCCACCTTCTTTGCCTCGTGTTTAACATCTTTTAATTAAAGATGTGTTGTAAGCTCTTATGGTCTGAGTAGATTACACACTTAGTACCATACAAGTAGTGTCACCAAATCTTTAAAGCAAACACTATGACACCCAATTCAAGGTCATGCGTAGTATAGTTCTTTTCATGAAATTTTAGTTGTCGTGATGCATAGGCTATAACCTTATTTCATTGCATCAACACACAACCTAAACCATTATATGAGGCATCACAATATATTGCAAAGTCTTCATTACCATCTGGTAATGCAAGTATGGGAGCACTGCTAAGCTTTTGTTTTAGAAGGTTGAAAGCTTCTTCCTGCTTTGGTCCCCAGTCAAACTTTACATTCTTTCGAGTCAAAGATGTTAAAGGGGTAGCAATCTTGGAGAAGTCATGAATAAACCTTCTGTAGTATCCTGCTAATCCCAAAAAGCTCCTAATCTCACTGGGATTCTTCGGGGATTCCCATTTCATCACAGCTTCTATCTTGATTGGATCTACTTGTATTCCCTTCTCATTTATCACGTGACCGAGGAATTGAACTTCTCTTTTCCAGAAGTCACATTTAGAGAATTTTGCATAAAGCATTTCTTGTCGAAGTGTTTCTAGAACCATTTTCAAATGTCTGGCATGATCATCTTGGTTCTTAGAATAAATAAGTATGTCATCGATAAAGACAATGACAAACTTATCCAAGTATGGTTTGCAAACTCTATTCATCAGATCCATAAATGCTGCAGGGGCATTGGTTAGTCCAAAAGACATAACCAAAAATTCATAATGCCCATAACGCATCCTGAATGCGGTCTTGGGAATGTCTTCCTCGTGCACTTTCAACTGATGATAACCTGATCGAAGATCAATTTTTGAAAAGTAGTTGGCTCCTTGAAGTTGATCAAATAAATCATCTATTCTTGGTAAAGGATACTTGTTCTTGACAGTTAACTTGTTTAATTCTCGATAATCAATGCACATACGCATTGAACCATCTTTCTTTTTGACGAACAATACTGGCGCTCCCCAAGGTGAGGAACTCGGTCTAATAAACCCTTTTTCTAAGAGTTCGTCAATTTGCCTCATAAGTTCTTTCATCTCCGAAGGGGCTAGATGATAAGGAGCCTTCGCTATTGGTTTAGCACCAGGTACTAAATCAATACGAAATTCTATCTGACGATCAGGTGGAAGTCCTGGTAAATCTTCCGGAAACACGTCTGGGAAGTTGCACACCACAGGGATTTCATTGATTTGTATTTCCTTTTTAGCATCTATCATGCACAAAAGAAAAGCTATGCATCCTTTCTGAATACATTTCATTGCCTTCACTGCTGAGATGATATTGGTCTTAGGATTTCCATCACTTCCATGAACTAGTAGCTTTTCCCCATTTGGCTTACGTACCGTTATCGTCTTATGTTCACAGTCGAGACGAGCACAATATTTATTCAACCAATCCATCCCAAGAATGATATCATATTCACTTAGAATGGTCGGCATTAAATTTACTGAGAATTTAGTGTTAACTAGGGTAATAACACAATCCTTAAAAATCTTACTTATCTTATCTTGCTCACCACTAATATATGCACAATCTAGAGTTTGTGGTACTAAGTTCAAATAAGGTACTAAGGCAGTTGAAATGAAACTTCTATTTGCGCCCGTATCAAATAAAACTCTAGCATATATGTTGTTAATGAGAAACGTACCAGCTATAGTTTCATCCCCAGCTTCTTTTAACACATACACTCGGCCCTTGGAGTTGTTTTGATTCTCCACAGGTTGTGTTTGTGGAGGGTTCTTGTAATCACTTCAGAAATGTCCATACTCCCAACAATTGAAACATCTAATTTTTGGGTAGTTCTTTCGTGAATGATCACCCATTGGACATTTAAGACATTTGGAATCTTGATACTTTCTCCAAGACCCACTTTTATCGTTCCTCCATGGTTTGTTGATACGGTTCCCTTCATTTCGTGTGATCTTCCTGTCCTTTCTTGGCATCTGGTTTCCATCATCTTTTCTCTTTCTTTTGTTGTTTTCAGTCATTATGCCTTCTTCTTCGTATGCAATGGCACTTAATGCAATTGCAGATTCATAGGTTTTGGGGGCAGACATCTTAACTAACTGTCGAATATGAGGAGGTAACCCTTGCACGTATCTTTTTACGTGCTTTGCTTCAGGTGTTACATGCTCAGGAAGCAGTCGAGCCATCTCATCAAACTTGGTCGTGTACTGACGATGTGTCATCGTCCCGGCCTGTAGTTGTAAGAATTCTCTTTCAATTTTGTCCCTTTCAACTTCAGGACAAAACTTTTCCATCACAAGCTCCTTTAGTTCATTCCAGGTCAAAGCGGTAACAATTCCAGGTCCTTTATCTTGTTTAACATTGTCCCACCAAAACAATGCCTCAGACCTGAATGAGTGAGTGGCATACATGACAGCTTGAGTGGCTGTGTATCCACTAATTTCAATAACAGCTTCCATCTCATGGATCCACTAAAAGGTAGCCATGGAATCTCTTTTCCCGTCAAATATTGGAGGTTCACATCCTTTGAAAGCTTTGTAAGAACAACCTTGCTTAGGTTCAGTTCTCATAGGAGCATCTCCATTACCATTGGTGTTATAGATATGATTATCTTGTCCATTACTATCATTGCTCATGTACCCCCTAGAGGCACTCATAACCTCGGCTATAATGGTTGGCAAAGCATCTTTAATTACGCCAGCTACAGCTGCTTGGAATTGCGGTCCAGCAAATTGTTGCGCCTCAGATTCAGTATTATAAAGATTTTCATGATCATCATTCATAGATGACATGATTTGCCTTCTACTACTAGGAGGTCTACCACGACCCCTACCATGAGTACTTCCTCCTCTTGTCATAGTGAACACATACATGAGGGAGTAGGGAATTAGTATTCACATGATGGATTATGATCTAGAACATAGTAGTACTGATAGACAAGAAATAATAGTGGCCAGGTGTCATTGCTTATCTATTGCACTTACAATGTTTTAGCCATTATCCTCCATGTTTTACCCAAACCCGTTACCCTAAGTAGATAATCTACTTATCTTAGAGCATCTTCCCTAGTTTAAGTCTAGATACTATCTTTGTACCCAGTTCACTTAAACTATGGCTCTGATACCAACTTGTAACGCCCGCCTCCCAGGGCACACCCTAGGGAGCGTTACGCATCGGATATACAGAACACATAGTAATCAGAGAATACATAGTGGAAGTCAAACAATAATTATAAATTATAACATATTATACATCTATCTTCTAATACAATACTAATATTACATCAACTTAACTATAGAATAGATCCAAATCCTCAGCAACACTTTAGTCCTTTATTTCCTCATGAGCTTAGTCCATAATCTCTTATTCTTGTAATCACCTGGCACCTAGGATGTGTGTTATAAAATAAAAACATTTGGGACTCAGCATAAAGCTTGTGAGTTCATGAACATAGTATTCTTCAAAATTCAAAACATATTAATATTGACTATTGTATCAAGCAGATACAATCATGGCAAACAGATAGGAACAGAGTAAGCACAATATAAATTCACATAACCAGGCTACGTATACAAACTCCACTGGCTAAAGCATAATCATACAAGTAGCCCTCAAGCATCCTATCAAGCATTGCCACATATCACAGATGCTATTGATAGTCAATTCTTCAATTATTACCAGTTATCAGAACATCACATCCCGTTTTAGGAAAACAGTTCAGAGGAACTCACCCGTTTAGAAGTTGTCCAACAGTTGATAATCTTTCCTAGTACAATCTGGTAATATCCCTAGGTCCTGATACAGTTTAAGTAATCTTAGGTTAGGTAATGATACAACTAACTAGTTATTGTAATGATTGGATATTGGTTTACGCTACCTTGTTTAAGCATGGGTGATCAGTCCATGTCTAACTAAGGCTAGGCTTACCCAATAGCCACTCCTAACAATAACCCTAACACCTAAAAATAATAATACTAATAATACTAAAACCACTTCTAATACTAATAATAATCTAAAATAAATAATAATTAACTTGACATAACTTAAACGAGAACATACTTAAAACTATCTACGGCAATCTGATGTAGAGTCTCCCTACTCGCGCTCCTACCCGAGCTCAAAAAATGACTAATAACAATACCCGATAGGGTATCGATTACCTGAAATTCTCTTTATAATAGAGCGTTTCCAAGAAAATTTATAATCTAAACTCAACCTTAAGGTTTCTATTTATAATGGCTTCTGAATGTTCTCTTTTGTTCTTCTGGTCGATGTGGGATGGAGGTTGAGGCGTCTGCTTGCTTCAATTCTTTCAATATAACATCTAAAGTGTCATATTATATTATTATAATATTATATTATTATAATTAATTCAGCTGCTTAACTTGTTTTTCTCTTATAACTTTTAAAATATAAGGATCTATAAAATTTTGAATATGCCGTTGAGACGAGTTTATTTTTCTCTACGAGTCCACCTAAGCAAAATTGAAAATCTTCATCAAAGTATATAATTCACTCCTACTTTAAAGAGGTCATTTCATTTGAGGAAATACAAATCCATAAGATCTAGATGAGTGAAATTATCATCAAGGTATGGAATTCACTCCTATCTTGATGATGGAATTTCGTTAAGAAAAAAAAAAACAATCGAGAATTGAAATTTGTCACCAAGGTATGGGATTCACTCATATTTTGGTGAGGTCATTTCATTCGTGAAATACAAGTCCATGATAAAAATAAGTGAAATTTGTTCTCAAGATAAGAAAATCACCCCTATCCAAAGGATGAAATTTCATAAAAACAAACAATAGAAAAATTAGAAACCATCATCGAGGTACGACATTCACTCCTATTTTAGTGAGGTAATTCCATTGGTAAAATACGAATTCATAAGAACAAGAAGAAGAAAATGGTCATCAAGGTAGGAAATTCACTCCTGTCTTGATGAGATAGCTTCCTTTAGGAGATACGAGTGTCCTTAGTCATAAGTTGACTTGCAAACTCTTGCATTTCCTACGGTGTAAAACGGTTAAAAGATTTTATCACACAATATTATTACAAAGCTCGACTTAGCAACCGAAAAGAAAAAAAAATATCGGTTAGAACTTTAGAAAACTTCAAATTACTTCAATGTAACATTAACAAGATAAAGAAGATCATGCTTGCTAGGATTAAGGTTACAGTTCGGAATAACTGAATCAATTGTGATAGGTTTTCAAAGCTTGAATGGTTTAAATCTAGAAAACAAAATCAATGACAAAAACAATTCAAAACAACAATGAGATGCTCCAAAATGTAAACGTTCGTTTCACAAACCAAAGGAAATACGTTGACTTCTCAAAGTGGTAGGTCAACCACAACTTTATTAAAGACATGCGTACCTATAAGCGGACACTCACCTCATGGGTTCCCAGGTAAGGTAAACAGACCCATCAGTCGAATTGGACTAATATGGATACCCTGCCTTGACAAAACATCCCGAGATACAGGTATCCCACTTTTGCAGCATTGCATGAATTCAGTTATGGGACACACTTTAAGGAGATTTGAAAACCATAAGTAACAATTTAAAATTTTGAAAACCATTCGATTTAGGCACACAATGCCTTTAAATATATATTAAGATTTATGTAAGCAGTAATCAAGGTATAGAGATAGTCACATGAGACACATAACGTTTAATAATGTTTAAACATAGGAATTGAGGAGTAAAACGAGTTCAATAATAACGAGAACATTCCATAAGATAAAAATAAAGAAAAATATTAGAATTTGGTGATAAACCAGTTCAAGAAATCAAGAATTTTTTATATATATATATATATTTTAAATAATAACCGGATGGTTCCATTTGGTACCACATAGCCGATAGGAACATGGACACGTCGAGGTGACTTAATCCCAATTACCTTGAGGAAGATGTGTGTGTTGACCATAATTTTGCACTCATCCCGAAAATCCCCAGGTAAGTATAATAGGTCTCTCAATGAGATTTATACTAAATGCTTGCCTTAGCCCGAGGGCCTTTTGCTAGGAAATCCAGAATACAGGTGTTTATTATTCACACACTTCCCTAAGGCTATTAGAATTAAAACCTCGATGAGATTTTTCAAGATCTAGACATATCGTCTAAGGAACTTTTCCACTCGATAAGATGCGTAGTATTCCACACGTAGTCAAGAATAAGATTTAGAAAAGATTAGACGTGGTAGAACTTAAAGGCATAAGAAGAGAATTAGGAAGTTGACGTAAACAAGGTTCAAAGCATATTCCTAAGGAACTATTTTCTAAATGTAAACATATAGCACATAAGGAATTGATCATGTAACATGAGATAGGCATATAAGCATACTTACAAGATTATGGCAAATGTTATGTAAAGGGTCCCTAATTTAACCATAGTCTAGGCCACCATTTCTAATAACCTAAATCCCTATAGTTATGGGCTCTGATACCAATCTGCCACACCCCAACCTTAACGGTGGAAACGTCGAGGTGTGAGGGTTAAGATTGTTCATGCCACGCAACGCTAAATTAAAAATGACAATATTATTAAATATCAAGATTCATAACATACATAATGGGAATAACATAAGTTCAACAATCAAATTCAAAAGTTGACAATAAATGTCCTTTTTATTATAATCTAGATCTAATCTTAGATGTGAACAAGTCTTTGAAAACAAGTTAAGCAGTATCATTTCCTGAAACATGTTAAAAAATAAAGTCAACAATATGTTGGTGAGTTTCCATAGGTTTTTCATACATAGATATATATATCAAAACATGGCAATTCATGTCATAAGTTATTGAATAAAGTAAATAAAGATGGATGAACAAATGTAATAATCAAACCTTGACAAATATGGCCATTACAAGATTAAACAATTAGCTAAGTGTATTTGGTTCCCATAGTGCTCAAGAATACGACACTAGGAGCCGGCAATCACCTCGGCTTTAGCACCAAATAGGCTTGTCAGGCCCATAGATCTATGACGTCGCTAGGCTAGCAATAGTTAATGATTGTATCTTACAAGAGTCATCACATGATAGTTACAAGAGTTCAAATAACCATGACAAAATAAGATGAATTGCATAAGTGTTACAAGAGTAAAAATATGTTTACAAGTGTGTTAAATATAACATTAACATGCTTCACCCCAAAAGTGTGAAATAATATAAAATAGGGTATGAAAACTCACATGGATAATAATGATGACAAATAAGAAGTCTTGTATATAATACCGAGGATTCGTTAACGTTCAACCTAAATGAACGTCGTGTTAAGTTAATTATGATAATTATGGTGTTATATTTATAAACCATTTAGCCCATGATTCTTTTTAAATTATTAAATAGATACAATTTGTTATTATTTTGGTATTTAAATGATTAAATAAGAATTTTAGTGAGTAACACTATTAATAAGAGTTAGACTTTTATTATTAAATGATTATTACTTACTATTTAAATAAAATAGTAATTTTGTAGATTTAAATGATTAAAATTTTATTAATTACAATAAGTGTACATTTTAAATATGTACATGTATATTTATTTTCTTAAAAAAATATAAACAAATAAATGTGTAACAACAACTATAAAGAATTTATTTAATTGAAACTATAAAAAAATTATGTGGAACTCATTACAATTTTAGATTAATCATAAATTGTATTTAGTATATTTTTTTATAATTTTTGAAATAAAAGAAATGGAAATTCCTTAATTAAATTTTTGAGAAAATTTAAAAGAAAATGATTTTATTTATTTTCTGATTAAAAATGATTTTATATGATTTTTAAATATTTTACTGCATTTTAAATGTTAAAAAAATCCTTTTTAAAAAAAATATGGCAGGGCCTCGGGTTCGAACCCGGTCCCTTTACCAAAGCAACAGGCGTACAAACCACCGGGCCACAGCCTGATTAGTGTCCAATAACAGAAATATTAATTTAAAAACATAACCTACAAAATTCCCCCAAAATCACATGAACCCTAACTTCGATTCCACTCCAATTGACCCACGAAACGCATTCCATAATGAAACATTAGGGCTTTTGTTTCCCATGTGAAATCGAGTATCAACATGTATTTAATTACCTGATTCGGTTGTGGACCCGATGTATGCAACTCACGCTAGTGTTGCGACGGTTTGTCGGACCAAATTATGATGTGTGTGTGTGTTTTGGTAAAATTAACAATGCAGAAAGCTTAAGAAAGTCGATTTGAAGTTTTCCCCTCTGTTTATATACCTCAATTCGATCGATTAATTGCCCAGCGGCTATAAGGTAAATGTCGAGGGTTTCAGGTCGAATCAAACGGGTTTTAAGTGGTTTCAGGTGAATTTAATCCCATCATTGATTTACATTTGATTGCGCGAACGTATATGTTTAATTAATTGGATTAATATCACGGTTTACTATTGAAACGGATTGAGCTTTGATGTGGTTTCGGTTTCAACTTTGAATGTTAGTGAAATCTCTGTTAATTTCGAATTAAATCAGGTTCCTAAGTTCGAAATGTGTCACAGGGCTGGTTGGGTTCGTTTTTATGTGTTAAAAGTGGGGTTTTCATGGGGTTTAGGGGTAGCCGGACCCTTGGCCGGAGTTGGCCGGAGAACAGGCCGGAAATGCGGGGATGGGTTGGGTTTAAAAAGAAATTTACAAGTAGGTCCTTGAGGTTTTAGCACTTGTTATTTTAAAACCAGAATTCAAGTTTTAATTTAAACTAAATTTTAGTTTTAGTCCTGTGGTTTAAAGTTTATCATTTTATGCTTAAACCTATAATTTACAAGTTTTTAAAACTATAAACTTATATTGTTTTTATTTATTTACAATTTCAACACTTATTATAATTATTAATTATTATTAGTATTATTATTTTATCATTTATTATTATTCTCATTAATATTAGTATTTTCTTTTATGTTTGCTATTATTATTATTTATATTATTATATTATTATTATTATTATTATTATTATCATAATTTATTTAATTATTTAATTATACTCAAATTATAATGATTTCAAGAAATTACAAATAAGTCCTCGTACTTGCATTAATAACAAAGCAAACTCTACAAGAGATAACGAAGTTTAACAGAAATACGAGAGGTCATAGTCGCCGCCGCGTTGGGGCGGTGTGGAGCGGTGAGACTCATTGGGCTGTGTTGGTCGTCGCCGCGTTGGGGCAGTGGTCGCTGCTCAGATCTGTCGAGGTAGGGACTAACAAATCTGTGAAAGGGAGGAGCTCTACGTTTGGTGTTGCCGGTGACGGCGGCCACTCCGGCTTGGCTGCGCCTGCATGTATGTGCAGCCATGTTGGTCATCGAGTTTAGTGTTGCCTGATACAATGGAGGCGGTCGTGCTTGGCTTGGCTGCCGTATCTTGTGGTCGCTCAGTTCGTTGTACTGTGTAAAATAGTGGATGGTATTGTCTGTGGTGCCGAACGTCGGCGGTGGTAGCCGTTCGGCTTGATCGTCGTCTCTTCACCTCCCGTGTGCCGGCATTAGGGTCTGATCGGTGGTTTTTATGTCGGTTGTTTAGTGCTTCGGCTTGGTTGTTTTTTGCTCTAGTTTGGTTGTCTGGTGACCCGTTGGCAATGCTGTCTGCTCCTTTAGTGCCAACGATGATGATGAGAAATCTATCCGAGTCTTATTGTTGGTTTCATGTTCTCTGATGGTATCGTCTATTCCAGTTTCCTTCAGTTTATTGATTAGTGTGTGATGAAGACACGCTGTCGATGAAGACGCGCTGTTGCTCTCTGAGACTACTATTGTTTTTGCTTTAAGGCGTGATGAATGGTGGAATGGTATCAGTTGCTTTGGCGGACTACCGTTGATGGTTAGCAGTCGCACCGAACATCCTTCTGAGCCCAACCGTTATCTTACGCGCGTACGCGGGCAGATGTATAAACTAGTTTTTTAAATTTAATTAGCCGATTTGATTATTTAAGAGTTGAAATTTGAGACTGAGTTTTGATGTTTAAGGAAAAACTAAGTTATAAAAATTTAATTAGTGGGCTAAAAGTAACCAAACCAAATAAACTTAACAAACCGAATACAAAAATTATATATAATCGAATTCACACTTTGGTTTCGGTTATGAACTGAACCGAAAACGATTTCATCGTTCGATTTGTTTTATTCAATACAAATGTGGATCGGTTTTTTTCTCCTGGCATCCCTAGTTTTGGTTGTAGTAAAAACAAACTCATAAGGTCATACCTTAAGTTGGGTTCCACATATTTAATGATTATCTAACCTTGTTATTCCCATACCATATATTCGGTTTTACATAGAACATACCAAACAATTCTTGTTGCTTTCGCCCTCAATAGAAGCAACTACCTTAGCTGATTCCAGAGCCTCAAATATAAAAAAATGAATCAACATAAAACACCTATTTAATGTCACGGATTTCGTCTACTGGCAGATTTAAAGGCTTCAACGTCCAAGCTAAGTTGAAAACTATATCCTATTGTACACTTATAAATTATTCACATAATTATCGTTAATATCAATAAGCTCCATTGTCACTTTAAAAACTCCATGTATCCACATAACCAACACCACCTTTGCAATTATTCAAAGTGTTTCAAATCATATTCAGCATCTGATAGATTAAACAAAGAATGATAAGAAAGGACATTATCGAGGCAGTGTGATAGTACTATGAGCATGAACAAAGAAGATGACCTTGGGGGGGTGGGTGCGGGTGTGTCGGTTTGGCTTTTTGTGCGAGAGTGGGAAGATAGTTTTATCGCGAACAAGAATAAAGACATACGACACATACAAACCATGTAATCGATATCTATTGTGTGTTGGGACCTGTAACCTATGAAGATAGAGGGATTTCATGTGTGGATGATTGGTTTGACAAGATCAACCTTTTAATACACATTCAAACAAAAACATTTTAAAAACTTTGAGTTTGCTTAATAAATAATCCTTAAAGAATAAAAAAGACTAAGTTGCCCTTATGTGTATCTCATCTGATTGAGTTCACTTTCATCCTAGCGTTCATTTGTCTAAAACCCAAAATGTATAACCCCCTAAGATAGCGTTGGTACGTAATAATGAGGGGCAGAATGAAATGAATCATTAATGGTGAATAAAAAAGACATATTGATGGTGAAAGTAATAGAATGAACCATTACATCGTTGATTTCATTCATTCAAATTCATTCAATCCCCCTTCTTCTTTTTTTCTTCATTGCATTCATTCTTTCATCTTAATCACCAAACACACCCATGTGACAACCCAAATTTTTCAGGTTAACCTTGTTTCTATAACCTAACTTCTCCGTTACGTATGATTAACTAAATTATAATTATAATTAATGATTAATCAAATTATTATAATCATATTACTACTATTAAATAATAATTGTTATTTTATTTGCCCACTAAACTTATGTAACTTAAAATGCAATTTAATTGATCTTAGAGGACCTAGGTGTAACTTTTACACCAAATAAATCCATGAACCGTAAGCTTCTTGGTTTCCCTTCATATTGCATCGCATTCTTCGTAGCAAAATTCCTCTTGACGGCAGCCCTCCTTTCCTCACGCCAACCTTTCTCCGGTAACCTTCTCCCTTGTTCGGTCCTTCGACAGCCACCAACCACCGGCAACTCTCTGTTTCACGGCAGCCTTCCTCTTCTCTCGATTTCACCTCGGCAGCCCTCTCCGCGATGGGTATCTCCTTCTGCAAGTCATCTCGTAAACGTTGGCCTCCGACGAAACGCCGCTGTGACCGCAGCCCTCGACGACAACCTGTACGGTATGTTTCTCCGTTGCTCGTTACGTTACGGTTCGACTAAGGGCTCGTTCTTTACTTGTCGGGTACGATACGGTTCACGTCGGTTGGTTTTGTATGTACCGGGTTCATGGGGGATTCATGCGTCTAGTTTTGGGGTTTGGGGCGTGCTTCGATGTGTATTTATGTATGTGTTCGCCGTGTATTTGTATAAATTGGGTGTTGTGTATGGCTAATAATGTTCCTGCGAAATATTAGGTTTTGCATTGTTATGTGTAGTGATATATGGTGGTGTTCATGTGCTTATGCATGTGTGTGTGGGGGTCCTGGTACGTGGGTGTATATGGTTTGCATGCGTGAGTATGTTGTGTGTGTGTGTGTGTGTTGGTGGACGTTCTAATGCATGAATGTATGTCTTCTTGTATGTATGTTGTATGGGTAATAAACGGCTATCGCATGCATATTATTGTTTGGGGGCTTTGGCGGGCGCATGGGGAAGGTGTGGTATGGCTTGGCGCATGGTGCGCATGTGTGGCAGTGTGTAATTTGCTTTGTGTGTCTGGTCTGCATTAATGAATGTGTGGGTATGTGCATTATGACGTGTACATGATTATGGTTGCAATGTGTGGAGGTGTTATGGTTTGGTGGGTGATAGTTAATGAATTCATGGGATGTGCAATATATGTATATATTTTCTTAAAAAAATATAAACAAATAAATGTGTAACAACAACTATAAAGAATTTATTTATTGAAACTATAAAAAATTATGTGAACTCATTACATTTTAGATTAATCATAAAGGTATTTAGTATTTTTTTTATAATTTTTGAAAATAAAGAAATGGAAATTCCTTAATTAAATTTTTTGAGAAAATTAAAAGAAAATGATTTTATTTTATTTTTCTCTGAAAATGATTTTATATGATTTTTAAATATTTTACTGCATTTTAAATGTTAAAAAAATCCTTTTTAAAAAAAAATATGGCATGGCCTCGTTCGAAACCCGGTCCCTTTACCAAAGCAACAGGCGTACAAACCACCGGGCCACAGCCTGATTAGTGTCCAATAACAGAAATATTAATTTAAAAACATAACCTACAAAATTCCCCCAAAATCACATGAACCCTAACTTCGATTCCACTCCATTGACCCACAACGCGATTCCATAATGAAACATTAGGGCTTTTGTTTCCCATGTTGAAATCGAGTATCCCATGTATTTATTACCTGATTCGGTGTGGACCCGATGTATGCAACTCACGCTAGTGTTGCGACTTGGTCGGACCAAATTATGATGTGTTGTGTGTTGTTGGTAAAATTAACAATGCAGAAAGCTTAAGAAAGTCGATTTGAAGTTTTCCCCTCTGTTTATATAAACCTCAATTCGATCGATTATTGCCCAGCGGCTATAAGGTAAATGTCGAGGGTTTCAGGTCGAATCAAACGGGTTTTAAGTGGTTTCAGGTGAATTTACCCCTCATTGAGTTACATTTGATTGCGCGAACGTATATGTTTAATTAATTGGATTAATATCACGTTTACTATTGAAACGGATTGAGCTTTGATGTGGTTTCGGTTTCAACTTTGAATGTTAGTGAAATCCTCTGTTAATTTCGAATTAAATCAGGTTCCTAAGTTCGAAATGTGTCACAGGCTGGTTGGGTTCGTTTTTATGTGTTAAAAGTGGGGTTTTTCATGGGGTTTAGGGGTAGCCGGACCCTGGGCCGAGTTGGCCGGAGAACAGGCCGGAAATGCGGGATGGGTTGGTTTAAAAAGAAATTTACAAGTAGGTCCTTGAGGTTTTAGCACTTGTTATTTTAAAACCAGAATTCAAGTTTTAATTTAAACTAAATTTTAGTTTTAGTCCCTGTGTTTAAAGTTTATCATTTTATGCTTAAACCTATAATTTACAAGTTTTTAAAACTATAAACTTATATTGTTTTATTTATTTACAATTTCAACACTTATTATAATTAATTAATTATTAGTATTATATTTTATTCATTTTTATTATTATTCTCATTATATTAGTATTTTCTTTTATGTTTGCTATTATTATTATTATTATTATTATATTATTATTATTATTATTATTATTATTATATTATTATCATAATTTATTTAATTATTTAATTATACTCAAATTATAATGATTTCAAGAATTACAAATAAGTCCTCGTACTTGCATTAATAACAAAGCAAACTCTACAAGAGATAACGAAGTTTAACAGAATACGAGAGGTCCATAGTCGCACGGCCGCGTTTGGGGCGGTGTGGAGCGGTGAGACTCATTGGGCTGTGTGTCGTCGCCGCGTTGGGGCAGTGGTCGCTGCTCAGATCTGTCGAGGTAGGGACTAACAAATCTGTGAAAGGGAGGAGCTCTACGTTTGGTGTTGCCGGTGACGGCGGCCACTCCGGCTTGGCTGCCGCCTGCATGCCTTATGTGCAGCCATCTGTTGGTTCAATCGATTTTGGTGTTGCCTGATACAATGGAGGCGGTCGCTGCTTTGGCTTGGCTGCCGTATCTTGTGGTCGTCAGTTCGGTTGTACTGTGTAAACTAGTGGATGTTATTGTCTGTGGTGCCGACAACGTCGGCGGTGGTAGCCGTTCGGCTTGATCGTCGTCTCTTCACCTCCCGTGTCGCCGGCATTAGGGTCTGATCGGTTGTTTTATGTCGGTTGTTTAGTGCTTCGGCTTGGTTGTTTTCTGCTCTAGTTTGGTTGTCTGGTGACCCCGTTGGCAATGCCTGTCTGCTCCTTTAGTGCCAACGATGATGATGAGAAATCTCATCCGAGTCTTATTGTTGGTTTCATGTTCTCTGATGGTATCGTCTATTTCCAGTTTCCTTCAGTTTATTGATTAGTGCTGTTGATGAAGACACGCTGTCGATGAAGACGCGCTGTTGCTCATCTGAGACTACTATTGTTTTTGCTTTAAGGGCGTGATGATATTGGTGGAATGGTATCAGTTGCTTTGGCGAGACTACCGTTGATGGTTAGCAGTCGCACCCGAACATCCTTTCTGAGCCCAACCGTTATCTTACGCGCGTAACGCGGGCAGATGTATAAACTAGTTTTTTAAATTTAATTAGCCGATTTGATTATTTAAGAGTTGAAATTTGAGACTGAGTTTTGATGTTTAAGGAAAAACTAAGTTATAAATTTAATTAGTGGGCTAAAGTAAACCAAAACCAAATCAACTTAACCAAACCGAATTACAAAATTATAATAAATCGAATTCACACTTTGGTTTTCGGTTATGAACTGAACCGAAAACCGATTTCATCGTTCGATTCTGTTTTATTCAATTACAATGTGGATCGGTTTTTTTCTCCTGCATCCCTAGTTTTTGTGTTTAGTAAAAACAAACTTCATATAGGTAGTCTACCTTAAGTTGGTTCCACATATTTAATGATTATCTAACCTTGTTATTCCCATACCATATATTCGGTTTACATAGAACTACCAAACAATCTTGTTGCTTCGCCCTCAATAGAAGCAAACTACCTTAGCTGATTCCAGAGCCTCAAATATAAAAAAATGAATCAAACATAAACACCTATTTAATGTCACGGATTTCGTCTACTGCAGATTTAAAGGCTTCACGTCCAAGCTAAGTTGAAAACTATATCCCTATTGTACACTTATAAAATTATTTCACATATTATCGTTCAAATATCAATAAGCTCCATTGTCACTTTAAAACTCCATGTATCCACCATAACAACACCCACCTTTGCCATTATCAAAGTGTTTCAAATCATATTCAGCATCTGATAGATTAAACAAAGAATGATAAGAAAGACATTATCGATGGCAGTGATGATAGTACTATGAGCATGACAAAGAAGATGACCTTGGTGGGTGGGTGCGGGTGTGTCGGCTTTGGCTTTTTGTGCGAGAGTGGGAAGACTAGTTTTATTCGCGAACAAGAATAAAGACATACGACACATACAAACCATGTAACTCGATATCTATTGTGTGTTGGGACCTGTAACCCTATGAAGATAGAGGGATTTCATGTGTGGATGATTGGTTTGACAAGATCAACCTTTTAATACACATTCAAACAAAAATCATTTTAAAAACTTTGAGTTTGATTACATAAATAATCCTTAAAAGAATAAAAAAGACTAAGTTGCCCTTATGTGTATCTCATCTGATTGAGTTCACTTTCATCCTAGCGTTCATTTGTCTAAAACCCAAAATGTATAAAACCCTAAGATAGCGTTTGGTACGTAATAATGAGGGGCAGAATGAAATGAATCATTAATGGTGAATAAAAAAGACATATTTGATTGGTGAAAGTAATAGAATGAACCATTACATCGTTGATTTCATTCATTCAAATTCATTCAATCCCCCCTTCTTCTTTTTTTCTTCATTGCATTCATTCTTTCATCTTAATCACCAACACCACCCATGTGACAACCCAAATTTTTCAGGTTAACCTTGTTTCTATAACCTAACCTCTCTCCGTTACGTATGATTAACTAAATTATAATTATAATTAATGATTAATCAAATTATTATTAATCATATTACTACTATTAAATAATAATTGTTATTTTATTTGCCCACTAACTTATGTAACTTAAAATGCAATTAATTGATCTTAGAGGACCTAGGTGTAACTTTTACACCAAATAAATCCATGAACCGTAAGCTTCTTGGTTTCCCTTCATATTGCATCGCATTCTTCGTAGCAAACTTCCTCTTGACGGCAGCCTCCTTTCCTCACGCCAACCTTTCTCCGGTAACCCTTCTCCTTTGTTCGTTCCCTTCGACAGCCAAACCAACCGCGAACTCTCTTTTCACGGCAGCCTTCCTCTTCTCTCGATTTCCACCTCGGCAGCCCCTCCCGCGATGGGTATCTCCTTCTGCAAGTCATCTCGTAAACGTTGGCCTCCGACGAAACGCCGCTTGTGACCGCAGCCCTCGACACAACCCTGTACGGTATGTTTCTCCGTTGCTCGTTACGTTACGGTTCCGACTAAGGGCTCGTTCTTTACTTGTCGGGGTACGATCGGTTCACGTCGGTTGGTTTTTGTATGTACCCGGTTCATGGGGGATTCATGCGTCTAGTTTTGGGGTTTGGGGCGTGCTTGCGATTGTATTTATATATGTTTCTTGCCGTGTATTTGTATAATTGGGTGTTGTGTATGGCTATAATGTCCTGCGAAATATTTATGTTTTGCATTGTTATGTGTAGTGATATGGTGGTGTTCATGTGCTTATGCATGTGTGTGTGGGGGTCCTGCGTACGTGGTGATGGTTTTGCATGCGTGAGTATGTTGTGTGTGTTGTGTGTGTGTTGGTGGACGTTCTTACTGCGAATGTATGTCTTCTTGTATGTATGTTGTTATGGGTATATAACGGCTCGCATGCATATTATTGTTTGGGTGCTTTGGCGGGCGCATGGGGAAGGTGTGGTATGGCTTAGGCGCATGGTGCGCATGTGTGGGCAGTGTGTGTAATTTGCTTTGTGTGTCTGTGTTCTGCATTATTGAATGTGTGGGTATGTGCATTATGACGTGTACATGATTATGGTTGCAATGTGTGGAGGCTGTTATGGTTTGGTGGGGTGATAGTTAATGAATTCATGGGATGTGCCATATATATAACGTATATATTTTCATGTATGTATGCATTACTGTGGTGCTTAGGTGTGGTGCCTATACATATATATATGTCGATGTTATTGCAGAACGTGTGTGTATTTGCAGGTGCCTGTGATTGTATGTATGTCCATGCTTGATTCCTACGATTGAAGTTATTTTTGTTCCGTTCGGGTTTGCTATTGTGGGTTACAGGTTGGGTTTAGTAGCAAGGTAATTGTATGTGTGTGTTCCACGGTGTGTGCAGTTTTTGTGTATATTTATGCATGTGGTTGTATGAATGTGTGGTAAGATCTTGGTTTGCGAGTTTGCACGTATAACATCTTTCCTACATATGTTAGGAGGGGGCAGGTTCATTCATGCGTGCGATAATTTATATATATATGTAATGTATAAGATAAATGTTATCTTATGTGGTGTGTATATATATATATTATGGGTAGGTTGTATATAAATATAAGAGAATTTTACCAATAACATTAAACCATTAATGTATGTAAGAGTATCCATATGTGGTTTCAAGTGTACACGGGAATATACAGTTTTATGCTTGGCGAGAATGTGTCGTGTTGATTTTGTCGCTTGGTTTTGAGTGTACGTTGGCTTATAATCGACCGAGAACCGAAACTGTACGAACCTTGTTAGTATTTAATAATAACATTAATTATCCCTAAACATGCATCCAGGTTGTTTGGAAACTTAATCGCTCGTGTTGGCGGTAGTTGCTTTTGCTGTGCGTTTAAGGTGAGTTCTCAGCCCCACTTACCTATTTTCTTTGGGGGAAAGAAACGTTTGTTCAAAACGTATTTTCATTTGATCAGTATTACTGTAATGTCCTTGCTTACTAGTGTTGTACCAACTTAAGTCCTCACATTTCGAACTGTTATATATGTTTTTTCAGCGAGGTAATTCTGAGTAGATCTACTGGGTTTGACAAACCCCACCCTGGCTAGTCGCGCTAGCACGATGGAGGTCGACGGTGTTTAATTGACCTAATTTCTGTTGCTGTGGTTTGGTAGCCAAACCGAGGCATTATTTACATTGTTGCTTCGTTGCGAACTTCATACACTATGTAACTTGTTAAGTAGCTAGCTACCTACGGATATTACTTTGTTTACTGTATCGGTTACTATTATGTTCTTTTATCAAACCTGTGAGACTCACCAACCTTGTTTGACACTTTAGCATGTTTCTTTCAGGTTCCCAAGAAGCGCACGTTTAGGATCAACATTCATGCATTCATCGTCACACGTGATATATTTAAACTTTTCAATGAACTTTAACTGGTAAACGCGTGTTGCGCCATTTAAAGTGTTAAGACTTATTTTGCTTCCGCAATTACTTATATGGTTATCTTGGTAACACTGTTTTTGGGAATATTTAAACATTAACAAATAACTATGCTTTGTAATTAAAGTGTCGTTTGGTGTAACTAGTGGCTGAGATCCTGGTATGTCACACGCCTAACGGTAATACCCGTTTGTGTAAAAATGAGGGTGTGACAACCCACCCACCCACCATAACCACCCACCCACCCACCTAACCACAACCCCGCCAACCACCAAGATCGATTGTCATCGCTACCAAGATCGATCGTCACGGGCCATTACCGCCAGCATGCCCACCACCGACCACCACCATCGACCATTGTTGCTGCCGCCCAGCCGACCACCGACCGCCCCCGCCGCCGCCAGCCACCGCCACCGGGAACAACCACTGCCGCCGCCCCCACCCAACCCGGCCACCATCACCGTAACCCACTTTTACATTTCAATCATTCGTCTTTTGCTACCTAACAAACAACATTTAGTAATGATTTATTTAATTTCAAAAAGATACCAACATGACAATTAAATATAGTGATTCATCTTATTCTTTCATTTATTTCATTCATTCGTCTATTTCATTACCCCATTCCAAACAGACTCTAAAATTCAAGATTGATTCATGTAATTAAACGACTAAAAGAGTATAATCTTAATCAAACATGTAGTATTTGTCAGTGATACGTGATTAGGCCATATGAATTTTAATGGAGTTTTTTTTTTCTTTTAAAAGAGACATGAGATAAAATAATATAGATTAATAGTAAGGGAGATTCACCTGCCCATAAAAAATGTATTTTTTTGGGTTCATGTTTAGTTTAAAAGTGAAAATAAATTAACCATTTCTGATTATCTTCTTGAAATCAGTGTGCAGCCAACAACAATGGCGAGAATCATCAAGAACAAACCCTTCTTCAGATTTTGCAACGAACTTTCTGCACCCCCAGAGATCGATCATCTTCCCATTTACGTCTACAAGGTCCATCGAAACCCTAGCTTTCGAAGAGGTTCGACCCCCCTCCCACAGGCCCACACTCGATCATTCTGCCTTTGTTCTTCACGGCTTAATGGGATCTGCACGAAATTGGAGATCCTTTTCTCGCAATTTGGCTTCTTCCCTCTCCACCTTCACTCCACCTTCTGGTAAAAGAACCCTAATTTTTAAATGGGTATAAAACTCGATGAATGTTAATCATCTAGTTGATGTGAATTGTTTAGATTGGAAGATGGTTCTTGTTGATTTGAGGAATCATGGGCAATCAGCTGGTGTATCTGGGTTACATCCGCCTCATGACATAGTGAGTGCTGCTAATGATCTTGCTAGTTTGGTAAAAGCTAAAGATTGGAGTTGGCCTGATGTTGTTTTGGGGCACTCCATGGGTGGCAAGGTGGCTTTACAATATGCATTGAGCTGTGCCCGTGGTGATTATGGTAGTTCTGCTAAGTTGCCCAAACAGGTATTTTCGTAAAGAACTTCATGTCGATTTGTCAAAAGCTTAGAAACATCTAACGGGACATCAATTTTGCCAACTGAAATGATGCAGTTTGATGTTTTATACAATCATGGATGCGTTCATTGATTGTTGAAGTTTGTTATAGTGTAGATCCTCTTCTTAACATTGTAACTGCGATTAAACTCTGTAAAGTGTAGGTGAAATGTTTCTTGATATTCTTTTAATTGTTAGATATGAGGTTCATTGCTGTTATGACATGGCTTTGAGTTACATAGGGTCTAAATTGGAAATATGTAAAGAATGAAGAACATAATATTATGATCTGACCTTCTTCCAACCTCATTTGGATCAAAGTTTTTGGTCAAATACCTGTAATAAGTTTAGGACACATTTAACCAAATGTTGATACAAACATAAAACTCATTTCCAGATAGATAAATGGGGATATAAACACAAAACACAGTTATCGTTAAAGTTTTATCTGCATATGTTCTTTATCACACTTAATATTATATCGATCATTGATATTATATTATAGACGCGTTCTGTCTTCTGTTTGGCATCTTGTAATTTACTTTTTATTGATCTATGTGCATCAGTGCATGTGATAACATATGTCTCACATCTTAGTGTTGCTCTATGCACAAATTTTCTGTTACACGAAAGAATGTCTATTTGAAATCGAGACTCGCTTGGAGACCTTGCACATCATAGTTCAACAATCTTAGCATCATTGTCCATGTCTATTAAAGAGATGACAGAACTGCTGACTTAATAAAATGGCATTAGTACATATACCTAAGTGAAGAAAAACAATATATTGATATCTCATAATAGTGTACACGTGCTGCTGTGTTAATGAGTCTGCAGTTTTGATTAATTTTTTCTCCGGACATTAACAGCAATTGTCACACTGTTTAGGGTCTAGGTCACTAAACAACTGTGATTAAATCATTCAAAATAAAAATCTAATCATGCAATTGTTAAATATTGAAAAAACATTTAACATGATGAATTATATAGTAGGTGGTTAATTAGTTTTTATTGCCCCAACTTATAATTTCCAATTGATAATTTCAACAAATTTCCGTCATTAATATATAAATAATATTATCATTATCGGACAATAATTCACGAAGACAAACACATGATGCAGAACAGTTGTGGGTACTGGATTCTGTGCCTGGAATAGTGGACCCTGAAGAATCTAGTGGTGAGGTGGAGAAAGTTTTAGAAACCTTGCAGACTCTACCAAAAACAATCTCTTCACGCAAGTATGTATCTAAATCTCATCATACCACTTTTCATAGCATCATATTAGTTGTTACGTTATGTTTGACTAGATTATATGTTGTCTAAGTTCAGTTCATAGAAATTTACAGTTCATTTGGGATTCTTGTTTATACAAATATGTTCTTTAATTATGATGCAAGTGTTTGTAGGATGCTTATATTCAAGAAATGATTTTTTGTAAAATTTTCATTTCACTTCGGGCAAATTGCATTAAAAGGTAACTCTGGATTGATTTCTAGTTCAGATAGTTTTCATTTCAGGTAATCTTCCAAGTTAATTGGTTTCTAGGTGCTACGTTAGTGCCGCACTGGTAAAATGTCAACCTGGTTAAAGCCATTGACATGCCAGTCCTCGCATTATCATTTAAATCAAAATCATTGAAAGTTGGAGGTTTTTATCAGGCTTTTGGAAAGTTTTAACCTTTTTGTGGGTGCAAAAAATGGGTGTGGCCCAAAATAGAGATCAATCCGATGTTGGTTTATCTTTTTATGCAATTAGCCCTTTCACCCTGATCGGGTCATTGAGAACAGGAGGAGATAGTACACTAGGTATATTAAATATCAAAATATGCTCTTTTTTTTTAGCATTAAAGAGTATGTTCTTGTCTACAGGTGGTTGGTGGATCACTTGACAAATCTAGGATTTTCAAGTTCATTGTCTGAATGGCTCGGTACCAATCTCAAAAACTCAGGAGAACACTATACATGGGCATTTAATCTTGATGGAATCATCCAGATGTTTGATTCCTACAGGTTAGCTTCTATGATTTTTGTATATGATTACCCAAGGTTAACAATGGTCATTTTGCTTGTTTCGTATCACGTTAACGCCATTGTTGATGTGTAATACACTATACAAGTAGGGGATTGAATTATTGAAATATTTACTAATACATGTTCCAGGAAGATGGATTATTGGCCTCTCCTAGAACACCCACCTAAAGGGATGGAGATTGTGATTGTGCGCGCTGAAAACAGTGACAGGTGGGACCCAGATATAATTCAGAAGCTCGAAAGCCTTAAAAATCGCGTATACGATGAGTCAGAGGGTAAGCTTTCGATTGTGGTTCTTCCAAATTCTGGGCATTGGGTTCATGTGGATAATCCAAAGGGACTTCTGGAGATTGTCACACCCAAAATGGCCTCTCTCAGTTAAGACCCAGATTGATTCTATGGATGAACAACTAACATTCACGTATTTGCTTAGGATTTGAGATTCTCTTTTTGATTCATTTATGATTTATCCGGGTTGTGTGTTTTATGGAATAATACAATTAATAATGAGTACTTTAGTACTTGTGATTGTTTCATTTTTAAAATTCTTTTAACAACAATTCCTATATTTTTATGATGCAGTTATAGTTATATCTTATGGATAACTGAATTATCAGAACTAAACCAATAATTAAACCGCCATTTGTATGTATAATTTTTTATGAACAATATGTTATATGCCCCAAGAGTTTTGTAACAATTTTCTAGATAACATATTAGTTATCGATTATTCTTATATAAATTTAATTATTTAATATTTTATTTTTTCCAACATGCAATTGGACTTATTAAACTAAAATTAACTTGGATCCACTCACGTTTAAAACTAACCGAACCATCTCTTCAAGTAACTGAATCAACTGATCCGTTTATAACTGAAATTGGTTAGTTATAAAAATGCAAGAATAAAACATCAGCTATAGGTTTGATTTCATCCCTTGACCAAACTGAACCAACAATTCTCATTCTCACCCTCACCCCAACTGTTTAAATAGAATTAACTTTTAGACTATAACTTAAATATTCTATACTAATACATTTACATTTACAACTGAGAGCATAAGACTACTAGAGTTACAGTAGTAAACTTCTGATTGTAAACATGATCTATTTTTGAGTAGAAAGCATAGCAGTAGCAGTAACTTACTTGAACCCATTTATTTTTCAAGTTTTGATTGTGTTGCAATCAACTTTGAGTGGTGCACAGGACACCATTGTTAAGAAGGATTTTGGATGTTAGGAGTCCATGGTAAATAGTCTAGTGTTAATAAATAGTGTTTTGGACTTTTTTTGTGTATCTTGAACCCATTTGTTTTTCAAGTTTTGATTGTGCATGAATGTTTCGGCATTAATTTTTATAAATGATCTATCTTTTTTATATAAAGTTTCAAATATTATCATCAACCTCTCTACAATAATTTCTTTTTTTAATATAAAGCTTCGAATATTATCAACGAAACTGAGTTTTCATTTTTCTTACCTTTAAGGTGTGAGTTTATAACAACATCTGATCGTTAGTTTTTTCACGGTTTTACGCATCGGTGGCGTAGGACTTCAACAGTTCACTACCAACTAAAAATATAAGAAAACAATAGTTGGGCCTGAAACGTATTATGGCCCATAAAGCCGTAAACAAACCCTACTCGTAATCGTAATCGTAAACCAGAACATAAAACCTCCGTTGCACCTCATTTGAGCTACAGACACAGAAAAATGCAGATCTTCGTGAAAACCCTAACCGGAAAAACCATACCCTAGAGGTTTGAAAGCAGCGACACCATCGATAATGTGAAAGCGAAGATCCAGGATAAGGAAGGTATGATACATATCGTTATATTCAAGGATACTTTGGACATTTAGGATTCTATTGAATCTATGATGATTTTGAATCGTTAGGTATCCCACCGGATCAGCAGCGGTTGATCTTTGCCGGAAAGCAGCTTGAAGATGGCCAAACTCTTGCTGATTACAACATCCAGAAAGGTTTTGTTCATTCATTGTTTTAGATTTTAGTTGCTGATTAGGAGCTTTGATGCTTTACACACCCGATTTACAAATTGTGCGTTAAGTTTGAACCTTTTTGTATGAATGATGGTTAGAGAGGTTTAAATTTGGGCGACTAATTCCTAGAATCATCATATTAATAGTAGTTTTTATCAAGTCTATAAGTTTTTTGTTCTATAACATCAGTTTGTTGCATAGAAAACCTTTTCATGCTGTTTAAGCTTTGAAATGTGACTACTATTAACATTTAGTTTGTAATGACTAACCTATGAAACAGGCCAAGCGATTAAGTTTTATAAAGGCGATTTACATTTTCATGTTGTATAATTGAAGGTCACCCAAATGCAAGTTTTATTATAGGGTGCTGAATTGACCTGCTAATTTTTGTCAACCCATTTTGAACACTTAAATTGAGCTGTTGTATATTTTAGTATATCTAACTTGAGCCATAATTAATTTCTTTACCCATATGAACCTATTTCTAGTAAATGGTCATAATTGTCACCCTTGGTAATGACTTTCTACTGTAATTTTGGTTAAATTTGGAGCTCTCTGATGCTTTTGATTGCACATGCCAATTGTCATCTTATTAGCAGTATTGTCTCATCACCATATTTTATTTCTAATATTGTGATATTAGTAAAGAGTGCACAACAACAATTTTGCTTAATTGCCATTATTTTTGAAACGTGCCGGGCTTTTGATTTCTCTGTGATCTATAATTTACAATCTCTTTGTGTGTTCAGAATCTACTCTTCATTTGGTTCTGAGGCTGAGGGGAGGAATCATTGAACCTTCTTTGATGGCATTGGCTAGGAAATACAATCAAGACAAGACCATCTGCCGCAAGTGAGTTAATTTTATTTGTTTCATCTTTATATCAGCTGCTCTTGAGGATTCCATAGGTCATGGTTCTTAAGAAATTATGATTTGTCCTGCAACCACTTTGCTATTGAACTTTAAGGTTTTAGTAATCTCATGTTCTTAGAGGCAGGTGTTGCTATTAGTTTTTCTATGTCTCCTAATATAGAAATCCTGTTTTTTTTTTTTTAATCTAGAATTGTTTTTCAATACTTCAAGTTATCATATGTTTCTGTTATTGACGTATTTACAGTAATTTAAAATTACACACATTAGATGCTTTGAACGTGCTTGGGTTCCTTCTTTGTTTTGTATCTTTATGTGGTCTACCAGAATTTTATAATTTGTTCAAGTTAACTAATGTCTTCTATTTATCTAGGTGCTATGCTCGTTTGCACCCAAGGGCTGTAAACTGCAGGAAGAAGAAGTGTGGTCACAGCAACCAAGTAACTATTCTCTCAACCTTCATTCTGACTGTTATGTTTGTGTTTTATAAGGATCATCCTATTTCTATAACATTTTAATTGGTGGTTCTTTTTTTATTTGTGGTTGCAGTTAAGGCCAAAAAAGAAGATCAAGTGAAGAGTTGTGCATGCTTATACTGCTGGAAGAAGATTATGTGTTGTTTAGTTTATTTTAGACATATTTTTTTTGAAGTATGAAGTAAACTTTGCTGAATTCGTTGTTTAGTTAAGATGCACCATTTGTCAGAATCTTTTTTAACCATTAGAACCCGTCACATAAAAACTTGTCTTAATCCAACCTAACCCATTTGAACTAATATGTTTTATCATCAGAAGATTTCAAGTTTGGTAGATAAAAAGGCTGGTTTGGTTTCTGCTTTAAACAAAATAACCAAACCAAGAGCTATATTTGAAAATCTTGAAACAACCCTATTAGAGAGGAGCTCACGGGTTCTATCTTGCGCGAAGGGTGTAAGGCATAGCTTTAGAAGTTTGACGTTGGATATTTCTGGGTGTTCTGTTTGCGTCAAGGAAATTCTAGGTATTAGCTTTTCATTAAAAAAAACACTTTAAACAGGATAACAATAAGATCTGTGGCTTGAGTTTTGCAAACCATAGTCATATTTCTAAAATTTTAACTCATTGAACGAATTCTTCCATTAAGACCTTTTGAATAGAAAAATATCTAACTTAAAAAGACATTTGAATTTTGGAAAACATTTTTTAAAAAGTAAATATTTTTATTAACTTATATATTTATAATTTTAGATTCTTGACTTAGTAAGGGTGGAGGGTAGGGTGTGTCGTTTTTACCCGAACCCGATTAAACCGACCGATCAGAATCATCAATCGGGTAGAAATGGGGTCGGTAGAACGGTTATCGGTGGGAACTTATTCGGATATTCGGTAATCCGAAGTAGATCGGATCGGAAAATGGATAGACAAATGATCAATTCGGGTTACCCGATTAACCCGATTAAACTTCAAAGTTTATTAATCAAATATGCTTTGTGTGTTTTCTAATTGTTACTCAATCTAAATCTCAAATAATAGATGTTTTGTCAGCACAAAATATTCACATCTTTCTTTCTATTATTATCAATAAAACATATATTATGTCAAAGATACATGATAATTTGTAAAGTGAAGTTGAAAAAAAGTCAAACAATCCAAAATCATGATGACCGGACCCGATAACTGACAATTCCGACCCGATGATAACCGAAACAAAAATACCCGAACCCGAATAACCGAACACTAATATGGATCGGTTATCGGTTACAAATGAACTTGAAAAAACCCGTTTAACCCGACCCGATCTACCCGAAACCCGATTAAAATATCCGAAGAACCCCCTAGTGAGGGGTGCTTTAATCAAACATCACATCATCTATCCATCAATTAAATTTTGTTATGTCACATTACACCACATACTTAAATTTGATGACGGTGATATATACCATACACATTACACACATACAACCTCATGGCGAGAGCATGCCGTAATTTTTTTCTGCAGCGTGGAGGGGGGCGGCCACGGTGTTGTTGCCTGGCGCATTACCACACTATGGCCCACGACGGGTGTGTCCTGCCCACCATGGGAAAGAGGTGTTTATAAAACAAACTGTTGTAGCTAGTAGTCATACAGGTAACAAGTTTTTCTACCCCAATATCCATTATCCAGCCAGCCCAATTGGTTTAATACATGGGCTTGTTCAGGTTAAAATATTGGAAAAAGATAAGAAAACTTCACATAATTATTTTAAACAACAATTTTGAAAAAAAAGCATTAATGGTTTTTAGAGTTTAGTTAAATAGCATGTTTGGCTTTTAAACTTGAAAAGTTGTAAAGTTAGTCTAAATTTTTGTGTACTCATTACATATTTGGCCACTGATATTAAATTCGTTAAGCTTTTATGTATTTATAAAATTAGAACTAACTTTTAATTTAATTTTAGGGACCAAAGGTGCAGCCACATAAAAAAGTTTGGACAAACTTTATAAATTTTTATAATTTGAGGATCAACTTGCAATGACTATAAAAAATTGGATTAATCTTGCAATTTTCAAAGTCTGGAGACCAAATGTGTAATCTGATCAAACTACAAGGACCATTTATGCAATCTTCTCAAAAAAATTTAACCTTTTTATACCATCTAAGTTTGCAGTTATAAGAATTTAAATCCACGATTATTTTTATAGGAGCGATCACCAATGTCACTAGGGTACAATGATATTAACAGAAAACTTTCATTAATACTAATTACATGTGTTTTGTTTAAAGTAAATTAAAGCTTCTCTTTGTTATTAGTTACGTCATTTCTATTAGATTTTGTAATTTCATATAGTGTTTTTTTTAAATGTTAATATTTTGTAAAATTAAGTTGGACAAATAAAACATATATGAATTTTGATTAGTATATAATAAACTGTTTACTTGTGAAACCATGTGAAACTAATGGATGACTGACTTGAAAGTTTCATGAAACTGGTTCTGCTCTGATAAATATTGAATAACAGAAACAAATGGAGATTTGTAAACAAGAATATTCACAATGACAGTCATATTCACACCTTTCCTTTTCCAATTATATGAATATATTTGCACAAGAGATAGTTCCATCATTAACTTAAAATAAATTGGATTTATAAGAAATAAACAAAAACAGAAAATGGAACCAAAAAAAAAAAAGAAAAAAAGAACACACAACTTATGAATGTAAGTACATAGGAAGATCAGAGACAATGAGAGTTAATATGGTTACATGAGGATGTCTTCTTTTATAGTCTTCGTACATCAAACCAACGGTTTAGGAGGTGATTTAAACATGTCTTAATGTCTTTTACTTGTTTTATGATTAAGATTATTTATCTTACTTTGTCTTTGTAGCTAACACTTGTTAAATACTCAATGTGTAGGTCAAGTTAAGGTAATTGTAAGTGTTGAGAACTACCGTGATAAATTGAGAGTCGCGAAACACTATCAGATCGAAACTATTTAGGTTCACACAAAAATTTCAATCGGATAAAACTCAATTCAAGAGCAAGTATGATAGGTGCCTGAGAATTCGTGAACAGAGAAAACAAAAGTGACCATAAATTGATTCGAAATTAACATTTGCATGAAAGGGTCATATCGAAAATTTACACTTTTTACCCTATAATTTCATATGTGAAGTTTCGGGAAAATCAAATTCTAGTGCATTTTTGACCCCAGCCAGGGGCTCTGACCCTTGGACCCCGCTAGGGGCTGCCGCCACTTGGACCCGCCTCCCGGAGGCGCTGCCCCCGTACCCCAGGGGCTTTGCCCCTAAGAAGGTTTTCAATTTCGAAAATCATAATACACTCAAACAAGCGTGCACTCCGCACCTCTTAACTTGTTTGATGGATATTATGATCACATTGGTCATTAGTCAATCCAATTACACTAAAATATCTAAAAGTGTGTTGGTGAGTATTGCATAGATGATCTATGACAAGACAGCAAGACACGATGAATTAAGATTAGTAGTTTGGATCATATTTAAAGAGGTCTTAGATACACGTTAACTAGTAAAATCAGAGACAATGAGAGCTAACATGGTTACATGAGGATGTCTTCTATTATAGTCTTTGTTGATACATTCATGAAGACTAACATTGTCATTTGTGTCTCATAGTAACTAAGAAATGTAAGAGTACCAACTACAAATTTTAGATTTTTGACCTCTTATATGCATGTGTTAGGTTATATTTAATGAATCATATGATATTTTATACATATATGAGCTACTAATATACATATGTCAGGTTATACTTTAAATGACACAATATTTTGTCCTAGTGACATTTCTCTAGCGGATTATTATTTGACCCAGGGTTGATCCAGATGTTTGCTTTGGTCATAAGCTCTGGTTATTAGTTAGTTATTAGCATCCAAGTAAAACTATTCAGATGTTAGATCTAGCCTGTTGTATACAACCACTTAAAAGAAGTATATACATTCTCTTCAATTATTGATTGTTCTTCCAAAACAACATTGGATGCATTCAAGTGGACCACAATTTCCCAGCCAAATTATTACACGACTCTCAGTATCAAAATAATGTTGTATTGTACATATGTCAAGATAAGTTTTGTGTTTTCTGACACACTTTGATGTGTTGGAATATAGGTAAGTTACACTATTATTATAATGAATGTTTATGGTCTTTTCAGTTTTTCAACTGTTTTCCTGACTTGTTTTGTTTGAAGTCTCATAAATAAAAGTACATAAAATAAAGAAAAACATCAACAATAGTCAATAAAGTCATAGATGAATGTGAACAAAGTGGTTTTGGAATTTATCTTTTCTTTTGATTATTTCACATTATTAAACCCTTGTCATGTGACCTCTTCGCTTTTACTCCAATCAATTTTGCTACTTTCTTCTTTATTAATATTATTTTTCTTAATAATCTTAACATTTCTTTTTATATTCAGTTTCTTGTTCCACAAGCATATGCCATACATGTTTATGTACATAATCATTAACAACATGCATTCTTTAATCCTTGATTCATGATTCATGGATCTCAATTTCCCTTTTCAATTTCTAGTCATCAACACTTCTTTTTTAAATAAGTTGCTTCCTTTACAAACTAGGTTAATAACTCTGGTATTACACAGGTTGAATAGATAAAATATTAAATATTTAGTAATAAAAAATTATGAATTATAAACATGTTTTGAATATAAACATGATTATAATTACGTATAAATAGTATTCTAAGTAAATAAACAAAAATATTTTTTAAACTATTGTTTTATAAAAACCAATTATGGTTTTTAAGTATTTTGTTTTAAGAAAAATAAATTTCTTTAAAAAAACTCATCTATTCTGTATTTTATAAAACTTTTTTTTATTGTGTTTTTAATTAAAAATAGGTTTTATTAATTAAATTATATTTTTTAATTGAAAATGGTATGAGTAATATTAGTATTCAATATTGTTAATAATAACAGAGAGATAAGAAAATAAGACGATTATCATAATTTTTCTTAATATAGATAGATAGATAGTAGTCTAGAAACTCATTTATTAAACGGATTATAGTTAGTATAACATGAAAAGTTACGGTATGATACTTAATATAAGATATGATTAAAATTATATTAAGTAATAAATAAAATAATTATACTATTTTTTACTCTTTTATCTAAATAGTTTTATTTTTTAAACATTCATTTTAAAATTTTTTATAAAAAAAAATTATTTTTATATAAAATCTTGTTTATTAAAAACTATGGTTTGTAATTATTCTGGTTGTTTTAATAAGACTGCTATTAGAAAAATTTACAATTTTATAATTTTTTAAAAAAGGACCGATTTAAAGTATATTATGTTTCAAAAAGGTTTATGTTTGAAAAATTTTATATTATATATTTTTTATATTATTTATATTTTAATAAAAAGATGTGATTTTTTAATTTTCTTAATAAAATCTATATTTAAAATATAGTTTGATTTTAGAAAATTTAAAGAAGAAAGAGAAATACCAATTAATAAAATTAATTTTTAATAAAAAAGAGAAATTAATTTGAGTGTTTTAAATTACTATAATACTTTGAAAGAAAAAAATGATATAAAGATATTTAGAAGAATGACATGTGACAAAAAGATGTGTTTAAAGAATAACAAGTGGTAAATAAACCATCTTTTATTAAATACAATAGATACGGAGATGTCACAACTCACATGCTCATTAAATTTTTCTATAAATGCATTAATGTATCATGTGTGAAATAGATTATTGATGGTTTGGTTATAACTAACTTAACATTCATTATTATATGAATTTATAGCAAATGAATGAATGATTAAACTGACATTTATACTATGAACGCCATAATTTTACAATAAAGGATAATATTTTATTTTAAAATTACATTATGAGAATAAATTCTACATCAGTTCCTAAGTTTGTCTGATTCACAAATAGGCCAACGATACCACACCATCCCAAACCTAATCTCACATCACTTATAAATGGCCGCTTGAAAGCATGCGAAAACGTTGTTTGCCAACTATAAGGTCGTTTGACCATAGGGAAAACATACGTTTGTAGGTTATGCCAAATTTTATGGTCCCCTTAGTTTTAAGAAATGACTGTTTGAACTTGTCATTTGAGTTTGAAGAAGACGTATTTAAGTTTGGTGATGGTGTAAGTATAGTAAGTAACTAGACCTTTTGACATTTGACCATGAAAACGTCAAATGTCGTCAAACGATCATTTAACGTTTTCATTTTCAATTTTTTAGACAGACGGTTTAGTTAATTTCAAATTGTATTAAATGTTTTTATACATGTAACTGGTTGAGAAAAAATTGGAGAAGGTTTTTAGCTTGTAACCTGCTATATTTATTTAAGTATTTAATTATCTAAAGTTATATTAGGGGGTTTAATGAATTGAATTTTAATTTCTTGAATTAGTTAAATGGAATGATTCAAATTTTAATTTCTCTGATTCTTATCAAATTCAGCACATAGTTCGAAGTTCGATTCGAATTTGAATGTCGAATCAAGATTCATCCAAAAATATTATTTTAACTTTTATTTTTAAAACTACAAAAATTAATCCAAAACACAAACTTAAACTTTCCAAATGATAACAAGTTAACATCCAAACTACAAATTAAAATATCATGAATTAACAGATTAAAAAGTTTAGTCTTTTAAGCTTCACGAGTTCAAGGCTACAACCTACAAGTCCATAACAAATCAAGTGCGTGGGGACAACTAGAAATTAAACAAACAAATAAGCAGAATAAGTAAAGAAGAAATCGAGATTAAAATAAAATAAATAAGTTAGTCATTTATATAAAATAAGAAATCAATTTGATCGTCTCATACTTCCTTCGTATCATCCCAGAACCTAATTATCACTCATTAATAATTTGTCTTCTCTTTCATCGGTGATTCAATCCAATGGTGCAAGGTGGCAGTGATCGTACCCTTCTTACAACATATATCCTCATCACATTCCTCGTACTTAAACACATACGAAGAAGACGAGACATGTTTAGATGAAAATATACGAATTAATTATTCTTTGAGCTGGTTTGGATTAAGATTCATTGTAAGAACTTAGGAGGCCTTACCCGCATTTGATGTGATCTCATGAATTTGTCAAATGATGGTAAGCCTTCTTCTGATGAACCAATTATTGCCAATGAGGATGCAAATTAGTTATAGGATTACAAAAACAACTTTCTTTGTATAGTAAAATGATGTTCATACGGTTGCAATGATTCATCGTTCTGTAATGTATTTTCCTTTCGATCTGATTTTAAGTACACAAATTTCACAGACAATTTTGTTGGCATTTGGAAAGACCGTTTGCATTTATATCTTTTATGCTAACTTATACTAAAATCTCTACTTATTTCAATACATTAGAACAGCTGATTTGTGGAAGGATATAACGCTAGTTTAATGGTCCTAGAACGGACATGTTCTAACAAACGATTCTTAGTCTAACTCTTTAAGATGAGGTAGTCATGACAATTGACATGTAAATATAGGGAGGTCATGTGTTCAAGTCTCACTCTGAGCAAAATATTCAGAGTTGAGACAAGGGGTTTTCCAGTAATGGATTTCCTCCAGAAAGGGTTGGGTGTGCGGTCTTGGCTCGAAAACGGATAGATGACCCGATTATGATTACATCTATTCTTTGAAATAGGGTCATACATAATCTTCTAGCTAGTAGTAAAGTGATACCTCATCCACAAAAATCACGTCAACGAGAATTACGGGATGATATATCACGAGATTTTCACGATATTTTATTTTCTTTTTAAGTTGAAAGTGGAAACCACTATTTTAGACGCGGATCGGACCGGTCGGTCGGACCGGGATTCAGAGATATGATACGAGTGTGTTGGAATAGTGTTTTAAGTGTCTAAACGTTAAATATTACATATGATTATTTATTTTTATGCATGTGATTGAGTGAATAGGTTAACTATGAGTTGAAAGTGATTTTGTAGGTAAAACAAGCAAGTTGAAAACTTACATGATGAAACAAGGCATTGGAAGGGTCAAGAAACAAAGTTTCAAAGTGCAGCAGAAAGGCTTCCACCGTAGCCTAATGTAGCCACCGTAGGCTACACCAGCCCAAGAAAAAAATCAGCAGAAAGCCCCCTAGCGTAGGCTACGGTGGCCACCGTAGGCTACGCCAGGGCACATTTTGAAAACCTATAAAAACGCGTTTTTGTTATGTTTCAGCCACCACTTGCCCCCCATTTGACCTAGATCGATTTGAGACGAATTTTGGGAGCTTCTAGGCTTGAAATTCATCATTTCAACTCTCAAAACAAGATACAATCGTCCGGAATGCAAATCAACAACGGTTTTGAAGATTATTCAAGAAACGATGAGCGGCTAATCTTCTCGTGACCTACTTTGGGTATTAGGTTTTGTGTGATTAGGTTTTTTTTTATGTTTAACTTTGTGGGGATTAAACTTTAGAACCTGTTAAGTTCTTCCATAAGTTTAACTGTGCGTGGTTACTTAAACAATGATTTTGGAAAAACTTTTTATGAATATCATTTAATCTTCTGGAAATTATATGATTACAAGTTTTGGTTTTTTAATGAATTGACATTGTGTATTAATATCTATTAGTCTTGATTATCGATCTCACTTAATCATCGCACGTACAGAGTCCCTATAAGGATTTCCATGAAGTTGAATTAAACAATTACTGAAAACCGAACCTAGATCCGAAGTGGATTACTCTTTCTTATAATCGTTTTTTTAACACAAGTTTATTATTTTCAATTTGTTTCTTAGTTAATTTGTTAATTATTCCAAAAATCTAATTTTCACAGCCAAAAGGCAATAGTTAAATATTTGGTATTGATCATTGTTTTATAACTCAAAGTACAATCACCCGACCACTAATTCCACTAGGATCGATAACCCTACTTACCCTAACTAGTTTAAGGTGAATAGGAACACACATTTTAACATTTTATTTGATTGATACTTCGACATCGATCAGATATAAATCGTTTTGTTTTCAAGGAACCGGCCGGTTCGAACTGGTTCGGTGGTCGGATAGGAATTTTAAATTTTTTAAATCTTTTTAGTTTTGAATTTTAATGAGTTTAATGGGCGGTTCAAACGTAACATTTTGGTTGAGTTTTTATATATAACTATAAACTATACATATAAAATATTTATTTGAATTATATATAGCTATATATTTAATATACATATATAATTGTGACATCTTACTGGTTTTAAATAGGGTCGGTCCGGTCCGATCAATCGATCATTAATGTGACCGGTTCGTCATCCGATTCGGTTTCGAAAACATTGGTTAAACCAACGGTATATGTCAAGTAGAGAAATAGTTATGGAAGTGGGTCCCACACGTATGCCAGCAGGGCAACCTTGCTTTATCTTCATATTCCATTTTGAACGGTTGAAACTTAAAGTACTCCACTTTCTCTTTTCACGCTATACACAACTCAACCATTTGTGGTGAGAAGCTAGAGCTTTAAGATAAGTTTTGTCTTGCCGTAAATAGAAATTTATCAGTAGAGGTATAATATATTATATGTGGAAAACAAAAATATTTCAAAATACTTAGAGATACATAAATGTAATGTAGGTGTAAATGAGTAGAGGTTGTATTTGTAAATGAGTAGAGGTTTCTTTTGTGAGTTAATCTTGAAAGACTAGTTAAGGCTTAAGTCAGATGAACTTAAACAATGTTCAATTAAATTAGACTATGAGACTGTTTGATACTGCTGACTCGGTAAGATCTGACCTGAGTCAGAAGCTAACACAGTTAGAAGTTCTGACTGAGTCTGCATCTGATTAAAACTTGGCTGTTTGATTCATATCTGACTGACTATGCTGAATGATAAAAATAACCATATTGCCCGAAGTTCTGACGAGTTTGCATTTAACTGGTCTTGTATAATCAATAAAAATCTGCAAAATTTTAAAAATAACACAATAGCTTAAATTCAAAATGTCATACAAAATACAAGTTAAACATATTATAAGAGTTTGCATACAAATCTAAATTGAAGCATTTGAAAGCTTGATTAACAATTTGATCACGCAAAGTAGCCATGTATTCAACGCCTTCTGAACCTCAATCTATCTCTTGTGTGTTTTGACCCTCACTTTGTCCACCTTCACCATCAGGGATAACCATAGTGTCCCACGTCCAAGTTTGTAAATAATTCATCTTGAATTTTGTATTTCTTATAAAATTATGGACTGCAAAACAGCAACGACCCACGTCTCTTTGCACTGAAAAAGGTAAGGAGCCCTTTGTTTTAGGATCGGGAATCTTGCCTTCAATACACCATAAGCCGCTCATAACGTTTCTAAGGCAGCATGAGCATGGTTGAATCTTTCTTCCTTAGTTAACGGCCTTCGTCGTCGAAAATCGCTAACCATACCTATATTGCGGTATGGAGTCATAAATCCACGAGTGTTGGTATATGACAAGCGTCGCAAGGTAATATTTATCTGTGAATGCAAGTGTGACATCTATTATAGAAAAAATACAAATAATATATTTAATAATAAAAGTTATAATTATATTATAAACCTGGTGGAGGGAATCGAAACGTAGATGTCTTTAAATGCAACTTCTCTCAAAACTCGTGGAATCATGTGCTACGCTCTTCCATCCAGCCCATACAAAGGGAATATCATATCAAAATCACATATTCCTAACGCATTTTGATAACATTCACCTATTCCTCTTCCCCTAAAACAAGTTTGTTGATTAGCGGCACCAACTGTATGTACAAGTGTTCCATTTAAAGCACCTATTGCTCCGGGAATATTCCTTTTAATCTTTGAAGTCGTTCTGAGGTATTTGTATTTCATCTGACGATGTTGGGACTATAATTTCTTTAGCAAAAGACATCATAGCATTATTATTTTTTTATTTTATTTTGACTATTATTATTATGTTTATTATATTAAAAACAAATTATTAACTCTTAAATTAATGAATATTTTGCACAATAAAAGAAACATTCATAAACAACCCATATTTCTTAAATGACATAAATGGTCCTTACAAGGCATAACAGGGTTAACTTATTCATTAATAACGAAACACGAAAGGTTACAGTCTCCCCAACTTTTAAGAATTTCGTCCCGAAATTAAGAATGAACTAAACGAACAGATACGGGTATTTCTTCTTCATATGCTCCTCACGCTCCCAAGTAAAACTCAGGTCCACGCTTATTCTCCCAACGAACCTTGACGATTGGGGTAGTAGTGGTCCTAGTCTTCTTCATAATATGCGGTCCATGACTTCAACGGGTTTCTCAACAAAATGTAATGACTCGTCGATCTGGATGTCATCTAATGGGACATACAGACTTTCATCAGCCAAACATTTTCTCAAATTTGAGACATGGAAAACAGGATGAACCCCGCTAAGATCGGAAGGTAGTTCCAGTTTATAAGCCACTTTCCCAATCCTTTTCAGGATCTTGAAAGGTCCTACAAATCGTGGAGCTAATTTACCCTTCTTCCCAAAGCGAACGACTCCCTTCCATGGTGAGACTTTAAGAAGAACCATATCCCCAACTTGGAATTCCAACGGCTTGCGTCGTTTATCGGCATAACTTTTTGTCGACTTCTAGCCACTTCAAGGTTCTGCGAATCATGGAAACTTTATCGGTTGTTTCTTGTATGAGCTCAGGACCAGTGATGAAATTTTCACCAATGTCAGTCCAGCAGATCGGGGAACGACATTTACGACCATAAAGTGCTTCAAAGGTGCCATTTGATACTCGAGTGGTAACTATTATTATACGAAAATTCGCGAGAGGTAAATGCGTATCCCAGTCACCACCAAAGTCAAGGACACAAAGACGTAGCAAACCTCTAGGGTTTGAATGGTTCGCTCGGTTTGACCGTCCGTTTGAGGATGGTAAGCCGTGCTTAAATCCAGTTGAGTACCCAAAAGTTCTTGCATAGACGACCAAAAGTGCGAAGTGAAACGAGCGTCTCGGTCGGATATGATATGCAAAGGTACGCCATGACGACTCACAATCTCATCAATGTATATACGAGCTAACCTGACGTTTTGTAAGTGTCACGTATGGGTATGAAATGTGCCGACTTGGTCAATCGGTCAACGATCACCCATATGCTATCATGACCACGAGAGGTGCGAGGTAGTTGGTTATGAAGTCATGGATATGTGTTCCCATTTCCACATGGGAATCTCGGGTTGTTCAAGCAATCCACTAGGACGTTGATGTTCAGCTTTAACCTTGTACACGTAAGACACTTAGCTACGTAAGTTGCTATGTCTTTCTTCATTCCAGGCCACCAGTATTGACCACGCAGATCCATATACATCTTATCGGAACCAGGATGAATTGAGTAACGAGTTTGATGAGCTTCATTCATGATAAAGGTACGAAGATTATCACGGTTTGGAACCCAAATTCGATTCAAGAAATACATCAACCCATTGGGTTTCGTTTCTAGTTGAGCTCGAAGGTTGTACTCCAATTCCTCTCCATTTTTCCTCCTTCTTGAACCGCTTGTTGAGCCTCCATGATACAAGTCTCGATGTCATTCTCAATCCTCAAATTTTGTAGCAGCACCGTAGTCTCGTTAACATCCAGACGAATCTCAGTATCAAATTCTCCCAAGGTATCAAACCATTGTCGTCGATCGCGAATTTCTTGAAACGAGACCATCTTATTATGAATCTTACGACTTAGTGCATCGGCTACGACATTTGCCTTTCCAGGGTGGTAACGAATGTCACAATCATAATCACTAATCAACTCAACCCAACGTCGTTGTCTCATGTTGAGATCCTTTTGATTGAAGACGTGTTGTAGGTTTGTGATCGGTGTAGACTATACATTGCGTCCCATAAAGGTAATGCCTCCAAATCTTTAAGGCAAAAACCACAGCACCAAGTTCAAGATCATGTGTCGTATAATTCACCTCATGGACCTTCAATTGTCTCGATGCATATGCTATGACCTTTCCTCGTTGCATGAGAACACAACCAAGGCCTTGTTTAGATGCATCACAATATACGGTGAAATCATCGTTTCCATCGGGAAGGGTCAAGATAGGAGCATTACACAACTTGTGCTTTAAGGATTCAAAGGCTTCCTCTTGTTCAGACCCCCATTCGAATGGTTTATTCTTTTGGGTCAAGGAAGTAAGCGGTTTCGCGATTCGAGAGAAGTTGGCAATGAAACGTCGATAATAGCCAGCAAGACCAAGGAAAGAACGAACTTCGGTTGGAGTTGTGGGAACACACCAATTTTTCACAGCTTCCACCTTTGCAGGGTCAACGTGAATTCCTTGACTATTCACCACGTGTCCAGAAATTGGACCTCCTCAAGCCAAAATTCGCACTTTGAGAACTTTGCGTATAGTTGTTCTTTCTTCAATAGCTCAAGAACTTGTCGCAGGTGATGTTCGTGATCGGTTTTGGACTTGGAGTAGATAAGTATGTCGTCAATAAAGACAATCACGAACTTGTCTAGATACGGCTTGCATACTCGATTCATGAGATCCATAAAGACAGCAGGAGCATTCGTTAAACCAAAGGGCATAACCATGAACTCATAGTGTCCATATCGGGTACGGAACGCAGTTTTTGGGATATCATCATCATGAACTCGTAATTGATGATAGCCAGAACGTAAGTCAATCTTTGAGAAAATAGCAGCTCCTTGAAGTTGGTCAAAAAGATCATCGATGCGAGGAAGAGGGTAGCGGTTCTTGATGGTAAGTTTGTTAAGCTCACGATAATCGATGCACATACGAAATGATCCATCTTTCTTCTTCACGAACAGAACAGGTGCACCCCAAGGCGATGAGCTAGGTCGGATAAAGCCCTTGTCGGACAGTTCTTGAGTTGACTAGCTAGCTCTTGCATTTCTGACGGTGCAAGTCGATATGGTGATTTAGCCACAGGGTTCGCTCCCGGAATTAAATCGATCTTAAACTCGACTTCACGCACGGGAGGTAAACCGCTAAGGTCATCGGGAAACACTTCAGGAAAGTCTCGTACAATCGGGACATCCTTAAGATCGTTCCCTTTGACTTTCGTGTTGACCACGTAAGCCAAGAAAGCCATGTAATTCTTGCTTAGACATTTTCGGGCTTGAGTACACGACATGAGTTTGAGTCCTTTGGATGATTTTTCGCCGAATACTTTCAATGTATCCCCCGAAGGCAAAGGAATTCGAATGCACTTCTCGAAACAAATAATTTCAGCATGATGTTTGGCTAACCAATCCATGCCAATGATAACGTCAAAGCTTCCAAGTTTCATAGGAATAAGGTCGATAAAGAAATCATGCTCGTTTAGGCTCAAAATGCAATCACGAATAACGACATCAACGGTGATGGGTTCTCCATCGGCGACTTCGACAGTAAGAGGTCTTTCTAGTTTCGTATGTGGCTTAGCAAGTATAGGCTCAAATTCTATCGAGACAAAACTCTTATCGGCTCCAGAGTCAAACAGAACGTAGGCATAAGAATTATTAATAAGAAACATACCTGTTCAGTTTTAAAGACGTTAACGATACAGGTAAAGCAACAAAAGAACTTGGATCATAAAGTTGGGGTTGGATTTGACATACCGTTCACCACATCGTTGTTTGCTTGTGCTTGGTTTGCATTGATGTTGAAGGCACGTCCTCGGCTTGTGGTACGTTACCCGCAAGACGAGGGCATTGTGGGCGAAAATGACCAGGTTCCCCACAGTTGTAGCAAGCACGATTAGCAACTAACGCGGCATTGTTTGGTGCACGGTGACAAGTAGCCACCAAGTGTCCATACTTACCGCACAGTGTACAGATACGGCACGGGGTATTACCCGCATGATGATACTTACAGACATTGCACAATGGTAGAGGACCAGCATAGGCTCTAGCAGCAGGTGCTTGTGTAACAGGAGCGGGTTGTCTTTGAGGTACCTTGGGTGTAGCCACAGCGAAATTACGCGCCGGTGTGAACTTGCGTTTCTTGTTGTTGTAAGACGGTTCATTCTTACTCTCCTTAGCTGCTTCAGGGACCGCCTTTTCAGTCTTTTAGCCCCTTTGACAGACAAGGTGCCCGCTCGAATATGGTTTTCAGTAAGTTGAGCGGTGATGGTAATGGCATCTTCCAAAGTTGTGGGTCTACTTCCCACCACGGCATCTTGGATTTGAGGTGGCACCCCTTGATGAACTTCTCAATGTTCCTAGGAACAGTGTCAACCATGTGAGGCAACAGGATGCTCAACTCGTGATGCCTAGTTGAATAGGCCAAATGATCTCCACCATCTTGCTTGAGATTCCAAAACTCCTCCTCCAGCTTTTGCAGCTCACTTCTCGGGCAGAACTTTTGGATGGCAATGTTCTTGAATTCTTCCCAAGTGAGTGCCAACACAGCATCAGCACCACGATTCCTCTTCTCACTATTCCACCACGTAAGTGCTCTTTGTTGAAGAACACTTGTGGCATAACGGACTTTGAGTGCCTCGGGACACTCACAGTTGATGAAGGTGTTCTCCATGCTTTCAAACCACTCGAGAAGTCCAGTGGCTCCTTCCCACTAAAGCTAGTGGGTTTGCACGAGTTGAAGTGCTTAAACGTGCAGGGTTGGTTGTTTCTTCCTTGATTTGCACTATTCTCTCCTTGCCCATTGCCATTAGTGTTGTTACTAGCGTTGGTCATCAAGGTGCTACTCAGTTCGGCAACCATGGTCGGAATGACTGCAGCCATTTGACGGGCAATCATGGCGGCTAATTTGCGGTCGGAGCTACCACGCTTTCCATGATGACGAGACATGCTGGATACAAAATAAGTTAGTCACAGAAATTTGGAGGTAGAAGATAATAAATCAAACAAGATTTTTCAAGACTTGTAAAACACACATGGAATGATTCCATTGGTACGCATTACCATTTGGAAACGTTGACACGTCAAGGTGAGTTAACTCCAATTGCCTTAGAAACTTGTGTATATTGACCATAGTTTATCACTCATCCCAGAAATCCCCAGGTAAGCATAACTAGTCCCACGGGATTTATGCGAAATGCTTACCTTAGCCCGAAGGCTTTTTGCCAGGAAATCCAGAATACAGGTGTCTATGTGTCACACAATATTTCTTTAGGTTCATGGAATTAAAACCTTGATGAGATTTTCATAGATTAGACATAAAGTCTAAAGATTTGAACCTTTTGATATAAAGCTTACGTTCCCCGTGTCGTCGAGAATAAGTTTAAGATATTTCATCGTCGAGAGAATAAAGGATTAAGAATAAGTTTTAGAGGACAAGGCAACCAAGTTTCTCAATTATAAGGCAATCCTAACTAAAGGCATCAAGTTGCACATCAAGAGGCCCTCCTTAACAAGTAGCATTATGTAGCATGCAACAAGATATATTACAAGATCATAAAGATTTTTCTTATGAGGTTCATGCATCAACTATAGTCTAGGTCACCATTTCTAATAACCTAAATCCCTATAGTTATGGGCTCTGATACCAATCTGTCACACCCCAACCTTAACGGCGGAAACGTCGAGATGTGAGGGTTAAGATTGTTCACAGCCACATAACACTACCATAAATTGTAAATATAAAAATTCATAAGTTGAAATAAACATTACAACCAAATGTCTCAACAAACAAAAATAAACAAAGTTCAACTTTCAAGTCTCAAGTTATTTTATTTATTTTTCCTAGGTCCAAATCCTAGTGTAAGCATGCTTCAAAAGATAATCATCAACCTTGTGCATTTCCTGAAACATGTTAAAAATAAAGGGTCAACTTTAAAAGTTGGTGAGTTTCCATGGGTTAAGCATACATATATATATATATAAAAGTTTACAAGTAGCAATTCATGTCAATGGTTACGAATAAAGCAAGTTTATAGATAACATATAGCTACAATCAAACCTTGACCAAGAATATCATTTACAAGTTAACGATTAGCTAAGTGTACTTGGTTCCCATGATGAACAAGCATACGTCATCAGGAGCCGGCAATAACCTCGGCTTTAGCACCAAATAGGCTTGTCAGGCCCATAGATCTATGACGTCGCCAGGCTAGCAATAGTTAATGATTGTCAACATATAATGTCATCATATAAGACTCACAATATTACAAATAACCATGACAAAAAGTAAAGATGAATTGCATGTGCATTTACAAGTACCAAGATGTTTACAAGTGCAAGTTTATAAAGTTAACATGTTTCACCCCAAAAGGTGTGAAATAAAGTAAAAGAGGGGCATGAAAACTCACCTTATATATATAAGATGATAACAAGAAATTAAACGGTGCTCCAACGATTCCTTTTACAAGATACCTAACGTATATATTTCAAGGTTAAGTTTAAAGGTAATATTAACGATTAAACGCGAACTAGGGTTTCAATAGGAATTTGGGGTTTTATAAATAAATAAGGTTATCATTGAAATCATATATATATTTTAACCCAATGAAAAGAAATATACCATTTAGGTAATTTAATATGGAGAAAAGAAATTGAATTCTTTATGATAATTTGTAAAATTTAAATATAAGATGCAAATAAATTTTATAATTATTTGAAATAAACATGATTAAACAATAATTACGTATTGGCCAATAATAATTTATTAATTTAAACTATTATTTAAAGTCTATTTTATAAAAATAATCTAAGTATGACATTTGTAAAAAAAACGTTTTATACAAAATAAAATATTAAAGTATTAATGAAAAATTTACAGAAATTAATTATGTGACTTTAAAAATAATTAAAGTTTACAAAAATGATTTTTATAATTATTAAAAATTTCTGTAATTAAAATAATTACAGAAAACCCTTTAAAAAAATAGGTTGAGGGTGCCGGGTTCGAACCGGGACCTCAAGGATGGGGTAACACGCGCTTAACCAGTAGGCTGGGTAGCCTATGCCTGCTGGAATCGGTTCCCCTATTTTAAAAGACGCGCTTACAGATGAAACCCCAAATCACATAAACCCTAGAACCAAATTTGATCAAATTGAACATCCATTCGTTTAAGATAATGAAATCAACGTTGGGGCTTTTAATCCCCAAGTGATTTCGAGTGTAACCGCATATCTAATTACCTGGGTGGAAGTTTAAATCGATGAGAACGAGACGAAGAACAATCGCGACTGTGGTGAATCCGATTGAAATGCAATGGCGATGATAATCGAATTAAATTCGTGTGAAGTTTCAGGGGAATGTTCACGACCCTAAGCCCTTTGTCAATTTTAGTTTAAGTGCTTGGAAGGTGGGTTCGATTGGGTTGCAGGTTCGCGATGAAGAAGGAATCGAATGAGACGATTTCGTGTGTTTCAGATAGAATATGTTATTGAAAGTTTAGGAATAGTTTAACGATCAATTTGGTGCAATTAATTAGATTATTATTAGGTTTCAATGATCAAACGGTTCTATGATTAAAGCTTCGGTTATTCAAGCCGATGGTGTTCGTAACCGGCGTTTAAACGTAATTAAAGTGTGTGTTTAAGTTCGAACCATGTTCACGAATCGATTTGGAACGGTTGGGATCAAGATTCGAAGGGTTTCGATGGTTTTGGGGTCTCGCCGGAGTTGGCCGGAGCCCCTCGCCGGAATCACGGGGTTGGGGGGGAAATCCGGTTTGGTTTTTGAATTTTACACAATTGGTCCCTGTAGTTTCAATTCTTGTTATTAAGTACAACTTTATTTTTAAAGTTTCTAAATTGACAATAAAGCCCCTGAACTTAATTAAACTTTTAGTTTTAACTATTTTATAACTTATTAATATTTAACTTTTATAACTTATGATTTCTATATTATTATTATTTTTATTTTATTTGACTATTATTATTATGTTTATTATATTAAAAACAAATTATTAACTCTTAAATTAATGAATTAATGCACAATAAAAGAAACATTCATAAACAACCCATATAGTTTCTTAATTGACATAAATGGTCCTTACAAGGGCAAACGGGTTAACTATTAATTAACGAAAACACGAAAGGTACAATCATGTTTATGACAATAAAGCATACTAAATTATATTGTTTCAAATATGAGAGATCAAATATTATATTTAATGGATGATATTATTTCAAACATGTTAAACATGATCGATATTAAAACCTATTGGACACTCTCCCAATTTTGTAAAAAATTCTATTAAGACTATTTAAAGAAAGTTTTAGTTCGCTACTAACATTGTATTTTTATGAGTATGATTGCTTCAATATCACATATCATCATTTTTATGAGTATAGTTGCTTCTACGGTTATTGTCTTATTGATATATAAGTGTGTGTGCGCACGCGCTATGCGCGCAAAATACAAATTTGGGGACCGTTTTTAATGAGGTTTTTTTGACAATGAACCGGATCGACCGATTTGACCCGACTGGACACCAAAAAAATATATTATATTATAATAGTCAAACTACTAGCAAGAACTTCCTCCCCCCATAAAAAAAATTTCTAGGTCCGCCACTGGCTCAACCGATTCATTGGACCTATGGACGGGTAAGACAACTAATTCACCGTTCAATACGTTTATGAAAACATTTAAATTTGTTTATAAATACGTCGGAAGCAATTATTTAAGAAAGTATCGACCTACAAACAAACAAGATTAAAACATATAGTCATTTAAACTACGCTCTATAGACGTAAGGAATCCAACAACTACATTTAAGCTATGTTGTTATACTTTAGTAAGTGTAAATAAAGGTACAGTCACGTAAATATCACACAATAGGTGGGTGATCCATTCACACCACAAAAAAAGTACATGCTATTGTTTAGTGCATGTGACCAAGTTATAAGTTAATGGGCGATTAGTCTTTTTGTTTAAATATGCCTTTAAAGAGAAAATGAGGATAGATCTTTCTGATGATATCCATGGCCCGCCGTCGAAATGGCTAAGGATTTATAATCAGGTACGACTCGGAAGCCGGCTAGTGCCGGATTCCTGCATACCTCTAGCGGGCATTGCATCTTTTAGAATGTGCTATGTAATTTACAAGGACTGTAGGCCAGTAGTAGCCATGTCTCCGGATCTTTTAAATTTCCTGACATGAAGGGTCCTGATTAAGTGAAGAAAAATCCCAACACCATGAGTGTGGTCACGCTAGATAGGAGCACGCCCCTCTCACGCCTAGTGATGATGTTCAATGCCCGTGATGCGCCTACATGACATAACTTTAGCATTTAACTTAATAATTAAATAGATTCGTGGAATTCATAATAATATATGTAATAACTTGTTTTGTATAAACCTGAATTCTTAATCTATATCTAATAAATAGGTATTCTTAGGGTTTTCTAAATTATATTTCAATTGTATATTAAAATAAAATAATTATTAATAGTATTAATATGTCAACTTTTTTTCGAACTGCCAATGAATAATTTCTAATCCCAGTCACCCGGGTAAATCTATTAGCGAAAGGTCACCCACGACCTCAAACACAAACAGCGCTAATGACGCAGACCGCCTAACATTGTAGGGAAAACCCACCACCCAAAAGTCCACTGTAGTAAAACTCATAACCCACTTGAAGTATATTGTATCAAATGAGACATGAACCCATTACCTTCATTTTAAAAAACCATGAGTGACTACTACCAAAACAATTGATTTAGGACCAATTGGTATTAATATTGTTAATTAGTACTTGAAATAATAATAAATGTGGTGTTTGACTTCTGATGGAAAATAGATCCAATGATTAGTCTTCAATGTTAACGAGTCTATAGACTTTGTAAATAACGATTTAGTTTACTTTATTATTATATTATACTTGGTTTTGTTTAAGATCGAATATAAAATATGTAAGTAACATAACTGTGATAATACGAGGCTAATAAGCTTTTAATCAGGGTTGCGAATAACAATAACAATTCAATAATCTCATTATTATTATTATTATTCAAAATAAAAAAAAAGTTGACATTTGATTTTAAAATATAAAACAAATACGTAGATTGAACCTAGGGAGGTGTGTATTTAGTGGACTAGATCGAGAAGTGCTATTTCTAAGACTCCCAACTCTAGAATTCCTTTCTATATACTATAGTATAGTATGGTAATAAAATAATAGTAGTATAGTAATACAAATAAAAAAAATATAAGAGAATTTGGACAAACAATCATAAAAGTGTATTAATAATGAAAGTTGTAAAATAGTGCTAAAATGGAATGATGTATTAGGTCAGATAGACGAGTAAATAGACGTGATAAGAAAAACAATAAACTCTATGCATGTATCTAAACGTAACCCTTAAAAAACATCCAATTAATGTAAGGCTAAGATAATCAGATAAACGCACAGACTATATCATCATCTATGTCCCCTCACTATGAACAAACAATCCTAAATATTCCAACTTGATTGTTTGCTAGACAACTAGACATTCTATATAGATTTGGGCGTCGTCCTTGGGAAATAGCTTAAGATTATTTGCTCATACCACACTTTGGTATTGTTAAAATGTGGGTAGTATATTAAGACATGCTTACCGAAAAATCATTTTTAGATCAAGTATCATAAGGAAGCCGTATAAATATATTACAAAGTGCTCGTCGGCAAAACACAAAAAAATGAGAGAGAGAGAGAGAGAGGTGATTATTTGGTTATATTTTTCTCTTATGTATTACGATTAAAACAAAAGATACGTATATTCATCATTTATGTTATGTTTATTTCCTTGCAATTATTATATTATTATATAAGGCATATACTTAAAGTATGTCTATTTTACAAACAAACATATGAAATTATAAACATATAAGGCACATACTTAAAGTATAAGGCATATGCTTAAAGTATGTCTATTTTACAAACAAACATATGAAATTATGATTTTTTTTTAACAATGTAGTTCCATAATCATTAATATATCTTTGAATAATTGCATACTAATCATAAAATTCCAATATATTATCAGTTTTAAAAAAAAATTATAGTAGTAATTGATTCTTATACCGTATGTAACTGGCCTGATAACGGAGGAGTAATATGCCGCTTTAGCACAATACAATACACAACGCCATCACACATTTGCGTGATAAAGAGCATGATATGATCAACCATGACTGTGGTCACAAACATAGGGGTAAGAGAAAATACACAAAGCACAATACTACGTTTTATTATATCTTATTTAAATTAAATTTTACAGTCACATAAAACCATTACACCACTTAAACACTTTTATAGTTATTACAACCATTGCCGATGAGACGTCTAACAGTATCACTAATCCATTGTAGATGGTCGTAATAATATTAAACACTTTTAATCGGCCGGTTTTGGCGTCGGCTTCTTTGCTACTGTATTTTGACACTTGGGCTTTAAACTCTCTTGAAGTTTTAAGTTTGAACTTATCTCTCACGTGACATCAACCCGGGTTTCGAGTAATTTATTATAGTTCTATTTTCTGCTTGATAACCCTTCAAAGATGAAAATTAGAAGAATGTTTATTGATAAAATCAATATATTGTTTATCCCCAAATTATATTTTTTCCGATAAATTAAACTAGTTTAAATACCCATGCGTTGCGAGGGACGTGTAAAACAGTAAAAAACATCGAAACGTTGTCACGAGCGCGTGTGGCCACGTGTTGAAGCGAACATTGATAATATGCATCACCGCATATAAAAATAATTGAAAAAAAAATTATTATTTAAACTTTAAACTCATATTTTGAAACAACAGAGATTAAATTCATGGATTTTAAAAAAATAACATTTTGAAATTTGAAGCTATCATCTTTTATAAACACTAGTAACGTGCCCGCGCGATGCGGCGCGTGCGACACTTTTTATTATGGTACTCGTCTCTGGTTAGTTTTATATTTAAAAAACTGAATTCCTTCTTTTAAGCATATTGTAACAAACATGGAAAAAATTATATATAATTAAAGATACAAGAGTCTAAGTGTAAATAAGTTTAAAGTTCCATTTTTAGTAGCGTTAGAAATACATAATTACCCTGTTAAGTTGACTTTTTAGGTTGTATCTGTGCTTAAAATTTACAAATCTCTAACTTGGTCGGAATCCTTTCTTCGTGCATTAATATAGTATAGATATATGAATTTACATTGCCAAGAAAAGGTGGCAACATTAGGATAGAAATAAAATATAGGTTACAAATTTACACATGGATACTCATTTAGGTGGTAAGGGGAGAAAAAATGAAAACATTTCAATTAGTTATGGCTAAAATGAAAATCCCTTAAATATACTGTAGCAAATTCGATGGTTTTTTAATATATGTATGAAATAGAATCACATATTTACTTTTATGCAATATATACCCGACGAATTTGGATCATTTCAAAACTCATAGATATCTATAGAATTATGAGAATTAGTATCAACACACAAAATTTTTATGCTCTATACAAATATGATTAAATATAATGACTAATTGTCTCTCTTGAAATTCAAAAAGAAAATAATGAAAGAAATTATAATCTACACATGCGTAAGTCATATATAGGTTATAATATCTACGCATATGTAGCTAGACAAATAAAAAAATTTAAAAACATGTGAAAACATTATTTTGATGGTTTTTAGTTTTACTTTAATAGTTTTTAATATATATAAACATATACAAATGCGTATTAAAAATATAAATTTTAAAAAATATGAGTTCTCATAGTTCTTAACATATTTATAAGTTTCAAATAATATTAACCTTACACCAGATATAAGATACGAAAAAAAAAGAATTCATTATAACGTTTAAATATCACATTATAGTTAAACACAAGTATAAGACTTTATTTGGTTTTCATAAATCAATCATGTTTCAAAAGAGAATTAGATCATTAATACCATATTATGAAGACAAAATGATATCATGTAATGAAAGTTTGTTTAAACTAAATAAACTCAATTTCCTTCTAATGTAATACATCTTAATATTTATATGTAATGGGTACCTCTATGAGCAAAATGCTCAGAGTTAAATAAGAGAGTTTCTCAGCAATGGGTTTCTTCTGAAGGGGTTGGAGGTGCGGTCCCGGCTGAGAAACAAATAGGTGGGCTCGATTAAAATAACACCTATTCTCTGAAGCAGAGTCGCACATTTGCCATTTAAAAAAAATTAATTTTCTCATAATTCAACATTTAGTACTATTAATAATAAATTTGAATGTTTATTTTTGTAATTGAATCATTCAAATAATTAATTTACGCTACATTCTTTTTACTAAATCGCCATCTTGCAAAAAATTAGGAGCAACTGATTCAATTTTTTTAAAATACTTTAAAAACAAAAATTCAATCAAAAGCTCTTCACATTCTGAAGCTTCTTCTTCCACCTCTCTCTCTCTCTCTCTCTCTCTCACACACACACACACACATACATACACACAGAGTTCACTGAGTATAAATCACTGTCTTCATCTGGGTGTTGTTACATTCTTCACTTTCATGGCGGATTCAACTAAATACATACCCATCAATGGCAGAACTCTGGTTTCAGACTTGAAGTTAAAGAACATCTTCTCTTTTCGAACCAAAACAACAAGAGCTTTTGTTTATATCTTCGTCGCTATTTTCGTCGCTGTTTCCTTTTTCTTAGCGTTTAATCCCTCATCTGATCCTTCGTCTCCATGGTTTACAAACATCTTCGCTGATACAAGCATCACTACAAGTATTAAAGCCAATGGAACAACAAGATCATCATCATTCTTCTTCTTCTTCTGATGGTGGATCTCAATTCTCCTCGATTTATTCTTACTTTTTCCCTCCGAATTCGTCGGAATCAAATCAAAATTCTACTGTTTCTGGATCGCACGTCTTGAATCTTGATAACCCAAATGTGATTAGAGATGTCCCAGTTTATCAAAATCGAACTCAAAGTAATGGGTCGAACCAGACCGCAATTGGGTCTCCACCGTCTCAACTTCGTTCGAACCAGACTTCAATTGGGTCGGCACCATCACAAATCGGTTCGAACCAGACTGCAATTGGGTCTCCACCGTCTCAAATTGGTTCGAACCGGACTGCAATTGGGTCTCCACCATCTCAAATTAGTTCTAACCAGACTGCAATTGGGTCTCCATCATCTCAATTAGCAACAAACCAGACGAATAATATGGTGCCCAATTTAGCAACAGAATCAGTGAAATCAGTACCGAATAATGCTACTGAAAACAAGGTGAAATCGAGCCAAAAACCACAGGAATCAGTGCCGACATCTTTGGTAAATGTTACTGGAAGTGGGTCCAGTCAAAGAACTGAAGAAAAAAGCAGAGAGAATAATGCATCATTTTTACCAAAGAAACAGGGGATTGAATATTTGGTGAAGAATTTAATCAACTGTGATTTGTTTGATGGAGATTGGGTGAGAGATGATTCATACCCACTGTATAAACCGGGTTCTTGTTCATTGATCGATGAACAATTCAATTGTTTCTCCAATGGTAGGCCTGATTTAGGGTTTCAAAACTACAAATGGAAGCCTAAAGGTTGCAGTTTACCAAGGTATGTGAAGCTTCATACTCAAATCTTTAGTTTTTATAAGTTTTTTGTATATGGGTTTTTTTTATTGCATCTAATGTTCATGGACTTGATAAGTTGTTAACTTGACCACCAAAAAGTCAAAAGATTGTTGGCTTTTACAGAAACTTCTTGATCTTGATGGCCAGTTTCTTGATTTAGATATGGGTTAAAACTCAAATTCTTGAAAATGTGTTTGATCCGATATCAAATAAGTCGCGATTATTTGAGCTAATTATCGATTTAGTGGTTAGATTGCTGTAAGTAGTTGATTGATTACGAACTTGTTTATGCATATATAGGTTGGATGGAGGCAGAATGCTGCAGTTATTGAGAGGAAAGCGATTGGTTTTCGTTGGTGATTCGCTGAATAGAAACATGTGGGAATCGTTGATCTGCATCTTAAGAAACTCCATTAAAGATAAAACAAAGGTTTATGAAGCCTCAGGAAGGCATCATTTCAGATCAGAAGCTTCTTATGCTTTTGTTTTTAAGGTATATCAAGTCTCTCTTTCATGAAAATCGTTTAATAATCTTGATTACTTGAAGCGCGCCTTTTGATTAGATCATGTAAAACTTACTAAAGTTTTGATTTTTCTGTAGGATTATAACTGCACAGTGGAATTCTTTGTGGCACCATTCTTGGTTCAAGAATGGGAAACTAAAGACAAAAATGGAACAAAAAAGGAGACCCTTCGACTCGATTTGATCAGCAGCTCAGCTGGTCAGTACAAAACCGCAGACATTGTTGTCTTCAACACCGGGCATTGGTGGACTCACGACAAGACCGCTAAAGGGTAATCTTGATACATTTCTATTAAAAGAAGCCAAAAGTTTTCATCTTGTTTTAGCAATGACTCAAAAATTGTTATGACATTTACAGGCAGGATTATTATCAAGAAGGCAGCCATGTTTACCACGAGCTCAACGTTTTAGAGGCGTTCCGTAAGGCGATGACAACATGGGGAATGTGGGTTGATGCTAACATAAACCCTACAAGAACTTCAGTTTTTTCAGAGGTTATTCAGCTTCCCATTTCAGGTAAAAACAATAATTCCTTCTGATCTTGTAAAAGTACTATGAATCTAGTGGCTTTTCTGTTTATAATTGTAAATTCAAGTGATCTCGTTATCAACTTCGAGACATGAATTCGTAGTTATAGACAGTAAAACCACTAGTTTTACAAGACAAAGAAATCTTGCTAGTTTTACAAACCTTGAAAAATGTTTCCTATTAAAACATAACTTCCCTTATCTTAACAATCATCACTATAGATTATTATCATACTTTTTAACTTTGGTTTTTGGATTAATCAAAACTTACAACAACAAAAGCCATAAATTCATTCTTGTTACACCAACATACCATCTACACTAGGCATTTTTCGACATCTACAGAGTAATATTCAAGTTTTCATCGTTTTCTCTTTGGACAGCGGAGGACAGTGGAACTCTGGCGGAGCATGTGACCATGAAACCGAGCCCATCAACAACACAACATACCTTACTCCTTATCCCGACAAGATGGTAGTTTTGGAGAAAGTTTTTAAAGGAATGAAAACCACGGTTTCATATCTTAACATCACAAGACTAACTGATTTCCGCAAAGATGGCCACCCTTCAATCTATCGAAAACAGCATTACACTGCTGAGGAGATAAAATCACCACTGCATTATCAAGATTGTAGCCATTGGTGTTTACCTGGTGTTCCTGATGCTTGGAATGAAATCCTTTATGCTGAACTTTTGGTCAAACAATACCAAAGTCAACAGAAGATGTGAATTACAAGTACTTTTTATGTTCTTTTAAAAGATAGGAATATAGAATACAAATAAGAATATAATCATTTCTTTAGTTTATAAATTCGGAGATCATTGTTTATATGTGTAAAGAGAAGATCAAAAGAAAGCTTTGTTGATTATAAATTGAATAGGTGGTTTTGTTTTCTGGAACAACTTTTTTTATTATTAAATAGTATCTAATCTTTTATTTGTAATGATTTAAACTCGGAATGAAAAACTGAGTAGCTGGATTCCTTTTTTCCAGTTTTCCAAGAGCTTCATGTTTTTTTTTATATTTATTGACATGCTATTATTTTGTGTGAGGGCAAACATCTAGATTATAAATAATGGGTTTATTATTATATATTTTCAAAATTAATAATTTGAAAAATTACATATAAATAATATAAAATTAGGCTTTTTAAATGAAGATTAGTATTCCACGTATTCCTATCATCAGATGTGGTGTTTAATCGTGTTCTTTACTAAATTTGTTTTTATTAGAACATTAATATTTGATTTACAAGTAATCAAGTATAACTGTATAAGATTTCAAAAATGTGTAAGAAATCTATAAACGTACTCTTTGAATAAAATTTTATATAATATATATATATATATATATAACATGTAACCCAATGATATTAAAGCATCGGAATAACATCTATTTCAAGTGATTGAGAACTAAACTTTCATTCTTAACAAATGGCGTAGATTTAGGCATACGGTTGTCGGTGTGTAAATTATTCGTAAAATAAATAAAAATCAAACTAAATTATATTCTTTAAAATCGTAAAATTTGGGTTAGAAAAAAGTAACGTGTAACTGTATCCCGTGTCAACGTACGGTTTCTTCTAGAGCCTCTAATTGGACATACCCCACATCATGAAGCTTATTAGCTTACGTTGATTTTGTTTTTTGAACCATCTTTTGGCTTTCATACTATATAAAACTAAATTACAAAGATGCATTTAATTTTTGACTTCATTTTTCAACTTTAAAAACCTACCAAGATGTAAGTTTCAACCACCATTTCACAAAAGTTTTGTGGTTTTTCGTTGACGTATACATCAGCAAACACAAAATTTTCAACTCTTATCCTAAAACTATTTGACGAAAAATTTAGTGTTCAAACTACATATAAAGCGCTGAATACGGCTGCAATTTTAAGTGAAAATGGCAATAACTATATATAAAATTGTGTGTATTATTTTTACTACGATACATACAACAAACAAATGTCAGCATTTTTATCCCACTATATTTGATAAGTACTAAACACAATTGTCTTTATGGATACATCCATATGAAAACTAATTCAATGTAAAAATCAGGAGACTTGCACAAGCACATGTGAAAAGCACATGTACATAGTGTTTTAATGAAAAGAGTTAAACTGGAAGAGAGAGATTTTATTTCTCACTCTTCCCTCTTCCCTCTTCCTTTAATTTTATTTTGTATCTCTAGTTCCTTTTGTAAATAAAAGTATAATATTGTGAAATGTGCCTGTAGTGTATATACACATGTGCATATAGTATATATGCATATGAATTTAACTATGTGCATATGAAATTCTATCAATATCATATTTTTCAAAAAAAAAAAAAAAATCACTTACGTATCTAGATACATATGCATTTTAGTCCATTTTACAGTAAATAGTACACGGGTTAAATGTATTCAATAATTCTCAAAATTATAAGTTTTGAAGTATATATATGTTTGTGTTTCTTTATCACATCAAACAAAGGTCAGCCTTTTTTACACCTATACAACTTGTTTTGTTTGTGAAAAAACATATTCCATCTTTTATAGATTTAAAATATTTTTTAACTAAAGAAATTCAATAGAATAGCATAGTAACAAGAATATTAAAAGTAACATCAAAGCAATTTATTTAGCTAGTAAATAATTAATGCATAGGTTAATATTGGAGTAGGAAGCAAGGTTAGCTTATAATATGTCGGTGATCCGATGAATAATAAGAGTGGGGTCTCCGCCAGCGACAAGAAGCATCACCGACGAAAACCGTCACCACAACTTTCTGAACCCACAACTAAGCCAACCCCTCACCACGTGCTCCCCACATACTTAATGCATTATATTTATTTCCAAATTATTAGATTGGTTATAATCCATTTCATCTTTAATGCAAGACCGTTAATAAATATACGGAGTATGAAATATTAGAATAATCTATATGATAGAATAGAAATAACAATTTTAGTTTTATACGCAAGTTGATGCGTTTGAACTAATTATGTACGAATTTAAACACGTAACAGAAATTTATGGAATCAACCAATTAAAGTTATGTTACCTATACACATGATTCAATTTTATGCGTTTAGTAGTGGTAAGAAAGGTTTTGAATCAAGAAATTTGGATTTTTTTTTCTTCAAAACATGGAATAAGGTTGATTCGTGGGTTCGATTACGTTTTTGATGTTAGAACGACGTTAAAAACTTCAAATACGTGTTTAAACATGTTTACAAACGAACTTTAGTTTTGAATTATCGGATTTGAAGTTGAATTGAGTTTTAGGTGTTTTAGGGTCATTTACCAATCTTAGAAGTTTGTAGGATAGCCACTGGTTTATGATGGTCCAGCATATACTTATGACGAAAAAACACTCTTTTATGAATATCATTTAAAAGTAATTTTAAAGAAAGACTCTAGTCTAATCATGATATAGCTTCATGATCTCTTGTAGACTCTAAATTGATCGAATTCGATTTTGGTGCGGGTGTGTTAAAGGTTCTTTTATTATTATTTTTTAATAGCCTCTAACCTATTTCACACATAATATACTGCATATTTTAAGTGAAACTTCATCCAAACATCTCTTCAATGAGAAAACATACACCTTTGGCACTGGGCTATGCTAGCGAACGGAGGACAAAGTTGAATTACCAATTGCCGTAAAGGTGTTTTGTGGTTTATGTGAAAGGTGGCTCATACACTAATGTTTATTTAGTGCATCAAATTCATGTGAAAGAATTGGAATCTGTCATGGAATCAGATTTGAAATATAAATTATCAGTTAGCAAAGGTGCATAACCAACCGGTTTCCCGACCCGACCTGGGTTCAACCCCGTAGCTCCTCAATCCAGGTCCAACCCGATTCATCTCGTAGGGTTCAAACCAGTTTGTCCCCTCCATACCCCAACCCTGGTTGGGGTTCAACCGGTAGCTCCTCAACCCAAGTCCAACACAATTTAACCCGTAGGGTTCAAACCGGTTTGTCCCCTCCACACCCCAACTCAGGTTTTTCCCAACCCGACCCGGTTAAAACTTGATTTTTTTAACCATTCTGCCCTCTTGAAACCGGGGTGGACCGCCCGAAACCCGGTCAAACCTGATTTGAAAATCTTGACCACAACCTGACCTGTGTTGAACCCGAACCGGTTTTAAATTTCAATCCGGTTTGTGCACCTCTATCAGTTAGCACTAAGTTTACTGTTTATATACAAAATTAGTAAGAGCCCATCAGCTATCAGTATGCCACGCCACGTTACATTTTGGGTAAACTTCGGCCCACTTACTCGAGGCCCATTGGACTTTTCCTTCAAATAATCCATCTTTTCATTTGAGCTCATTTTCAGAGAGAGAATTATTCTTTAGATCATTTGACATTATGATTTAGTGTTTCATTTAATTTCAAAAACACAATGCCCCAAGGATAGCAGTATTTCATGCGTAAATGTAGTGAAACATGACTAGAGAGAATGGGAACATTGCAACTTCCTCACAAACATGAAAAAGATCAGAAATCATTCAGCACAAGAAACACATTTTATTAAGAAAATGCCAAAAAATTATTTACAAAAAACGTGCCCGCTTGCAGACTAATAAGCAAACATGTTCTTATCAGCATCAACGGGCAAAAAACCACTAAAAGAAACACATTTAAAGACACATCAAACATAGTTAAGACTGATAGCTCACTACAGTGAATCCCCTGGCCTGCACAAAACCCCCAATGATCAGTGAAATGCTTGTTTTTAGAACAAACGCCGCCTTCTTGTAGCGCGAGAATCTCCACTATCAACATCCGATACCCTCGAGGATTCACTTCTTCTTCTAGAAGAAGAAGTAGACAATGATACCCTTGAATCGATTTCAGCTGCAGTGTCTGCTGTTTGGCTCTCAGACTGTATAACAGCAGCAATACTCGACACAGAATCTCGATCCTCCATTGATGGAGTCTGTTCTTGATGATTATGAAATGGCTCAACCAATGTGGGATTTTGGTTTTGATCTTGATCTGCTCTTAATCTTCTAGAAGCAAAATACCGATTCAACAATGAGTTGTTTCTCTCTGAACTTTCCCGAGGATTTTCAGGAAGAAAAGAATGACCCTGAACCAAATCACGGGTCAGATCAAACCTACTCCCGAGCCTACGGATCATTTCCTCCATTGGCATTGTAAAGACGTTTCTTTGAATAGTTTGCCTAAAGCTCTCGACTCTCTTTGCTTGGGGTCTATTGGGGATCTTTAGACTCGGGTCTTCCTCAACTACACGAGTTGGATTCCCACGCCCGTAAATTGGAGTTACTGTTTTTGTACTCATCTCCCCTTTGCAAATGGGGCATTCTTTAACATCAGAGTGAATATGTAACCACCGATAAAGACACGGCCAACAGAACAAATGCCCACAATAAGTAACCACAGGGTCACTCGCCATTTCGAAACATATATTACAGTCGAAAAAACCACCCTCATTTTCATTACGTTTCACCACATGTTCATTCACAAAGTCAGTTTCTTGATACCCATTACCCTTATCACATGTTTTGGTTAACTCCAGCCGCGGTCTTCCATCATCAGCCGCCACGCTGCCCTCACCGGTTTCTAAACCAGTGATACTTTCGGGTGGGGAAAGAACAGGCCTCCATATGGACCGCCACCGTCTCCTTCTAGCCATGGTCCGAGGCCCGAATGAGTCACCTACAGGTGCATCTAACCAATCTTCCGAGTTCAAACCCCCTGGTTCAGTCTCAACAGGCCCCAAATTAAGGTCAAGATTCATCACATTCTGCGGTGTGTCGTCTCCCATTGCAAACAAACAATCCCCACTCAAAATTTACAGGTTAATTGAATCAAAACCCTAATCGTTTCAATCCATTCTGACTTTCGTGTGAAAGTTGTAAAAAAACGAAACAGAATTCACATATGACCTAATAGAAAACCATAATTTTCAATTTCAGTTCTAATCACAAAAAATTCTTCAACTTTTAACGAAATTGAATCACACCCCGATTGAAACCCTAGTTGCTTACAGTCGAAAGAGGGGAAAGTGACGCTTTTGCTGTCGAGATTCTAATTAAAGTCAAAAACACGAACTTGAAGCTGCTAGCTACTAATACAAACAAATTAAACCCTAAAGAAGAGGAATCAAATTAGGGTTTGTAATCAAGAAACAAAACAGTAGAAGAAATGAAGACCTTGGGTTAATTAATCGACGTGACGATCGAGACGAATGAATCAGTGGCAATTATACTTACCTGAGCGCGTGGAATTGGACAGCCTCGTGATTATCAACGACAAACTGAATTGATGCAAAGAGATTGAGTTGAGCAAAAGATTGGGGATAACGATGATGATAATTTTGACCTAATTTGGGCGATAAGATTACACCATTGATATTTTACTCCCTCCATTATTAGAGTAAGGTTTGGTTGAGTTTACTTTGCAACTTGTTTGGAGGCTACTTTCCCATGACCCGTATTTTATATTTGACCCGAACGGACTTGGTTAAAAGTTAAAATCTCATGAGTGAATCAGTTTTTATATTGTATTAATATTTATTTGGATATAATTATTAGATTATAAAGTGAGTGCAATTAACTTTTACATAATAAAAATAATTATTCTATATTTTTGTGATTTTTCATTTAAAGATGTGTTGTCAAGTCCTTTTTAGAAAGAGAAACAGTATGAAACTACAAAAGATGTGTGTTATATAAATTTTTAGTTAAAAAATGAAAAGAAGAGAAGATATTTCTTAATAATGTTTCCTTCTAAATTTTCTTCTAAATTGAAAGAGCTTAAAAATAATTAAATCTCATTATTAAATTTTACCATTTATCATGTACTTTTTTAACGTAGATATAAACGATCTATGATTCATAAGGGTATGATAGTAAAATTATAAAAAAATCTCTTTTATTTTAACTCGGGGACACTAAAAAGTCGGTAACTTCTTTTTCTTTCATTTGACACTTTCTTTTTCTTTCTTTTATCTCCTTAATTTCATTTTCTTTCTTTTATTTTCATTATTAAACAGGGGAACATAACGTTAAGTTATAAATCGTTTTTTTAACTTAATGACGCTTACATTGTTGTTGAATGTATCACACAAATCTTATATTATTAGCCGGGTTGGTAGAGTAAGCTAGACCGGTCTAACTGGCCCAAACAGTTTTGTTTTGTGCTTTAGGTAATTTGAACTAGGCTATATTTGTTTAGTCAATAGACTGTATTTAAATCTTTAATAACGAATAAAGATTGTTTGTGTGTATATTTTTATATAAATAAATAACTCTCTATTTAGAAAATTAAATAATAAAGGTAAATGATCCGTTTGGTTTATACGCTCGGCTTTAAGTTTCAAACTATAAAACCTGGTTTTTTAAATCTTGAAAGCTACAAATCTCAAATGGATCGTCTGATTCATTTTAGTTTAGACAAGTGGGTGTGACCCGCGTTATACATCGGGGTTTTAAAAGTTAAACTTTTCAATTTTGATGATTTATATGTTAGTACTAACCACCCGGAAAAGATTACATGCGAAACGAACTTTATTGTAAATTGATTAAAAGAAAATTTAACATAACTTGAAGGCTTAAGTATAAAAGTTAATAAAAGTTCAGATAATTAAATATAAATTTGACATAACTCGAAGACTTAAGTATAAAACTTAAAAAAAGTTCAGGTAATAAAATGTAAATTTAACGTAACTTGAAGGTTTAAATATAAAGTTTTAAAAAAGACAAAATGAGTATGTATCAATTTGAAAAAAAAAACAAAGAGATAAAGTGTTGTGCTTAGATTTAAAAAATCCTTACAGGTTTAACTGTAAAATTATAAAAAAAACAAAGTAGAGTTTTTATTAGTTTGAAAAAAAAAATTATTGTGGTAACATTGAGATAACCTACGCCTTCACTACTTATAAATTTTTTATTTGTTATATATAATGACGTTATGGGTGTTATCGAGCCTCTTTTCAGACCTGTTTTAAACGTTTATATATTTGGGTATTTTTATTATTATAACTATGTAAATATTTAGTGTTTATATACTTAAGTGTTTAAAATCAAATAATATTAAGTTATAAAAATATAAATAATATATATATATATATATATATATATATATATATATATATATATATATATATTTAATTTAAAACATTATAAATAAGATAATACTTAAAATAAGTATTTATTAAATAATGTATTATTGGGAAAAAAATATTAAATACGGGCAAATTAGAAACTATTTATATAGCACTTGTACCTTATGTTTAAAAAATTATATCAGGTGTCTCAAATTTTAAATAAATTTACAAATGTGTCGTTATCAAATGCTTTATATAATAGTATAGATACAGATAATATAGATATAGATTATTATTATCATTATTTTTATAAAAGTATTTAAAATTATATAGTTAAGTATTCAAATAAGATAGTTAATATTTATTAATATATTATTATTATTATTATTATTATTATTATTATTATTATTATTATTATTATTATTATTATTATAAAGTATTTAGTAATTATATAGATAAGTATACAAATAAGATAATACTTATTAATAAATTTAAATTTTAATTAAAGTATCATAAAGAATATAATATATAATATAGTGAAATAATCTTATATTATTAAATAATGTATTTATAATATATATTAATTAATATATTAATCAAAAAAAATTTATTAAATGAGGGGCAAAATAAAAACTATTACATAAAACACTTGTAACTAATGTTTAAAAAGTTGTATTAGGTGTGTAATTTTTTATAAAATTACACATGTGTTCTAAAATTTTGTTTTATATTGTAGTATAGATATAAATGATTAGGTTTGAATTTTTTACTACACTTCCTATGAATTTCTCCTTTACATGTATGCTTGTGAGAGGGGGTCACCATTTAACTTTGCGACATTCCTTTGTAACTTTTGCCATTGGACATGATTCTTGTAACATCATGTGTGTTTTCTAATCATCAGATTGTACCTTTCTAGGAATAGCTAGGACTGGTGAGTGAAAAATACTAAAACTGAAAGACCTAATTTTCATTCGCATTTAATCCAAACCGTGGAAGGAGAAGAGAATGTTTCAAGGGTGAGATTGTGGTTCGAGTCAAACAAATGACACTTTCAAGCATACTGGAGAAGAGTTGATGACGATGAAAACTGCATAATTTGCGCTTGCAATACATTTTTCGCCTTGTTATGGTTTGCCTGCACAGCCAAAACATATGTGTCTGCAGCCAGAACAAATGGGGTCCCCTTGCCGCGGTAGCTTAATGTTCTCAGGGGAATGTTCATGGCTGAAATAGTTTTGCTAGACTACATTTTCGATGGTTTATTGACAGAGTTAATATATGTTTTGAACAGTTTTTGGGGACTGGTATTTAACCAGAAGGGTCAAATTTTGTTGTCATAGAAGTTAGCATTGGCCAGAAGAACAATCCTTAGAGCAACAGGTAAGGTTGATGCTTTGTGACTTTAAAGTTACCGGTTCAAGCTTTGAGAAACAACCTCTTGCGCAAAAATGTAGGGTAAAGCATACAACGGATCGCAAAGCGATCACGATCCGATCCCTCACTGGACCCTGCGTGAAGCGGGAGCTAAGTTAAGCACCGGGTAAGCCTTGACTTGGGGCATTTTCAGATGTCTATAACAACCAATGTTTAAGTGTGTTTATAACAACAAACTTACAATTGAAGGAATAGTTTTAAAACAACAAAATTTTATCCAACAATTTCTTTGACCTGTTTAGATAAGTAGACTAAAAGCAGCCTAAAGAGAACATGGAAATGATATATAGTAAAAATAACCTTATATATGAGTGCTTCATACCCTCCCAATAAAGATAAAAGTACCTACTCTGGTGTTCAACTTTGCTATAACTGTCATCAACTGTATTACCATGTTTCCAACAGGTTCACAACATCAGTCTACCACGTCTAATTGAGCTGTGAAATCTTGTACTCCTAAATCATGGTATAAATCGCGAACAAAACCAAGAACAGGTTGATCATCCACTCCCTTCTTCACCTGTTAATTCATCAATAATATAAAAGAACTTACATATCTTGCATGTGTTATAAAAAAACCTTATATATTTGATATGTGTTTATTATCTAACACATTTTTTTTAAAGTTTACCTGTAGTGAAACTGATCCAACCACATGACCAGGCACAAATTCCCAGAATCGCGCTTCAGATACCTCAATAACATCTTCAAGAGAAGACACCTAACAACAATACATGTTGCAAACAAAAAATTACACTAAAAACATCACCAATTATGATTAAAATAATAATAATAAAAATAAAAAATGTTTTATACCTGTCTCCAGCACTTGGTCAACGCTGAGGAATGAATACTGGGCGGGGCCTCTTGAAGAAGAATACCACCGCTTGTTTTGAAAAGTGGCATGGCAAGCATGAATACAGTGAATGAAACAAGTCCCAAACACAAAACTTCAGCATTATCAACCCTGATAAATGAATAATGAGTTAAAGTATTACACTTATCTTCATTCAATGTTACACAAACAAGAATTAAGAGATAAAATACATTTAATTGTTAATTACAGAACTTACCCAAGAGTTAATAACCAGGAAGCAAATATCAAGCCTGCACTGAAAAAAAAGACACAATACAAGCTTTAAAATGAGATTTATGAACATCCATGTCAAAATTAAAAGAAATAATCATACCTACGGATGGAATCAGCAACCACATGCAAGCAGACCGAGTGGTGGTTCATGTCTTCAGCATTTCTATAGGCTGAAGTAGAAAATAAGATGAAATTCAAATTAGTTTATTTGGTGCTTTTCATGGTATATATCCCTAAGGTAAGAACAACACATACCAAGACTAACACGAGCATAGTTCCTAAAGAACCAAATGCCAATGAGATTCACAAACAAGTTTGATACTGCAGAAATAATCAAGTAATGCCTGCAATTGTGATGTTTTTGGGACTTCAAACATTAGTTATAACAATAATCAGTCAAAAAGGCAGATTGGAGAACGATTAGCTACGGTAAACTGAAAAACAATAACTTACTTGTGCTCAGATTCATCTTGCACAAATGCATGAAGTGCTTCAACAGCCAACGAAAACGACATAAACAAAAGAAATAGCTGTCTAAACAAGAAGCACAATTCAGAAATTCAACATGTTAGTACAATAATGCAAACGGAGAACTGTAAACACAAACAAAGACATACAGAAAAGATTTTCAACTTCATTAATATCGTAAATCTACCATTAATGATATGATGAAACATGTGTTTGATCCTCCATTCAAAACAAAACATCAACTGAAGTTTAAATCAGGCAGAAATGGTGCATACTTACAGAGTTGGTGAAAGCAGCTAAAACTTCTAGTCTTTTGTACCTGATATCAAAAGCAATCTATTTAGCTGAACTTATCTCTACAATCTCCAAATTCCTATAAAGACATCAAAAAACAAACTTTAATACTGACCCCATAACTATAGAAATAACAGTTTCTATCAATCATCTAACCAATTGATAGAATTCGAAGCTCACCCGTAAGTGTAAAGTCGATCAGGCTTTCTCCGAGAAGCAGCCATTGCAAATAAAGAAAATGTCAAAAGACCACACCCAAATGTCAAATGAAATGCGTCAGACACCAAACCTACACAAAGATAAAAGATGAAACAAAACACAATCTAACTTTGAAATGAAAACATCATCCATATGCACATGTAATTCATTGAAAGTTCATTTGAACTATGAAACCATAAGCAATAAGTACACACACCTGCTTGACCTGATAGAAGACCGATAACCAATTCAACCGTTGAACAAGCAACATTAAGCGAAATCAACATCACCAACCTCTTCATCGGTCGATTTCCAGATCTAACAACATCAAACAAAGAAAACACAAACGCTAAAACCAAACTTCTTCCTCCTCTACTAAACGAAGGTACACCTTCTTCCATCCAAATTCTCTCACTCCCATGCTCTCGCTGCTGAACAAAACCTTTCGTTGCCGGAAACACATCAATCGTAGACGACGTACGAGACAACAAAGGCTTCTTCGTTGAGTAATCGTTTGAAATAATCGATACCGGCGTATGAGGAGGTTGTTCACCGGAGTGACGGTGGAATGACGTTTGGCGGGAAAACGCAAATCTCCGGTCGAAATCACCGGCGTTCCATGAACGAGGTGTTTCAGCTTCTAGTTTCTGATAATCGAAAAGGGATTTTGAGTCGATGTGTTGATCTGAAACCCCTGATCTTTCCATATTTGGGGATGATTGAAGAAATTGGGTCGACTACAAACCCTAGAGGCCGATTTCAGATTGAGATATGGGAAGGGGGAGGAAAAGTCATCGGAGAGACGAAGACTTTGACCAAAAGTCAAAATTCATAGGTGAAAGAAGAATAACGAAGAGGGGTGAGTTCAATTTGTTCTTTATGAAAGAAATCAACTAATCAAGAATCTTACTAAACTAAGAAGTTGATCCTCCAAATAATATGAGTTGGTGGACCTTTAAATATGTGTATGTATGTGACATTAAAGGATTAAAAGAGCCTTTTAATGGTATGCCATTTTCTTCTTCATGCAAATCACTTCTTGTAGAAAAAAGTACAAATATATTGTTTGTATGTGCATATATAGGCATGTTAGTTATGAAGTAATGTTATCACCGACGGTAGCAAGGTAGCAAGGTGTGAAAGTTCGGTTTAGTTTGGTTTTTGGGCTCTTAAACAACCTATGGTTATGTAAGTTGGTTCCACCGAAATTGATAACTGACCATTGGCTATGGATGAGCAGGTTAAGCAACCAGTTATGAATTGGTTTTAGTCATGAACAATTAATTATTTACTGTAAAAATATCTCCCTTTGTTTTTGTTGTGATTTTTCAGGTTCAAGCTTGGTTTCGTGAATCAAGTCCAGTTTTGCTAAGTGTTTCAGGTTGGAAAGCATAAAATACAAAGGTAGAAATCTAGAAACAGAAGTTGAAAATTAATTAAGAACTATCGAAAATCATGAAATAAAGCTAGAAATCTGAAAATATGCATGTTAAGCTGGATGATCGGTTTGATTAAGTGAAACTCGGTTACGATGACATACAAAACAAAAACTATAACCCAGGGCTTGGTTTGTGGTGAAGCACCTGACCTCTATCAATTGGTTTCAGTTTTGGTTTCGTTTATATATGGTTTTGTCAATTATGGTTAGTCAGTGGTTAACGATTTGGAATGTAAATTTATGTAGTTTTGCATCCTTATTAATAACCGGTTAAGGTGAGGTACTCATGATATTTATATATGGAGAGGTCATGGGTTCAAGTCTCACTTTGAGCAAAAATGCTCAGAGTTGAGTCAATGAGTTTCTTTACCAACGGGTTTCATCCTGAGGGGGTTGGGGGTGAGGTCCCGACTGGAAAATAGTTAAGGGCTCGAGTAAGATAACACCTATGGTCCGAAGCAGGATCACACATTTGCCTGTTCAGAAAAAAAAATTAATGATATCTTTATTTTGTCATTCTCATTCTTGACCTTTAGTCTAATAAAAATTATTTATTACGTGTTGTAGTTTTTATTTATCTTTCAAAATTATTTATTTTATAGTTTTGAAATTGAAACACTTTTGTTTTAAATTTTTATAAAACAATAATTTTATTTAAAACACGATTTGTTTAAAAGAAAGTGTTTTCGAACTATAACAAACACTTTTAAAAATAATACATTTTATAGAGAAATATAATGAGTTGGTGCAGGGGAGGGGTACGTATACCATCCTTTTTATAATTTTTTTTTTTCATTTTTCACAATATGGAACAAATATAGAATACAAAAATCAAAATAGGAGGAAGGAAACTAATTCGGTGGCTAGCATGTTACCACCAACACATATTCAAGTATTCAACATTGTTGATTTAGGTGGGATTTTTATAAGTGGTACGGTAAAGGAGAAATATAATTTATTATAAAATACATACCAACTAACGTTTCTTTTTACATATTTTATCTTCTAATATAACTGTAAAGAATATATTCTATATTAATATTTTATTTAAAACTACTATAGTTAAAGCCACACTAGATGATGCTCCTCGAGACTTGCTAAAAATGATAGATGACGTAGAGGATGTACAAGAAAATAAAAATAATAACACAAAGTTATATTACAAATTTATTATACAAGTGAGAAAGACCTAACCCATAAACACTTGTACGGGTGGGCATAGGAGGGTTTTATATTTTCGAAATTAGATTGGATGAGTGTTTATTGGATTAATTTTAAATATTTTTACTATAGTTTGCATAGGAGGGTGGGCTTTGAAGTTTAAATTAATTTTATTTGGATTTGTCGGTTATAGTACTGATTGATTGATTAACAAAAAGAGTAGTGATTATGGATCATATTTTAAATATTTTTTCTATAGTTTTTTCCCTCTTTTTATATCATTATTTACTAATTTCATTTATTATTTTAATCTCTATATTATTTTATTCTAGAGGCTATATTTTTTAACGCACTAAGTTCATATCAAAAGAGAAAACTAGCTTCATATTTTTTTTTGAAATTACATACACACATCAATAAGGAGGCCGGCTTAGTGACCATCCGACTATGAAACACATTGTAGGTCAGTTACAAGTCAAAACGAACCTTATAATTGTTGGTTCAGTTCTAGATTTCCATACACGTCTTCAATTACAATAGAAACCGATTTGATTAGTCCTCAATTAACCAACACTTTTCTAGTGCTAGTAAGCTAAAACATATTTTTAATTAATAAACTCAATTGCATTTTAAATAAAAATATTTGAATAAAATAAAAACAGAATAACGTTATTAATTTAAAAAAGAAAAAAAGGTTAAATAATATTATTATAAACCATAATCAAACCATAAAATTTGTTAATAACATAGTAGGTAGCAGCATGGTAGAACATAGTTGGAAAAGTATGGTAGGACATTACTAGTTGGTACTTATTACCTTCATCTTCCCAATTTGTAATTCTTCAATTCAACCTTTCTGCTACAATATACTGCAATTCTATATTCTCATCAGAGCTTCAATTCTCATATTTTCCCCTAATCTCCTCAATTAGGGTTTATTGCTCTACTCTAATTTCAACCACAATACCTCACTGATTGTGCTCCATCAATGGCGTCTTGTTCAATTCAATCCATGGTCCCTTCAATTTCTGGCCTTTCCTCTACGTCCTCGTTCTCTCGTCCTTCTGTAATTGTTTCGCCTGTGTTGTGTGCAAAATACCCTAATCGGAATATGAATGTAGTCGGTAAGAGATTGAAAGTTTGTAGAGCAATGGTGCAGCAGAGTACGGTTCAAGGGGCATCTGCTACTTATGCTAAGGAGATGGAGAGACTATCTGCTAAAGAATCGTTACTTCTTGCTGTTAGTTTTCGATACACCTACTTCTGTTGATTTTGTTTGATTTTGAGAATTGAAAGTTGATTATTGTATGGTATTGTAGTCTTATGTGGAATTGTTTTGGTTGATTTGGTTTTTGAGGTTATTGTGATAAGGTGGGTTTCATATAATTGGTAGAAGATCATTTGTTTTGTGCTATCAATCATCATATCCCCAATGTTTGCTCTAGTGATTTGCCTTGAAAAATGTGTTTTTTTTGTTGTAGATTTTAGTGAGCATATATAGACAAGAAAACAATAGAAGTATGCACAGATTGGACTGATTATGTAATTTGAAAGTAGTTGGTTGATTCATCAAATTGTGATGATGGTGATTACATCATCAAATTGTGATGATGGTGATTACATCATCAAATTGTGATAATAGTGTTTAAATAGCTCAAAGAGACGTAAAATATGGTTTGGAAGGAGTGGACGTGTTAAATGCGAATATGTGGCAATCGAGTGTAAACGGCGGCACTCAATTTGTGCTAGAAACAGCAAAGATGAAGCATCTATGATGTGGTTCTAGTAAATTATGAGTAAAAAGCTGTTATTTGAGACATGAAAAAGGATATGTTGTATTCTTTCAATGTTATTATTGTTTCTATCCCACACACACATATACATAATACATATGAGAGGTAGACATGCAGCAAATGGATGATCACCGCATAGCAAGTGTAAAAATGTCATCTTTATGTGAAGTTTGCATAGATATCACTTTGAAATCAGATGAGTTAGGTTCACTGACCTAAAAATATATTTACATGAAGTAGTATAATATAATGGCTACAAGATTTTCAAGGTGTCTTCATTTCAATCTATATGTCACTTGAACTGAATTATTTCACAAATATTTGAATCTTTTGATATAGTTCAAAGATGCTGGAGGGTTCGAGGCACTGCTTGCTGGAAAGACATCAGACATGCAAAAAATTGATGTGAATGAAAGAATAGTTGCTCTTGAGAGGCTCAATCCAACACCCCGTCCAACAACGTAAGTTTTACTTTTAATGGACGGTTTAAACAACAATTATTAATATTTCCCCTCTTCCCAGATCTCCATTTTTGGATGGTCGATGGAATTTTGAGTGGATTGGATATGGAAGCCCTGGATTATTTGCTGCTAGACTCTTATCAGAGTACGCGCTTTCTGATTTCTTATTCATTTAGTTTTGGTAATGTTGATATATACTGTCATGTAAGCTTTGCAGGAGATTTCCTACAACATTAGCCAATTTGTGTAAGATGGATGTGTTGATTAAGGATGGATTTGCCAAGATTACGGCCAACATGAAATTTCTAAATGCGGTAATATATTCCAAGATTCTTTCTATATGAAGTGGTATAAAAAAGTCTGCTTTTTTATTGGGGTATAGAGAAATAAAATGTTACTTGTTGATATGCAGATAGAAAATAATTTCATTTTAACTACAAAATTAACAGTGGAGGGTCCACTTAGAATGAAGGAAGAATATACAGAAGGGGTGCTTGAAACCCCTAAAGTTGATGAAGAGAGAATCCCACAACAGCTAAAAGGCTTTATGGGCCAAGCAGTTAATACCATGCAACAACTTCCGGCCCCAATTAAGGATGCTGTCTCCAGTGGCTTGACTATTCCCCTAAGTAAGTTATTATTATTATTAAGTAATATTTGATCTTATCAGGGTGATACAGGCGCGCTTCATGTAGTTTCGCGTCAAAGTTGGTCAAAATTAGGGTCTATAGGAGGTATGTAAAAACAACCTAAGGGATGTAGAAAATTATGAAAGATTTACTAAACAGATGAGAGATATGCAGTTGTTGGCTGTATATAGAGTTTGTTTGGTTGTACATAGACGCGCCTCACGTACGTGATGTGCACGCCTCGCCCCTCAAAGCGCCTCACATCTTTTTAAACCAAGCTTATTAGTTTAGATTTGTTCTGTAATTTATCCTGTCTTATTGTTTCAGATGGGGCTTTTCAGAGATGGTTAATGATTTCTTATCTAGATGAAGAGATTCTAGTAAGTTGTGATACACACCCATCCATACACACACGCACAGTACTATGGACGTGAATTTATAACATGACACGAAAACACGACAAAATCCTCATGTAGAATTTATGGTTTTGGGTTTTCTCTAAACGGGTTAGGGTCGAACACACATACAAATTTAACTAAATAAATAGGCCGTGTTTGGGTTGGTTCGTGTCAAATTATCAGGCTTGTACCGGGTCGACCCACCAGTCCATGAACACCGCTCATTTAACATCCTAACACACACGTATTCACTTATTGTACGGATGTTCTTCAGATAATAAGAGACACAAGTGGGGTACCCGAAGTTCTTACGCGACTGGATGTGGCTCAATCTCCCACTGATCCCATTGAAGAGTATGTAAGCTGATTGAGTTAAAATATATATGTAAGGATATCTCATATACTTGTTGAACTGCAAAAATACATGAGCATGATAGAACAACCCTTTTCTCTAAATGGTTGATATTGCGAACCAAATGAAATGGAGTTTGTAAATTTGTGCAGTTGTGTGTGGAGATGATTAATGATAATAATATTATTAATATTTTTTATTTTATTAAAATATCATATATGTATCATGAAATAAGTATATAAGAACTTTGATCTAAATTTTAATCTTTCTAAAGATTACAAATACCAAAGAGGCAAAGTAGTTTTGTTTGGTCGAAAGAATGTTTTTGGGCTCTAGGGCGATCCAGATTTTAGTTTGGGCCTCTCCGGCCCATCTCTTCTGTTTCGAAATTCCAACCGTCCATTTACTCAACGTATGTAGAATTTCCACGTGTCAAACCGTTAGACACGTGTCAGTTCACGTTACCACGTGTCAAACATTTGTTCGTGAACTCCTCCACCATCCAATCTTTCTCATATATCGTCGAAACATGCTCCTCCCTTACCATGAAAACACAAGAAGCAAAACCTAAAAACAATCAACAAAAAACGAAGAACAAGTAAACAGAATGCAGGCTGTGAAAGAAACCGCGGCGAACATCGCGGCCTCGGCGCTGTCGGGGATGGAGAAAACGAGGGCGGTGATAGACGAAAAGGTTGAGAAGATCAGCACGAGTGATCCGGTCGAAAAGGATATGGCTACCTTGAGAAAAGAGGACCGGATCAGGCTGGCTGAGCTCCGGAAGCAAGAGGCTTACAACCAGAACGCAGCTGCAGCCGGAGGTGGTCCTGGGAGTCCCACCTTCACCGCAGCTGGGCACTTAGAAAAGAATCCTTTTCATAAGGCCACAGCTGAGGTGAAGGAGGTGAATAAACCCGTTGCGGCTCAGCACGGTCATGATGGGACCGTGCAACCCGCAACATCTGTCGTGCAACCTGCACGGGCCGTGTCGACCTAGTTGATGGGTTTGATTGGTGGATTCATCAATTTAGTGTATGGAACTTATGTTGTGACTTGGTTACGTGATGAGTTGATTTGTTTTGAGGAAAGCTGACTTCATGTTTTTGTTTTGTGATTTTGCAATGGACTTTGATGTTAGCTAAGTGGAATCATAATGAGTATATGATACTCTAATAGATAATGCTAGGTATGATTATTGTTTGTTTGTTGTGTTGAGATCATGTTAGATATGATTATTGTTTGTTCCTTGTGTGAGGCTTAATTACAAGATTTTTTAGACCTCTTATAAAGAAGAGATTTTTACATATTTTTCTCTCTTAAAATAGATTTATATATTATGTATTTCCCTCTCCTAAAAATATATACATTACATACATATATTACATATTACATACGATTGTTAAAAGGGTCGCAAATCCCTTGACTGGTTTTTGGGTTGAACGCAGGTCGCGAATTACCTGCAACCATTTTCTAAATGTAACGACTGAATTTGCGGCTTTGTGCTTTGTGACAAATGTTGCAACGGTTGTTTAGCAACAATGTTGTGACCCTTTAGCGACCGGTTTTACGACAACGAGTTATTTTGTGACCGCCTACTTTGCGGGCACTAATGTGATGTCCATATGGATTAAAAGGACGCGGATCTTGGGATTTTGGGTCGGGTCCGAATAATGACCCAGCTGAGTCCGCACTAAACCAATCAGCAAAACATGAAACGTTAAGTGGTCTCACATATGGGTCCTTAACATTTGAGAAATTAGTCGATCTTTGCGACGATATTTCTTAATGTGTTTTGTTATTGTATTTGTGTTGATTCTATATGTCTGCCGGTAGTTGTTTGGCTCATGATTTGATTAGACGTTCTTTGGGGAACAGGCTGCTAACTTTTACAGACCAAACTAAGACAATAACATAATAAGTTGTACTTTTAAATTCAATAATCATTACAAACACAATCCCGTTATTACATCACTTCTAATGATAACATAACGTGTATCCTACCAGAGTTTTTAAAATACAACAATCGACACAAATACAATGACACGTCCCAGCATCAAACAATTGACTTGTTAGTAACATGTTTGAGGCTTAGAATATATTATCTGTTATGGCTACAAGTCAGGGAAGGCTAACACGCCGAAACAACAAATATTCTAATGCATCATCACAAACTCGGTGTTTACTAGTGAAAATGGTTATACAAAGTTTCATGCATGTTCCTTGTCTATTTCAAAGTCCAAAGAGAAACGGCAATTGAACACGTAGAGTGACTGACTGAATGTATTGATAAACGATTACGGTGAGTTGGCCAAAGCAAAAAACCCAAAAAAAGTGGTGGCCAAAATGAAAAAGGATCACAATTTCACTATTCCTCATCGTTCTAAATCATATAGACTTGCTAACATTTTTAATTAAAAGCATCTGCGAGTCACCAACAGTTTAAATATTAGAAGGCTCAGAATTCAAGCTCATTGTGATTGGAGACTACACTACCATGTCAAAACAATAAAGATTGATTAAGCCTTTTCACCATCGCCATTAGTAATCTGGATGACAAAAGAAACGCAAGAACAATGGTGGCCAAAATGAATGAACTTAAAATTGCACTATACATATTACTTTTAAAATCATATAGAGTTAAATTTTATCATATAACAGATATATATATGAAGAAATTGCTTCCATAACACTTTAAATAGAAGGAACATTAACCGAATTGTAATTGTGAGCGTAACATGAATCTTTAATTTTAAAGTAAATTACAGAAAATGATATTTGTCTTTGTAAGTAATTTTACTTTTCAACATTTATCTTTATTAATTACACTAAACAACCTTTATATATATGTTTTGTTTCATCTTTGGTCCTTTAGTCTAAGCATTATCCAAAAACAAATTGACATATTAAGGGAATATCATCAATAAAACATTGAGACCGTCGAGTAAAACCTCAAACAATTTATATACATATACATATACATATATATATATATATATATATCATCACTTTTTCAAGCTAGTTTTATAAAGATTTAAGGTTTCATATAAATATTAATGATAAATACACAAAGAAATTAGAATGCAAGCCACATGAAATTATTAAGGAAATATGATTAGTAAAACGTTGAAACTAACAAGTAAAACCTCAAATAAATTTTAAATATCTTTATCATCACTTCTTTTAAAGTTAGTTCGATAAATTTTATTGTATCATATGATTTAAGTGTCAATAACAAACTTAATACATAAAAATCAGATTATAAGCCACTTGAAGCTATTTAGATGTTTTTCTTCAAATTAGAATGCTAGTTCTATAAAATACTATTGTATCAAATGATTTTCATAATCATATGATAGTAGAAAACATCTAAACTATTTCATGTGAAATAAATTCTAATTTTTATGTATTAAGTTTATTGCTGATAAATAAATCATATGATAATAATTAATTTTAGTAAATATAGTTTAAAAAATACGATAGTAAAGATATATATAATTTGTCTAAAGTGTTACCCATTTGTCAACGTTTTATCAAATATATTTTCTAATACATCGATTTATTTTTTGAATATGCCATCTGGTTGTTTTTCTTACACATCTACCACTATGTGATAATCCTGTGACTTAACTTAACAATGCAAATACAATTATTAAACTAAAAAACTAAAGACGAAACAAACCATATACATAAAGGTTGTTCAGTGTAATTAATAAAAATAAAGAGTTAATTACGCAAATGGTCCCTGTGGTTTATAGAAAATAATAGGTTTGGGTACTAAATGTTTTTTATAACAAGTTGGGGTATTGTGTTTTCAAATTGTAACGAGTTAAGGTACTAACACTAACGGACGTTAACTTTTCCGTTAAACCTAAGGGTATTTTCGTCTTTTCACTTGAGAAGGCTTACTAATGTCTTATCGGACTGTTTGTGTCGTTCAATATATATAAGGGAGCGTTTTCATAATTAACTATATACACACACAACACATACTATATATATATACACACACAGTGTATATATATTCAATATTTCACCACCACCGCCAGCCCCCACCGTTGGGCCCCATCGCCAGCCACCACCAACAGCCCCCACCGTCGGCCACCACCGCCAGCCCCCACCATTGGGCCCCATCTTGTCACATCATCCTCACCACCACCATCTTCTCTTTAAATCAAGCAACAACACCGTCAATGTCATTTTCATCATCGCATCATCGACACCATCTCACCATCATCAGCATCTCATCATCACTACCATGGCACCATCCACTGCCATTTCATTTCTAGTTAATCACCACTGTTGCCAAGAATTTCCAATTAGGTAATGTTTAATTTGGGTTTTAGGGTTTTAAACAAGTCACAGGAGATAGGGGAACCACCAATGTGTTTGGATCTGGTTGTGGTGGTATGGTCAGAGAAGGAAGGGTGCAACCAGTTGATGGTGGACGGCGACGGTGGTTTAGTGGTGGTGGTGATGGTGATTTGAATGCAAGTGGAGGGAGACGGAATTGGGTGGGTTGGGGGTTTTTGGGTGGTTCCCAAAAACCGCATTCAATCGAGATTCAAATCACTCATCACCTTCACGCAATCGTTAAAAAATGCAATCAGAACACATAATCTCAACTTCGCTTACTTGGATCAACGATAGCAGTGGTTGAACACGACGAACTCGACGACAAATTCGAACTCAACGACGAAGATGTCGATAGAATTCGACTATTGTACTGCCGATTAACCGCCGCGTAAAGTTCGAGCGCCAGAAAAGCCAGCGAAAGCTTCGGATCCAAATCACTAGAGAAATCAACACCGAAACCGAAACCTAAATCAAAGCACGCTTTTAGCTCCTTCACATCATCATCAATCACTTCAACTTCCTTAACACTGTTGATGCTCTTGCTCCGGTGGTGGTGGTAGCGGCGTTGATGGTTGTTCTTCAGCTTTTGCCACTCGATGTCGTGGTGGATGTCCGGTGACCACGAGGGTTAGGTGGTGGTGACGGTGGGTAGATGGTGGTGGCTGTGGGTATATGGTGGTGGTGGTGGCTGACGGGGAAGGGATTTGGGATTTTAAAAGTTATATGCAATTACACTAATGGTCTCTGGATAAAAAAAATATATAGAATTACAAAATAGTCACTCAAAGGGTGTTTTAGTCATTGCACTTAAATTTAACAGAAAAACTAACGTCTGTTAGTCTTATGTCACGGAGTGATTTCCAAACTCTCGTGCGGCACTTAGTCCCCGTACTAAGTCAGCCTTGATCTCGACTAGATCACCAAGTTAGCAGCGATTCAACGACTTTTAGAGTTTGCAAGAATGATCACAAGAAAGCTTGAAAGAAAAGAACACTTGTATTACTTGTATATAAGGAAGCTTGATTACAACACTTGTGTGGTCGTTTGAAATGATACTATCACCACCTATTTATACTTGTTCTAAGGATCTAGAGTATTCCTAATCTAGAATTATTATAGTGCTAAATATCTTAGATATTTGTATGTTAATATCTAAGATATTTTACAAGGAAAATTCTAGGCTATACATCAAGATTTTTATATGGTTAAATCTAGAGATTTTTTGAGATTTCTTAGAGTAATCTATGAATCTTTGAAGTATAGATAGTTTGCTTGAAAATTCTGGAATCCCGAGCATTGTGGCTTGAAATATGAGCGGCGCGTGACATTCTCCCCCACCTAAGCTCGCGACGTCCTCGTCGTGCTTTCCTCTTGGTATTTCTTGATCTCGTCCTTGAATTGCCATAATATGTTCTCTGGTTCCCAACTGGCCTCACTATCTGGCATATTCTTCCACTTGATCAAATACTCCTTGTAGCTTGGGACCCCCCTCCTACGGATAGTACGATCTGATAAAATTTCGGCGACTTCTCGATCAAAAGATGTAACCATAGCGGTTGGTGCTCGTTTGGATACCCCTCTCTCCATGTCTTCAGTATCTTCATAGTACGGCTTAAGAAAATTTACATGAAAGACGGGGTGTATTTTTAATTTGGGCGGTAGCTGGAGGCGGTAAGAGACTTTGCCCACTCGTCCGATTATTGGGAAGGGACCTTCATACTTCCTCACGAGTCCCTTGTGTACACTTCGTAATGACTTGAATTGTTGGGGTAATAGTTTTACCATGACTTGGTCCCCAACCTGGAACTCGACGTGCCTTCTCTTATTGTCGGTCCATTTCTTCATCCTTTTAGCCGCCTTATTAAGTGAAGGGCGTGCCAAATCTGCCTGTTCATGCCACTCTTTAATTGTCTTGAAAGCAGCAGGGCTACTTCCATTGTAAGAGGCGACAAGAGCATTTGGAGTTAGTGGTTGACGGCCTGTGACTATCTCAAAAGGGCTCCTGTTGGTTGACTCACTTCGTTGCATATTGTAAGAGAATTGAGCCACGTCGATAAGCCGTGCCCAGTCATGCTGGTTGGCACTTACATAATGCCGAAGGTACAACTCTAGTAATGCGTTGACCAGCTCGGTTTGTCCGTCAGTTTGTGGATGGAAGCTCGTTGAGAAATTCAGACTTGTTCCGGCAATCTTGAACAACTCGGACCAGAATTTCCCCGTGAAGCGCGGGTCACGATCACCTACAATGACTTGGGGAATGCCCCAATATTTCACCACGTGCTTGAAGAATAGCATTGCTGTCTCAGCGGCCGTTACGTCGGCTGGTGCGGGAATGAATGTTCCATATTTGGAAAATCGATCCACCACCACGACTATGCTCCCATTTCCCTCTGACTTTGGCAGGCAAGTGATGAAATCCATTGAGACACTTTCCCGTGGGCCATCGGGTTTTGGTAACGGTTCTAGTAGTCCCCCTGGTTGGCGTTGTTCAATCTTGTCTTGCTGGCAGACTAAGCAGGTTCTTACGTAAGTTTCAACATCATCTTTCATTTGGGGCCAATAAAAAGTACCTTCGATAAGTGCCAGTGTCCGTTTTATTCCGGGATGCCCGGCCCATCTTGAGTCATGACACTCTTTCATGATCGTGCGTCTTAGATCACCCCATCTAGGCACAAAGAGCCGGTCTCCGGTGGTAAATAACAAGTCTCCTTTTAACCAAAACCGTCTAGTCTTCCCGTCACGAGCTAAAGAGACTAGGTGCTTGGCAAAGGAATCTTGTTCTAAGCCTTCTTTGATTTTGTCTTGGATGTCAAACGAAGGCCTTGTGATGGCAGCCAATTCGGCTTTACGACTTAAGGCATCAGCCATAAAATTAGCTTTCCCAGGTTTGTATTCCAAGACATAATCAAATTCAGCGAGGAAATCTTGCCACCTAGCTTGCTTTGGACTTAACTTCTTTTGTGTTTGAAAATAGCTAGTGGCAACATTATCGGTTTTTATAACAAACCTGGACCCGAGAAGATAATGCCGCTATGTCCGTAGGCAATGGATGATAGCTGTCATCTATTTTTCTTATACTGTATAGTTCTTCTCGGTGTCGTTTAGTTTGCGGCTCTCGAAGGCGATCAGATGTCCTTCCTGCATAAGTACTCCACCAATTGCAAAATCTGATGCGTCAGTGTGTAGCTCAAAAGGCTTGGTGACATCGGGTAGCCGCAGAACTGGTTCAGACATGATGGCCTCCTTTAATTCATCAAAGGCCCTTTGCACTGTTCGTCCCATCTCCAGGTCTTATTTTTCTTTAGTAAGTCGGTCAGGGGGGCTGCTTTTGCGGAGTAGCCCATGATGAAACGTCGGTAGTAATTGACCAACCCAAGGAATGACCGTAATTCTGGAACCTTGGTTGGTGCTTCCTAGCTTTGAATGGCCTTTACTTTGGCGGTGTCCATCAAGAGTCGTCCCTCCTTGATTCCCAAGAACTCAACTTCCTCTTGGGCGAACGAGCACTTTTCCAGCTTGACATATAACTTGTTCTCACGTAGTACCTGGAATACTTGTTGCAAGTGTGCTACATGATCTTCCAACGTATGGCTGTATACCATAATATCGTCCAGGTATACTACTACGAACTTGTCCAGAAATAGGTGGAAGAGTTTATTCATAAGCGTGCAAAAGGTGGCCGGTGCATTGGTCAGACCGAACGACATCACTAGGAACTCATAGGATCCATATCTTGTAATGCAGGTAGTCTTAGCTTCGTCCCCTTTTGCAATTCTAACTTGATAGTATCCTGATCGAAGGTCCAACTTTGAAAAGTACCTTGCGTTGCCAAGTTGGTCAAATAGATCGGCGATCAGTGGAATCAGGTACTTATTCTTTACTGTGATCTTGTTTAGTGCCCGATAATCGATACACATGCGGAGTGAGCCATCCTTCTTCTTTTGGAACAATACCGAGGCACCATAAGGGGCTTTAGAGGGACGTATGTAACCTGCATCCAACAATACTTTGAGCTGCTTACGCAACTCCTCCAACTCTGGCGGTGGCATACGATAAGGGGCCTTGGCTGGGGGTTTTGACCCTGGTTCCAGCTCTATTTGGTGGTCAACCTCTCTTCGTGGAGGTAATTTTCTTGGTAGTTCCGTTGGCATGACATCCTTGTACTCTTAAAGTACATCCCGAATCACTTTGGGTACTTCTTCCTTGGTGATTTCCTTGCTATCCACCTTGGTTACTGCTAAGTAACATGGCTCCTTCTTGTTGTATCCTTTCTTAAATTGTATGGCTGAAAGGGTCTTAGGTCCACTTCTTGACCCCCGCTCCGTACTTACCATACAAGTCTTTCCCTCGTCAAGGATACACAAGGAGTTAACGAATGGCATAGGGAAGGCTCGTACCTTGTCAAAGAACTCCATGCCGAGAACTACTTTGAAGTCATCCATCTCTACTATTGTGAAGCTGATTGGCCCCGACCATGCTCCAATCTTCACTTGGACATCCTTTGCCTCCCCGTGTATTGGTGTGGCCTTGGTATTAACAGTCTTCATTGTACCACCCCCTTTAACAAAGCCAACGTTAAGTCGGTTGGCTTCTTTGATGGTCATGAAGTTATGAGAAGCTCCTGTATCCACAAGGGCCTGTACTTGGTTTCCATTGATGTTGGCATGTACGTACTGTAGTCCTTTACCCGGTACTGTTCTAGCCTCTACTCTCGCTTTGATTGCACCTAGCACTTGCATTGACCCCATGCAAACGTCTCATTCTCCTTCATCATGGCAACCTTCCTCCCTTGCGATCATAGCATGTAGGCTTGATTTTTTTGGACAGTCCCGAGCTTTATGCTGGCCATCGCATATGAAACACTTGTAATCCGGCGCAAGTAGTTTCTTTTCTCGGGATTTCCAATGTGGTAGTGGTTTACGTGCAGCATTATCTTTTGTTTGGGCTGATTTATCTCCCCCATCTTTCTCGTGGTTACTCTTTCGATCCTTGGGTTTAGGATCCTTTCGGTGGTAATCGATTAGTCCTTCGGCTACAGCGATGGCCGAAGAGAGATCCTGAACCCCACGCTGTTCCAATTCTGTCTTGGCCCATGGTTGTAGACCATCGAGTAAGTAGAACAGGGAGTCTTTGTCGGACATATCCGGAATCTCAAGGACAAGAGTGGTAAAATCTTTGATGTAGTCCTTGATGGTGCCGGTTTGTTTTAGTTTACGTAACCGGCTCTTTGCTTCATTTTCAGTGTTTTCCGGATAGAATTGTTTCTTTAACTCTTTAATGAAATCAGCCCAAGTGTCGAGAGTGCACGTACCTCTTTCGATCTCTCCATGTTTTCGTCGCCACCACAACCCCGCGGTATCCTTCAAGTAAAGCGTGGTTGCCTTGATTTTGGTAGCATCGTCGGTGATGTTTACGCCATCGAAGTAACGTTCCATCTCCCATAGAAAGCTGTCTACAGCCATTGCCTCACGTTTGCCCATGAAGGGTGTCGGTTTAGGGACTTCTATCCTTGGTGTGAAGCTGACGATGTTGCCTCCTGCTGTGACCACGGCCTTGCAGCAATCGTTTACCTTTGCTTCCAAGCCGATAAGGCTGCGGTGCGTGTCGGCTGAAAGCTCATCCATGTCTTTTTGGACCTGTCTGAGAGCATCCTTGGTAGCCTCCTTGACCTCATCGTTTATCATGATCTTCACTTCTCCACGAAGCATTTCGATGGCGGCCCTAAGGTCCTCCCTAAGTTCGATGAACTCAGTCTCCAAGCTTTCGATTTGTTGAAGTTGGGCATCAACTTGGGTTCCCAGACTTGTCATTGCTGATTCTAAATCAGCAACTCGTTTTTCTATGGTCTTATCCTTTGACGTCCCACGACTCTTCTTGCTTCCATGGGAAGTTCCTTCACGGCCACGGTTCTCTTCTCCTCCGGCAGCGCTTGTGACCCCCATCTTCTCCGATTCAGTCGCCATCCCAGTGAATCGACGTGCTCTGATACCACTTGTCACGGAGTGATTTCCAAACTCTCGTGCGGCACTTAGTCCCCGTACTAAGTCTGCCTTGATCTCGACTAGATCACCAAGTTAGCAGCGATTCAACGACTTTTAGAGTTTGCAAGAATGATCACAAGAAAGCTTGAAAGAAAAGAACACTTGTATTGCTTGAGAACTTGTATACAAGAAAGCTTGATTACAACACTTGTGTGGTCGTTTGAAATGATACTATCACCACCTATTTATACTTGTTCTAAGGATCTAGAGAATTCCTAATCTAGAATTTTCATAGTGCTAAATATCTTAGATATTTGTATGTTAATATCTAAGATATTTTACAAGAAAAATTCTAGGCTATACATCAAGATTTTTATATGGTTAAATCTAGAGATTTTTTGAGATTTCTTAGAGTAATCTATGAATCTTTGAAGTATAGATAGTTTGCTTGAAAATTTTGAAATCTCGAGCATTGTGGCTTGAAATATGAGCGGCGCGTGACACTTAGTACCTTAACTCGTTACAAATTTTAAAACACAATACTCTAACCTGTTACAAAAAAGTCTTAGTACCCAAACATGTTATTTTTAGATAAACCACATGGATCATTTATGTAGTTAACTCTAAAAATAAATGTTGAAAATTAAAATTAAAATTAGTTATAAAGATAAAAGTCTTTTTCGAAATTTCCAATTCGATTTTGTCTTTTTTTTTTTTTTTTGCATAACAAAATCAAAATTACATTATAATAGACATCGAATCAACATTCTCATGGCTTTGATCCCAAGAACAGTTAAAGCTCAAAGAAGAGAGACCTTAACGTAACGATAATGCATGTGTGTACTCTTTGTCTGAAGACTCTGTGTGAAACCGAAACTACAAGTTGGATTTTTATAGTTTGAAAAGTTCTACTAAATTTTTTATAAATAACATATTAATTGTCATTTATTCTTATTTACAAATTAAAAAAGATATATGCATGTATTAAGTGAAAATAGCTTAGATCCACATGGACGATTGCCGATGGATATGAAGTTCTAAAACCAAATCGAACAACTAATAACCAAGATGGACCGATTATGAAAATCTAAAACCGATATATCATTTATAAATTAGCTTTGTCTGATGATCGAAACATTCATATTATATTAACTATCAACTTTGTATGTGTATTAGAGTAGTACATTGGGGTTAAATGGTTGTACTTATAATTGGCCTAAAATTTATAGTGATACATTGGACTTAAATAATTGTACTCATAATTGGCCTAGACTTGATCTATATTATACTAATTTTCAAATTTTCTACGCATAAGAGCATTCACAGTTCATTCTTTATATATATTTGTGAGTGTGTTTTTTATATTATAGAGAATGGTTATAAATGATTGTGAGTGGAGGATAGAGAACATGTTAATGTTCATTTTTATATTTGGTAAAATACTGTTTATCTCTATTATTTTTTAAATATTTGTTGAAAGTGGTTGTGAGTGAAAGAGAGAGAAAATATAATGATAAAGATATAAAAAATATTACTTAATTAAAAAAAAAAAGAAAAAATAGTGATTTTTAGTGTAATTATAAAAATGAAGATGAAGAGTGGGTTGTGAGATGTTGCACCTTATTCTTAGGGTGTTTTAAAAAGAATGATTTTTTACTTTTAACCTTAATTTTTAACCCCCCGGCCCCTATGATGCTCCGTCTATTTTTTCCTGTTTGACAGGTCCGTCGCAACGTTCGGGTCCCAGATCGACTTATTTAAACTTTTATGTGTTTTACTTTCCGGTCTAAATTTCTTCGTATTAACACACGACAACTTTAGTGTTGATGGTCGTTAGCGATGGTGTGGCATTGGTGCTATTGACACGCTTTACGCCCCCAACGCAACGCGTGTGCTTAATTCTAGTATACACTAATTATCAACTTGGTTATACTCTTGAGTTGTATCATGTGCTTAGTAAGTTGTATCCCCTTTTTGTCTTTATTTTTTTAATCTTTAAATTTTTTATATTAACACAATACTTTTACATCTTTTAAAATTTAGCCTTACTATTTTTTTACTTTCAACTAATTTGGTCCTCTATACTTTTAATATTTTAAAATTTTACGTTTTACGTTTGGTCTAATACGCGTATGTGTGGTTCAACATTTTTAAGCTTATTTTTTCCCGTTGAATGGCCAATCGCAAGGCGCTGGTACTACATTGACTTACTTATTGTTTAGATGTTTTATGTTTTGTCTACGTGGTTCAACGTTTTTACGTCCACTTTCGTTTTTTCGTTTTTATGTCCTTTTTAGTACGAGCTTTTTTGATGTTAGCGGTCACCGACGGTGGTGTGTTATTGGTGCTACTAGGCATGGTTTTACGTATCCTGCTGCAACGCGGGGAGATTAATACTAGTTCATGCTAAACCCTAACTTAAATTTTTTAACTTCCATGCTTATAATATATCATGTATAAGATTAAAACATATTTTTTTGAATCCCAATTTTGGGTTCAAGGTTACAACTACTTCGTTTGTGTCTTTATCTGGAAGCCACTTGACCCTAGTGTTAATTTAACCACTTTTAAGCAAAACCTCGAAATTACTTCTTCTTGTAGGCACTCCCCGAAGCATCGAGTCAAATTTGATGTGCATAATATTAGAAGTAATATATATAAATATTTGAACTAGCAGGCTTTTAGTATTGTAACCGGTACAAATGGATATGGATATGATATAATACTAGAAGAGTGCTCGCGCAATGCGGCGGGACGATATATTACATCCGACATGTGTTTTTAATTTTTGTTATTCTTGTAGTAATTTTATAAAAGTTATTATATTTTTCTAAGCTAAAATTTAAAAAACCAATAAATGAGTTTTGAATGACGACTTCTATATTTACGCATTAACTTATTGTACCTCATAAAATATAAATCGGTTCAGCAAAAGAATTTATATCAAAATGTTTAAAAAATACACAGGTTGCAATTGTAGTCTCAAAAAGTTTTTAAACATGATAGATTAAAATATATAACTGAAATCATAAAACAAATTAAGATTTTTTGGTTTATGGGTTGATAATGTAAAATTTTATGTAAGTTACAGTAAGTGTAAGGTTATTATATAACTAACTGTAAGGGGTAATCTGTAAATAATATTAAAAATGTTATTTTACCCTCAAAAGTTGTTGTATCTTATGCATTGAGTAAAATAATTTTTTAATTTTATGATATCTTAAAATACCCCTCTTATATGCTTTATATATAGTATAAATTTTTACGGCATCGGTTAGTATAAAGGTTTAAAGATGTTTTTTATTCACTATTACCTCATAATATAAACTTCATTTAATAGAAAGAAAATAACTTCACTTATTAGTAATTCAAATTTGTTACATATTTACGTAAGTGTTAGTATAAATATTTTTTTTTATTCAATATTACCACCTAATTTTAACTTCATTTAATAGAAAGAAAATAAATTCACTTTAGTAATTCAAATTTGTTAAATTTTTACGGCAGCGGTTAGTATAAAGGTTTAAAGATGTTTTTTCATTCACTATTACCTCATAATTTAAACTTCATTTAATAGAAAGAAAATAACTTCACTTATTAGTAATTCAAATTTGTTAAATTTTTTACGTAAGTGTTAGTATAAAGGTTTAAAGTTGGTTTTCTATTCACTATTACCTCATAATTTAAACTTCATTTAATAAAAAGAATATAACTTCACTTATTAGTAACCAAAATGCTTATATGTTCCATTTAATAATTGGTTACTAAATGCCTAAAATGATGGATAGAGTTGAATTATTGGTTCTTAAATTCCTAAAATAATGCAAATTTAAAATATCAAATAGTTCAAATTTGTTAAACTTTTATGTAAGTGTTAGTAAGTGTAGGGTTATTATGTAACTAATTGTAAGGGGGTAATCCGTACATAATGATATAATTACTATTTTACCCTTAGAAATAATTACACCTTATGCATAAAGTAAAGTATGTGTTCTTAATTTTAGGGTATCTTAAAATACCCATTCTAAATGTTTTATATATAGTATAAATGATAAGAATATAACTCGATAATCATTTAATTAGACTACTTTACAAAATTATAATAGAAGTTAGATTTTGTAACTTCGATTACTTTTCTTTTACTAATTAAGTTTTATTTAAGAACAGATGAGAATAATATCAATTGCAGAATGTGAATAATAATAATTTTTGGCTTGAATTTATGACCAACCGTCTGCATGAATCATTTAATCTATTCTCAAGAGAATATCTTGAATTCATTAATGGTATGTGATGTGTCTCAATGGATGTTTGAACACTACATATATAGCGTAAGACGTAAGTTTGTATTTTTATCGTGAAAAGTCTAAAAAATACTACTTAAAAAAAAATTACATCATCTCGGAGTTGAGATAAAAATCGCATAAAAGCACCCCCTGCGCATTTATCAATTATTATTTAATTAATACACTATCAACATCATCTTTTTTACTGTAAAATCTATACGTACATTAATGCATTGAACCTTACAAATTTCATTGAACTACCAAATACATTTTTTTAACAACTTACCATTTATTTTTCAAACGCATATCATTTTATAGATATTTAAATATGGTATGTAAAGAACTAAAATTCCATTAGAAAAATTAAAGGAGAGATTGGAGTACAGGAGCCCCCATCACAACAAATTTATTCTCTATCAGATACACATGATTAGCTTATGCGTATGTTTTAACGTATACTAACTTCATTGCTTAAGTTTAATGTCCCGAAACCCCGTATATCCCTCTTCTAACTTCATTGCATAAACACTTATCCTCATTGCATAAACACTTATCCCTTTATAGCTTCTAAAATCACAACATGAAGAGCTTATTGTGACACACCAAAAGTTGGTTTTACTGATTTTATATATGTCGTTACCAGATTACAATAAGTGCCTGCACTTCCTACGACACATTGTACAAGGTGTATCCGTATTAAATTCAAGAACGAATCCTAAGCGAGGTCTCGAAAGACGACTCGCATTTGCAATTAATGAATAAGTGGATTGTGCTGCACTTCTAGCTAGTTAATAAAATTACCATTAAGAAAATAAAACTTGATGGCACATGTAATTGTAACACATATATAGGTAAACTCGAAGAAGAAGATTAATACACGGAAGAAATTCACTTAAATGCCACAACATTACATTATGTACGGTTGAGCCATATATGCACAACCCGTAAACATTTCAGCATAATTTATTATACGGTATACAAACTTGGACTCTTGATAATTTAACCTTACAATTCAACACATAATAATCTCCCCCATCAACCGCTTACAGTTTATGGTACCAGTATACACCTTTGTGTTCACTATCCTCATCTGGCTCAATGTAGATGCACTCCTTAGCCTCTCTCCACATCGCCTTAAAGATCGGGGTCCGATCGATCTTGTAATAATCGCCCAATATTGGCTTGATCGCGTCGCGCGCCTCCTTTGCGTGATAATGTGGAATGTATGATATCAAATGGTGCAAGACGTGAGTGTGTGTAACGTCGTGCAAGACCCTGTTGAGGAACCCGAAGTCCCTATCGATTGTCGATAGGGCGCCTTTGATCCAGTTCCATTCGGTCGAGTCGTAGTGAGGCAATGAGAGATGGGTGTGGTGTAGATACGTGATCAACACGAAGAACACGCTTACGCCGAGCACTGGGATGCCATACATGCATGTTACCCAAGCGAGCCCCTTTGCTGCTACTAGGAGTTTGACTACGTAAAGAACCGCGAGAAGACCGAGGTCCGATAGGAGGACCTGGACGCGCTCGCGGTCTGTGAAGATCGGGCTCATGGGGTCGAAGTGGTTCGCGAACCGCCCGTATTTCTTGCCTGAAATGTTGGTGAAGAGGTATAGTGGAAACCCTAGGGTCAACCTGAAAACCAATGTGAACACTCTACCGGGTGGGTTGTTAAGAAGTTTGGAGTATATGGCGATTTTCGCCTTGCGTTTGGGGATGTAAACTTCATCGTTATCGAGGGAGTTCGTGTTGGCGTGGTGGTTGCGGTGACTGTATTTCCACGAGAAATACGGGGTGAGGAGGGCGGAGTGGAGGATGAATCCCACTATGTCATCGATCAGCTGGTAGTCACTAAATGCATGGTGACCACACTCGTGACCGATGACCCATAGGCCCGTGAGAATACTGGCCTGACAGAACCAGTACACGGGCCAGGCTAAGTAAGCTAGAGGGGTAGGAAGAAGAGGTATGTATGTGTCAGCCAGAAAGTAGAACACATAGGCTACAATGAGGTCATGGACAACATAGTACGATGAACGGATGACAGATCGCTCGAAACAGTGTGCGGGGATTGCTTTCTTGAGATCGCTTAGCGTGAATGGTGGATCGACAGGGACCCGTTCGAGAATGTTTTTGCCCTCCGATGGATCCGACATCCGACCACCTGCACCCATGTTGTTGGATATCCGATAGCCTGAAAATATACCAAAAGTAATAATATTAGATATATGTGTGTATGTTTAAAGTATAATGAAATATAAGAAGTTAAAGGTTAAGGAAGAAGTGAGACCTGAGAGAGAAGTGATTTGTGTGTTCTCTTGTGCTGGTGATGGTCTGTTTGAGGTTGTTCATGCTTCATATTTATAACCAAGAGTTGCTAGTGTAATTGGTGATATTTTAATCGCCAACTACCGATATTCAACTTTGCTACAAATTAGAATCTTTTGAATAGACCAACTTTCAACTTAAAAAATAAATAGGGTTTTTAGTTTTTAGGATTTAATATTGCTAATTTAGATAAACATAAGTGGCAAAAATAGTTTTATTATTATCATTTATTTATTAATTTTACCTTGGCAATTTATCAATATTGAAGTGGTAAACTAAGATTTTAAAAAATCAAACTTTATAATAATATATACTGACTATTTAATAAATATTAACACAAAATATTAATTACTATTAACAAAAATATTTTTTACTCTCGTTTTTGCCTGGACAATCCACTCGCATAGTGATCATATATAGATTTATGCTTGATTTATGTTTAAGCAAGATTAAAGAGAAATCATACAAGTGAATTTGTTATTGATAATAGTAATGAAAGTTAGGGTTAACATTTGTTAAATTCTAAGCATAAGTATTATAAGATAAAAAAAACCAGAGACCCAGAGTAACAATTGTATTACTCTCTTAACGTATGGTTTTTGATGTCTTCGCAAAATTGATACATAGGGAATTTTGTGGGTTTTACATTGTGCCCAATTTAGATTACTTGCTTTTAAGTAAATTGGTAAAACATCCAGGGGATGTAGTGGTCACTAGAATGAGTATAGAATACCTATAACTGTGTTTATTCACTCTAGCTCCCTCCAACTCTTATTTTAAGGTTAGAAATCCTCTCTCTAAACTCCCCTTCACAAAAAATAAAAAGAAAAAAATTATTAAAAAAAAATACTAACACTAGCTACATGTTTATGTATACATCTCTACCAAGTGCGTGACCTGGTTGACCTTGACCCTTCGCGTGTCATTCACGAAGGCAGGTGGGGCAGTGTTTTTTTTTGCTGTCGCTAGGGCTGCAAACGAATTGAACGTTCAGCGAACAGTTCGTGAACCGTTCGGCCGGAAGTTCGTTTATGTTCGTTTATTTAGTAAATGAACGAACACTAACAAGAAAATTTCGTTCGTTTAGTTAAACAAACGAACATGAACACGAGCCGTGTTCGTTCATTTATGTTCGTGAACATTCGATAATGTGTTCGTTTATGTTCGTTAATGTCCGTTCGGCAATGTGTTAGTTTACGTTCGTTAATGTGTTCGTTTATATTTTTAATTTTTGTGTCACTTATTTTTATAACTATTATATCAAGTATTTTTTTATATTTATGTTAAGTACTTGGTTGTTTTTTATTGATTTTGTGTAATGTTTGTAACATAAATGTAAATTTTATTCTAAAATAAATCTATAATCATTTGTATTCGTTTGTGTTCATGAGCTTTTTTGTGTTCGTCATGTTCATGAACAGTTGTTTGTGTTCGTTTGCTATGATTGTGTTCATTTGTGTTTGGTAAGTGTTCATGAACAGTTCATGAACGTGTTCATTTTCTTAATGAACGAACACGAACAAAGAATCCCGTTCGGTAAGTGTTCGTGAACAGTTCATGAAACAAGTATATTTCTTAACGAATGAACACGAACAAGGCCTTGCTCGTGTTCGTTCGGTTCGTTTGCAGCCCTAGTTGTCGCGTATGACCATCTAGACACTTCAGCCGTGCCGTCCCTATCACGAGGCCATTCCTTCTCCTCTAACATGCCTTCGTCCATTTAATCCATCTCGGTAATAAGATGTAAATTACTTCATTTAAATATAATAATTAAGTAAAGAAGAGCATCATTTGTCATAGTTCTATGAGCCCTTGTTAACATTTTCCATTTCTTTCTTCACCTAATACATAGTTTCGTTTTCCGCTTCCCCTTTTTAATTCTTAAATATTTATTAATAACTATTTAATATTAAATTTAATAATCTTTTGTTCAACTTGTGTAATAGACGACTTTCTATGCGAGTTTCATAATAAATTTCTTAAAATGTCATAAGCACAACCTTAAAGCTTCCTGAAGAATTGATGTATTTTCGATCATTGTTGTATCTATAAAATATAACCCTACTATAGAATATACCATTAGCGACCGAAAAAAAAAACAGTCGCAAAATGATAGCACATGTATTGATCATCACTAAAACCTGACAAACCAATTTTGCCATTGAATTTTCTCTTAAAACCGACTTTCGCATATGAAGTTTCTGTTTCAGCATTATTGCTACCAGCATTTCTACTGAAATTGCGACTGTCATATCATGCGACAAGACTTTTGGCTGAAACTTATTGCGATAAAAATTGTGACCACAATAGTTAGCGATTGGGGTTTGTTGTAATTGAATTCGTAACGAGCTTGTTTTTGCGACTAGTGTATATTGAGTTACAACCAAATAGCGACTGAATTATGTTATGACTTATCTACATTCGGTTGCTTTCTATGGTTTTTAGTCAGTTATAAAATCGGTAGCTAATTTTATAATTTTTTAAATTATAATTTTAGTCGCTAATATGCAGTTCTATAGTTACTTATTATTTAGCCCCCCGACTAAGAAACAAAATATTGGTTGTTCCTAAGAAACAAAATCCTGGTAGTTTCAAGTCACATTATGGACTGTGATGGATAATAATCAGAATAAAGGTGCCCTATTTTTTAAACATCTTCACTACAAAACAAACACTCGTTGGTTTCACTTCGCATTGGCATGCAAGCTGACAAGATTCTAGCGTCATTCTATCTTACTTTAAAGGAAATATTATTTATCAAGTTTATCATCTGTATTGTATCATGTGAGAGTTTTTTAATATGTATTCATTAGGGTTTTTAGTAGTTACACGTAATTTAAATCAGCAATTTAAAAAATTCGGAAGCAATAAACAAAGTTAAAAAAATCAAGCATAGTTTTGGTGGCTACACATGTGATGAGTGTGATTAGAAAATTAGGTATTTAGGACTGCATTTTGTCACAAGTGATAAAATTAGGTTTGCTTCTTCTATGTTCATAGACCCTTTTTCAGTTACATATGATTTCTCCTCTTTTGAGATTACAAAATAAGAGCATTTGAAGTGGCAATGATAAAAAAGAAGCTACTTAAATAGACCGAGGACTAATTTCTTTTTCCATTAGCCATTACAACTTCGGTACACAATTGTTTAATCCTGATGACACACGTGTGTGTGTATATATATATTTATAGCTATATATCAAGTGATTAATTGTGTAAACAATGGTGACACTTATTCACACATGCAACAAACAATTAAATAGAAAATTGATCTATAATAGGATAACACCACAAATGAATCTAAACAGACTTGATCTATAATCAAACTCTTAGATCTAATTGAGCTAAACAACATTAACTGAGAATGACTCTAAATTGTAGCAAGTCGCCAAACAATTATTCTAAGATTTGAGATCGCCAAAAAAAAAAACGATTGGAAAACCTTGGAGGGACTAAAAATCTGGAACGATCAACCCACATTCCCTCAAATATATACAAGAGAAATGTGAATAGCTAATAGGATAACACCACCTCTTAAATACATAAATAATGTTAAGCGTCACTTTGTAAGAATATTATGGGTTTTTCCCTGGTTTCAATATTTACAACTTTTAAAATTCCAGTCATAACTTTTTCTCTCGAGAAATGTAAATCAATTTCAAAATGTTTTGTTCTTTCATTGAAAGTAGGATTAGCTGTTATTAAAAATATGACTTTATTAATAATTATCACATTATAAATCAACTAGTAAAGAGTGATTTAAAAATCATGTAACAATTTTAAAATCCAAATAATCTCACAATATGATACACACTTTGTACTATATTTAGCTTCCAAGGAAGAACATGAGAAAATATACGACATCACTCTTCAATCAAGGAGACTAAACAATTGACCAAATAGATACACTACCCAGTAATGCACCTATGATAAGCTAAATATTTATCCCAATTTGCATCTACAAACCCTTGCAACCGGAAAGACTCACTTTTCATAAATAAAACCTTTTATAGGAGATGACTTTAAATACCTCAAAAGCCTTTATGCAAATTGTAAATGAGAACTTAAAGGACAATGTAACCGGAAAATAACTTTAATCTTGAAAATATGATCTCCTAAAAAAATAGAGTAAATTACTATTTGCATCCCTGACATTTCCTAAAAATAACTAGTTGCATCCCTAAAGTTTAAAAACGTAACTATGTCACCTGACTTTTCATTTTCTCATCAATTTGCATCCTGAATACTAACATCGTTAGGTTTTCTATTAAATATTTTATGAAAAAACAAAATTACCCTTCAAATTTTAAAAAATAAAAAAATATGGGATCCACCCAACATCTTCATCTTCACCAAACATCCTCCCCACCAAACACGCACACCCCTACTATCTCTCTCATCTCTCCATCACCACCACTACCACACTCAACCATCACCACCACCGGAATAGCCATCATCACTACCGGAACCACCATCACCACCACAGGTATCACCATCGCCACAACACCCATCACAAAAAAACACACACACTCTCTCTCTTATTATCACACACACACACAGACACACACACACACACACACACACACTCTCTCTCTTGTTCTCACCCATACACACACATGTTTATGGTGGCGGCGATGGGTCTGTGGTGCCAGCGATGGGTGGCTGTGGTGACGGTGGTGATAGGGGCTGTGGTGCTTTTGATGGGGAGTTATGGTTGTTGCGATGAGGGCTACGGTGGTGGCGCTGGGAGCTGTGGTGATGGCGATGGGGCTGTGGTGGCGGCGATAGGACTGTGGCGGTGGCGATTGGGGGGCTGTGGCAGCGGCAGCGACGGGGCTCTGTGGTGGCGGTAATAGGGGCTAGGGTGGTTCAGATAGGGACTGTTGTGGTGGTGTCGGCGGGCTGCGCTGTTGACGACAGGGGAGGTTGCGGTGGTAGTGACCGGAGCATGTGGTGGCGATGACCGGAGCTTGTGGTGGCAGTGGTGTTAGTGATGGAGATTATGAAAGGGGGAGAAGAAAGAGAAAAAATAGGTGTGTGTGTAAGATGAGAGAGAGAGAGAGAATCTTTGTAGAAGTGAGTGGATAAGTATTGTTTTTATATAGGGGTAGTTTATTTTTTAAAAAAAAATCTAACAGAGATGCTAACGGTGTTAGTATTCAGTACACAAATGATAAAAAAATGAAAATTCAGGGGACATAGTAACGTTTTTAAACTTTAAGGATGCAACTAGTTATTTTTAAAAAAAACTAAAGATGCAAATAATAATTTACTCGAAAGAAAATATAATAACATGGAATAGCACTCAAGCGATACCGCTTTCATCACTTCCTTGCTAGCTTTTTCCACACTAGTTATTTCGTAATACTTTTTTGACAAAATAATTGTTTTCAAAGGTCAATTTTGGGGGCGATACACGCGTATATAACAAAAAAATTTCTTAATGCAAATGCATGTATCCAATGATAATTAATTAGTTCATTGTTATTAAATTATTAGCGACTATTAGCTTAAATACCCATGTGTTATATGGGTTAAAATTGTACGTGAACATCGTATGTGACAACATGAAATTGGTAAGATGAAGTCGTAAGATAGAAAAACACATCTGAATTTAAGAAGATGTAAGAGTGAACATTGAAGCATAAATGTTGCGTTATAGTGAGTAATCGATCATTATAATGTTGTTTAAATTCGCAATTCTTGATATTTTAGGAATGCTTTTTAAAAATATGATGTTGAAAACATTTTTAATTTTAACAATAATTAGCTGGGAATTAAATTAAATTAAATTATAACAAAATTAACTCTCATTAAAGTATTTTAAATAAAACATTTATTTATTAACTGTGTATTGCATATATTTAACTTTATGTGTCATATTATGTCATAAGTATCACAATGATAAGTATCACAATGGGTCGAAAGGAGTCATAATGAGGTACTATAAGTCGTAGTTATCCGTAAAGAGTCATATATGTCCATGCCTGACAATGAATTTTGACCATCGTTAACTATATTTAAATTTGACTAAAATAATAATGAATTGCCTTCAACTAACATTATTAACATAGATTGTCCAAATATGGTTTTGGACCACCAAATGAAATTGATGTACAAAACACATATTTTGACTATGCCTAAAACAGCATTCATTCATCTTATACATTATACTATAACCTAAATAGGAATGTCTATGGCCTTAGTTTTTCACTATGGTGGTGGTTGTGGATGGTGGTGTTCCGACAGTGGTGGTGGTAATGATGGTTTGATGTTGGGCGCCGGAGTGCAGGGCTAAGTTTAGTATGGGCGGACCTTCTTTTTTTTCGTCAGTAGTGTTAATTTTCGGCTTGGTAGTGTAAAATTTTGGTCCGGTAGTGTAAATTTTTTTAATATATATAGAGTTCACCCCCTCAAAATAGTTTACATTCACCCCCTCCCCCTATGGTGTAGTTCAAGATCCGACGCTACCGGAATGGAAGGTTAAAATGGTCTGGTAGATTGGTGTGGTGTTTTTATTGTCAACAGAATGATGGTGGTGTGGTTATGGTGGTGATCAGATGAGTGGGTAAATTGACGGGGAAAGGAAGAGAGTCAGGGGAGGGGTATATTGGTCATTTCACACTCAACTAACTAAAAAACTTAACATCCATTCATTCCGATTACAACGAATGCTACGATTTGAGAAACAGTTAAGACCAATGATATAATTTATCAAATTATTAAAATCGATGCTACAATATGAACATACAAAAAAACCAACCATGTAACTAATTAAGGCAAATTGGATTTTAAAAATTCAAACTGTTACTCATTGGCGAATAATAAATCATACTATTGATTTGGCCAGTAACAATCCCAACTTTTATTTTTATTACCAACAACAATCCTAGTAGCATAATTATCATACATTCACACTTGATTTATACTTATTTTAAGCACGATTTAGTTTGTATGTTTTTTTATTTCGTTCATAATCATTATTGTGAACGACATCGAATCCATATCAAGCGTAAATTTTAATACTTATGTTACTGAGATGTCGTTGACTTGTTGATAATAAAAATAAAAGTTAGGATTGCTACCTGTCAAACCAATAGTATGAATTATTATCGGTCGATAAGTAATTGTTTGAAATATTAAAATCCAATTTAACATTAATTAACTAAGAAAACAAATTGAAATTCCTATATTTTAATTGTAAAGCATGAGTAGCGAAAACTCATAGCAACCTACAATTGCAAGTGACCACCAAGACTCCCGGCAACTCACAACTCCCATTATTATATTAAAATATTATCAACATCTATGTCTATAAGTACCATAGGAAACTCACCATTCTACACCATCGGACCCCTTCAACAAAACCTGACCAAACTTTCACAGTTTGTTCTCAAACAATCAAACCAAAAAAACATCACAACCATCAAACAGAAAAGTATTTAACAAACATGGGTTCCGGTGGCCACGCTACGGTGCAAAACGACTCGCGCCACGAACCCATCAAACGCGCACCATCGGCCAAACCGCCATTCACCCTCGGTGACATCAAAAAAGCCATACCACCACACTGTTTCAACCGATCACTACTCAAATCATCCTCCTACCTCTTCACAGACCTCTTCTTCTCATTCTTGTTCTACTACATTGCGGCCACATTCATCGTCCCCCTTTCGACCCCCTTCGCCTATATCGCGTGGCCCGTGTACTGGATCCTTCAAGGTAGCGTCCAAATGGGCCTGTGGGTCATCGGTCACGAGTGCGGACACCAAGCCTTTAGCGACTACCCGTGGTTAAACGACACCATTGGTTACTTGTTACATACTAGCATGCTTGCACCCTATTTCTCATGGAAATATAGTCACCGTCGCCACCATTCTAACACTGCGTCCCTCGAAAACGACGAATCATTCGTCCCGAAAAAGAAAGATAACTTAAAGTCATCTGCAGTATTATTGAACACACCCCCTGGGCGCCTCATTAGGCTTGTGATTTTGTGCACCATTGGCTGGCTGTTGTACGTTTGCTTCAATGTTTCGGGGCGAAAGTATGAGAAGTTCGCGAACCATTTTGACCCGAAGAGCCCGATTTACAGCGATCGCGAGCGGCTGCAGATACTTCTGACGGATATCGGGCTTGTTGTTGCAAGCTATGGGCTGTATAAACTGGCTATGGCTCAAGGGCTCACATGGCTCGTGTTGGTTTACTTTGCGCCTTTGGTTATCGTTTACGGGTTCTTGGTGGTGATCACTTGGTTGCACCACACGCACCGGTCGCTGCCGCACTACGATTCGAGCGAGTGGAACTGGTTGCGAGGTGCGTTATCGACGATTGATAGAGATTATGGTGTGTTGAACACTGTTCTTCATCATATTACGGACACACATGTGGCTCACCATTTGTTCTTCACTATTCCTCATTATAATGCTATGGAGGCGACGAAAGCGATTAAACCGATTTTGGGTGAATATTACCAGTTCGATGACACACCGATTATTAAAGCCATGTGGCGCGAAGCTACCGAGTGTTTTTTTGTTGAGGCTGATGAAGGTGTTGAGCACAACAAAGGGGTCTATTGGTTCAACAATAAGTTGTGAAGATGTTGTAATTGTAATAGTGCTTTGTTTCTGTACTGTTACATTCAGTTTATTACAACGATATAAAGTAAGTGTTTTAATTTATCAATTTATTCAATAATTTTGGTGTAAGTTCACAGAAAAATTAGATGCGTCATTCCAACGTATATGAAATACATGTTGCTAAACAAAGTTTATTTATATTTAAGTTCTGATTCAATCATATATAATATAGTAGGCTAGGATAATGTATACAACATGGTTGAATAATGAACATGTTAAATAGTTAATTAGTAATGAAGATTACAAAAATATAAAAAAAATTCATTTTCAAATAAAGTCAAATTCTTAATTTAATTTTGATAAATCTGTAAAATATTAAAAATTAAACTTATATATGAAAATAAAGCATAATACAAATAATAAAGAAGATTATTAAAATTTAAAATAAAATAACAAACATATTGGTTATAAATACAAAATTTAAATAAGTAATTGCAGTTTAGTTTATACCTATTATTTAATATTATGAGAGAAGCATAAAAATAGTATGGTTTTAGAATTTTGACATGTGGTGAAATTCTATCTTTATTTATCATGCATATACACTTTTTCTTTGTGCTTGTTTATTTTTTGGAGTTTCTGTGAGTCAAGGTTTACAATTTTTTTTTTCTGAACGTTGAAACATGGATACGGTTTACAAATAGTTTTGTAAAGATAGGAAATAGGTAGATTTACTACTTGTTTCTTGTATTCCGGCCAGGGAAATAAATATCATTTAAATATCAATAAAACTAACTTGAAATTGAAATCAAGACAAAATCAGATCCATATACAAAAAGGATAAAAAATTTGATTATAAAAATTATGTTTGGTTCTCAAAATTTTATGTTTATTAAACATTGAAATTTTATCTTATAACTATAATTATAGGAACGTTTTTGAACTTAAATAAGTCATAATGTGAAAAAATTAAACTAACAAGCATTACATAAAGATCTTAACAATGAATCATTATAAAGTTAAATAAGAGAATATAAATAAAAGAGCAACTTTAATATTTTTTTGCAGTCAACATATGCCATCAGGGGACTCTTTCCTTCCACTAACTTAGGGAGATAGTTTGTCGTTTATTTAACATCAGAATTTGATTAAAATGAAAATATTTTTGATGTACAAATATTTTTTTTCACTCTCTCATTCCAGCTAATTGAAAAACGTCAATACTTTTAGTTTATGTTTTTATATAAAAAGCAATCACTGATTAATAATTCTGTCGCTCAGCTAACTTTGAAAGTTCTGTCACTACCATCGATGAATATTTTCTCAACGATTTACGGATGAATCTTCTGTTACTACTCACCTCGGTGACTGAACAATTCTTTTCACTGATGATCCATAAGTGATGTGTTGGCAATAATTATCGGTGATATGTCAGTAAAGTCTTAATATACAAATGCCTTATTTACTAACAAACCTGCACCAATGGCTCATCGACGACTCTCGCCTTCATCGATGGATTTTCGACACACACATATATATATATATATAATAGAAATATTCGAATCAAAAAATAGAAAATTATTACAAAAGCTCGAGCAAAAAGAAAGAAATGATACAGTTTTAAACAGGAGTTATGACTTTCAGAGTTTAAACAAATCGTCTCGCAGAAGATTTGTATAGAATTTCCTTTAATTCAATACGAATTACAACAAAAACTAGTTGACCTAGCATTTGGAGACACATTAAATTCAAGTTTAAGAGTTGTTGAAAAAACAGATGATAAGCCAAAATGGACCAGACCTTCTCCTTTTACAAATATTCCCTCCTATACGAATATTATCTGAAGTTGAAATAGTTCAATTCTACCATCATGGTATGATTGATTATATAGAACTCAGATTAAACAGCGAAACAGAACGTCTCCTTAACCGATTGGGTGAAATATTTGTAATGACAACAGGAAACAATGCTACACATATATATTTCCTCCTAATATAGGTTGTAAAATTTTTGCTTCATTCCCCCATGTCGATTCCTACACTTACAGACCTTCATGCAAAAGAATCTTTATTGACCACCAAGCTACTACCAGTGATTAATTAGAAAAAATTAACAGTTACTAGAGACTTAAATTTCTCCAACATGTCCCGGTTAGATAAGCCCAAATAAATACAGATATTATGCCCAATGTTCTTTTAAAATTACAAACCAACACCTTAGAAAAATTCATTAAAAACATCAGCAAACCCCAGATCTACCAGAATATTTTCATTGGAAACAATTTAGACTTTTTGATGAAAGGCATTATATATAGATATATGCTAAACAGAACTGGAGTATGCTTCTACCATTTGTAGGGGAACGTGACCTATTCTAATTAAAACATATTATAAACTTAGCAGATTCTGATGTGGAAGATAATGATGATCCAGGTACATCAGTTTCTATAGACAACACTCATAGAGATTTTTAAAAATAAGAAATAATCTCACATGGGAGACAACCCCTAGTGGAATCAGCAGAAGACAATAATTCAATCACTCAAGAATAAAATGGAAGACGACCCTTAGTGAAATCAATGGCTCAGAGACATACGCTCCTGACATGATTCCTTTATTCCATTGTAAATAATGAAGTTTGTCCTCTTATTAACTTTAAAATGTAGCCGTTGTTTTTTTCTTTTTTATAGAATAGTGATTGTATCTGTCCTATAAATAGAGGGCATTTCCTTCATTGTAAGACACACTAGATAACTTAATAAAAAATCTCTGCATTCTTATTATCTCAATGATACACTAAATACCTTCCGATACTCCTTAGCATATCCTTCAGTCCTTAGTTTCATCCCTCGTTCTTTATAATATACTTTGTTTACCTCGTGAGTAAAAAAAAGTCTTTTTTATCTTTCTTCACCTCCGACTTTGTGCATAAACCTACGTATTGGGTGAAGACTTTCTTGTTTTCTTAACTGTCCTCCGCTGCTATTATCTGTAAGTCTTACTCTTACCCTTTATTTTTACTCTTACTGTTATTTTCTACAATTACCTTTTATTTTTTACTTTTAACGTTTTGTGTATTTTATCTTATCTTTAATTTGTCCTATTTTTATTGAGTCCTCTATACCATATTGGTATATATACGTATATGTATATGTGTATATATATATATATATATATATATATATATATATATATGTATAGAGGATGGATCCTAAGAAAACTATAATGTTATGAGAAAACTAGAGAAAACCAATGAAACCGGTCACATAATTTATAAATTTTTTATCACTATCCTTTATATATATGTGTGAGTAAATATAAATAATAGTATGGATCAAATGAAAACCGTAGCACGGTTTTACATATATGTCACACATAGGTTACGTATACGTAAACATTTTTCATTCGCCAAGTGTTACGTATACGTAAGACTCTTCATTTTGGTATGTATGCTCAACAGATATATCAAATACTTAAATAACATTTTAACAATCAAAATAACAAAAAGTTATAAATTATATTATTGGTTTCTATGATTTTTATGATTTTCACATAACTATTGGTTTTTTCAGGAACCCTCTCCTATGTATATATATGGCTGACATAATATTTTATGTTAAGATTATTTGAATTATATTAGTTTACATTACATATACATCTTCATATTAATATGTTTATCGCTGACATAATATTTTGTGTTAAGATTAATTGAATTATATTAGTTTAGATTACATATACATCTTCATATTAATATGTTTATCATAAATAGTTGTTTTTATGTATCATTCTGTTTTTAGTTAAATGATAGATGTAACTTTTTTTTCTTTGTTGTTTGGGATTTATTGTGGAAATACACTAGTTTACATCAGATATATACAAGGTTAGATTTTCGTGTATTACACGAGATGATTTATAAATAAATACAATTAATTAATATCTTATATGTTAATAAATTATTATTTGATTTTAGAGGGTCACATTTAACAAACGACTTAATTTTATTAGATTTTTCCAAAAAAATGCCAAATTAAATCATACGTTCATTACTGATTTAAGAAAAAAAATTAAGAAAAAGTAGAAGATATATTTTGTTTTGTTAGGTTGATATTAATCAAAATATTAAGTAATGACGGAAAATAAGACTATTATGACATTGGATTATAAGAAATAATTTAGTTGACTAAAATAATGACCTATAATGTTTAGACTAAAAATTTATAGAGGAGCTTTAGAATTACGTTACGTGTCCCTTATAATTTTTATTTATTAAGTTGTATAGATAATATAGTATGTGTGTGTGCGCACGCGTGTGGCGTATGAAATTGTTTTAACAAAAATATAAAAAAAACTTATATAGTACTAATTCATAATATTTCAAAAAATTATAAAATTAACACCTCTAAATCTTATACATTATAATTAATTAATTAAATTAAATTATAAATAATGTATTTAAAGAAGGAATTTATTGATCAATCGAAAGCTATTAAACATTAAATGTTTAAAATTTAAAACCATAGGAAATATGAAAATGTTTAAATGGTACTAAATCAAGTTAGAAGTTAAAAAAATTATAATAGATAAGTGGAAAATATTTAGGCAGAAAAACAAATCTTGATGTTCTAAAATGATGAAACCTGACATTAAAACTTTTGTTTATTATAATGGACGGATTTCGTTCTTTTTTTTTATAATTTACAATTGTTACTACTTTACATGAAAATGTCTCTGTGACAAAAAAAAATCGTTGCCATGGAAAGTATTACGTAAATAATTGATGATGAGTAGATATAGAACTAAATAAGGAATAAGAAGAGAGAAAATACAGTAGGAAAACTAAATAACCTTGCACTTTTTATGGTTTTTCATTTATCTTTTTACTCTAATAAAAATGTAACTATGAGTGATACGTGTCAACATCAGATTCATTCTAATCAATTTTTTCTCGCCTCTCTCTTCTATTAAATAATCGTATTAATTACTAAAAATATCATTTAATTATTTTTTGATTAAAATAGTTTTTTAATTAATTAAGAAAGAGTTTTTTTTCATTAATGTTATTTCTAAGAATAAAAAGTTATAAAATAAGAAATTTTTCTAAAACATTGAATTTTTAAATAAAAATACAAAATATTTTAAAATTAATATTTTTTAAAAGTAAAATTTTTACAAACAAAAAATATTTAAAATTTAGAGTTATGATAAGAAAGTTTTTAAGAAGGACAATTTTTTAAAACGTTTATAATAAAGAAGATTTCAATCATGTATAATCTTAGAATATCATTTTATAATGAATAAATTTTTATTTTAGTTATTCAACTCGTGTGATACACTTGTTTACAAAGCTAGTTAAATATTAATTAGGTATATGTATGGGTGTATATGTGATGAACTGTCGTTGGGGTCATGCAAAAACCTAATCAACCTAGGTAGCTAGGGTAAGTCAGGTATCGTATCCACGGAGAGCATGTAGTTAGTGTTACACGATTCGTTTGATTATTTAATTAAGTTACTTAACTAAAACTAAATTGTTGAACTACTTATACTATTGCCTCTTGGCTGTGAAAATTGGATTTTAAAATAATTAACAAGTGAACTAGGAAAACAAATTGCAAATAATAAAAATTAATTAAGAAGACAATTATGAGAAATAGTAATCCACCCCGGGATCAAGGGTTGGTTTTCGGTAATTGTTTAGTCCAACTTGGTGGAAAATCCTTAACGGGGATTCTATACGTGTAATGATTAAGTGATATCGATAATCAAGACTTAATAGGTCTTAATACACAATGCCGATTCAATTAGAAACCAAAACTTGCAATCATATAATTTCCGGAAGATTAGATGATATTCAAATCAAAGTTTACCAAAATCATTGTTTAAATAACCAAAACACAAGTTAAACTTATGAAAGAACTTAACAGGTTCTAAAGTTTAATCCCAACAAAGTTAAACATAAACAAAAACCTAATCACACAAAACCTAATACCCGAAGTAGATCACAAGAAGATTAGCCGCTCATCGTTCTTGAATGATCTTCAAAACCGTTGTTGATTTGCATTCCGGATGATTGTATCTTGTTTTTGAGAGTTGGAATGATGAATTTTAGGCCTAGAAACTCCCAAAATTCATGTTAAATCGATCTAGATCGAATGGGGGGCAAGTGGTGGGTGAAATCTAACAAAAACGCGGTTTTATAGGTGTTCCACGGAGGCCCTGGCGTAGCCTACGCCAGCCAGCGTAGCCTACGCTGGGGTACATCTTGTTGATTTTTTCTTGAGCTGGCGTAGCCTACGGTGGCTACAGTAGGCTACGGTGGAAGCCTTTCTGCTACACTTTAAATCCTTCTTTCTTGACACCTCCAATGACTTGTTTCATCATGTAAGCTTCCAACTTGCTTGTTTTACCTACAAAATCACATCCAACTCATAGTTAACCTATTCAACTTAATCACATGCATAAAAACGAATAATCATATGTAATATTTAACGTTTAGACACTTAAAACACTATTCCAACACACTCGTATCACATTCCCCAACTTAAACGTTTTTCGTCTCGAAAAAGATATACAATGAGATCATAACTATTATGTTAATCTTATAACACTAATTTCAAACAGAAACATAATAATACATTAACCATGATTGTCAATATATTATGTCCATTTTAAACTCAGACCCATTTAATCCAGCTAATGCCTCGTGCTTTTTATATTATACAAAATTACTGTAATGGTTTAACCGTCCCCACATCTAATGCCTTTAGCAAAAACCTACCCAACCTCAAGATTTATTGAATGTTCACTAGAGCACAACCTTGAGGAACCATAGTATGCTATCATGATATATTATTTTTTTCTTTTATTTTTGTTCTTTTATTTTTCTTGGGGTTTGGACTTTTCTCCCTTATTTTGCTCTTTTTCCCCAAATAACTATATATACATTTTTTTCATTTTTCCTTTTTTTTTTCTTATTCTTTAACTAGTATGTCATGTTAACATAGATATGGCGTGCGCCAAAGCAATAAATTCTCAATCTGTTTTTGTCAGGAATCAACTTTTAACTATTGGCACTAGGATGGAAAACACTAAACACATATTCATCTATTAGCATTCACATAAGACATTAGTGTTCGTATTCAGGTCGAGCCTATCAACATATCACAAGTTATATGTATTTTCTGTTCTAAAGATTCATTACATGTATAAGTATCAACATACTAGTTTTTTATCAACTCTCATAAATGCTTAAGTTTATTTCAAGGGACATTGATTATTTTTTTTTTCAAGGGTATTATCACAATCATTTTTTTTTATATTTTTTTATTTTTAAGTTTAACATGTAAATACAAACATGTACACATGACCTAACATGCAAAACTAAAAATTTAATTATTTTCACAGAATTCATAAAAAGAACAAGTTCACCTGATTATTTCGTTGTGGCAGGATCCTCGTGATTGGTAACGATCTTCAAGTCTTATTCAACAACCTGCAAAACTTTATACAAATCATGTAGAAGCGAACTTCTTACGTCGTGGTTAACACATAAAATTTTAAAAATTTTGCAAATTTTTATTTAATCCCAAAACCATAATTTCGAAATAAAGATGTACCCTCTTTCCCCAACTTAAAGCATTGCATTGTCCTCAATGCATCATTTAAGCTAAAATTCTATAAAAATAATAAAATTTTCAAAATAATATCAAAATTACAAAAATTAAGTCCTAAACTCACTTTCGTAGGAATCACGGTTGCATTTAGCATATGCAACAAGCCTTTTGAACCCTTCGGTAGGCCCGAGTGGACGAGTGAAGTCTCGTGAGGGTTTCTAGTGAACATACCCACAAAGTTCTTCGAGTTGCCTCCCGTAAAGCGCTAAGTTTTAGGTCTTCAGCCAGACCGTACCTGATATAGTTATGGTGGTTTAAGTGAACATTTGCCTACATAATTCCCAATAAACGCTCGGTAGTTGACATTTCATTTTAATAATAGTTTCCCACTAATTGACATGTAAGCAAAGTAGTTATTGAGGAGCCACTTCTTGAAAACCCGTCCAATGTCTATTGGTCTTACCTTCTTCATTTTTGTCTTCAAATCTTCTTTCCCAACTTTAATGGTTGAAGTAGTCAGCATAGAAGAAGGTTCAGGATAAACTAGATCTACATTCGGCTTTGACTCCTCCAAAGAAGTTATGACTTCAACTAATTGTAAACAATTATATTCAAGCTCAGGAAGACCCATAACTTCTTTACTATCAACCACGATATCACTAGCCAACTCACCTTGCTCTCGTTTAAGTTCGGCCACATCCTCAGCAAGTTGGCCAACCTGCTTAACTAAAGACTCGAATGTTTTATCTCTTAGCTTGTCCTCTTTCTTTATTTCCATCATCATGTTCATGATTGTATCAAACTTAGAATTTATTGAATCTTGAGTATCGTCGTATGTGGACTGAGGGTATTCATGATAGTAGTCATCATACTCCTCTTGATAACATGAGAAATGTGGCATCTGAGGTTCATAGTTGGTAAAATTTCGTTCTTGGGCATAGTGATAATCCATATCTACATGATAATATTCTTGATAATTTGATGATGGAAGTGGTTCAGAGTGTGAATAATATGACGATATCTCTTCATCTTCATAGTCTGCTCTCACATATCCTTTTTGTCGCCTATATTCAAAACATCCTCTCTCTATGTTTCCATATTTGCTATCGAACAATGGACAATCTTGAACCCGATGACAATGGCTCCCACAACAAATACATGGATCATAATCATCATCATAATCCCAATCCATGATTTTACTAAGCCTGCAAAGAAATTACCCTGCACAAACAACTACAATACCCAATATAAAGACGAATAAATAAAGCAAATAAAAAAATACTTTTGATTTTTTTTTCGCTTATTTTTTTGATTTTTATTTTATTTTTACTTTTTTTTTTATTTTTTTGAAACTTAAACAAATAATAACACTAAAACCAATCAAATTAAATAACACAAAGCGCACTAGCTCCCCGGCAACGGCGCCATTTTGATGACCTGTCGTTGGGGTCATGCAAAAACCTAATCAACCTAGGTAGCTAGGATAAGACAGGTATCGTATCCACGGAGAGCATATGGTTAGTGTTACACGATTCGTTTGATTATTTAATTAAGTTACTTAACTAAAACTAAATTGTTGAACTACTTATACTATTGCCTCTTGGCTGTGAAAATTGGATTTTGAAATAACTAACAAGTGAACTAGGAAAACAAATTGCAAATAATAAAAATTAATTAAGAAGACAATTATGAGAAATAGTAATCCACCCCGGGATCAAGGGTTGGTTTTCGGTAATTGTTTAGTCTAACTTGGTGGAAAATCCTTAACGGGGATTCTATGCGTGTAATGATTAAGTGATATCGATAATCAAGACTTAATAGGTCTTAATACACAATGCCGATTTAATTAGAAACCAAAACTTGCAATCATATAATTTCTGGAAGATTAGATAATATTCAAATCAAAGTTTACTAAAATCATTGTTTAAATAACCAAAACACAAGTTAAACTTATGAAAGAACTTAACAGGTTCTAAAGTTTAATCCCAACAAAGTTAAACATAAACAAAAACCTAATCACACAAAACCTAATACCCGAAGTAGATCACGAGAAGATTAGCCGCTCATCGTTCTTGAATGATCTTCAAAACCGTTGTTGATTTGCATTACGGATGATTGTATCTTGTTTTGAGAGTTGGAATGATGAATTTTAGGCCTAGAAACTCCCAAAATTCATGTCAAATCGATCTAGATCGAATGGGAGGCAAGTGGTGGGTGAAACCTAACAAAAACGCGGTTTTATAGGTGTTCCACGGAGGCCCTGGCGTAGCCTACGCCAGCCAGCGTAGCCTACGCTGGGGTACATTCTGTTGATTTTTTTCTTGAGCTGGCGTAGCCTACGGTGGCTACAGTAGGCTACGGTGGAAGCCTTTCTACTGCACTTTAAATCCTTCTTTCTTAGACACCTCCAATGACTTGTTTCACCATGTAAGCTTCCAACTTGCTTGTTTTACCTACAAAATACATCCAACTCATAGTTAACCTATTCAACTTAATCACATGCATAAAAACGAATAATCATATGTAATATTTAACGTTTAGACATTTACAACACTATTCCAACACACTCGTATCAATATGTCTATGTGTGTTTGTGTATGTGTATGTATATATGTAATTATAATTCAAAATTTAATTTTTTTCTCTTTTTAAAATATATGTAAGTAACTTAGCTATATGGGAGGGATCCTAAATAAACCATATTGTTATGTGAAAATTAGACAAAAAACCAATAAAATCAATCACATAATTTATAGATTTATCACGACCCTCTATATATGTGTGTGTGTATAAATAGGGGTATGAGTCAAATGAACACCATAACATAGATTTACATATACGTCACACATAAGTTATGCATACGTAACCATTTTTCATTCGACATAGTGTTACGTATACGTAGGACTTTTCATTCTCGTATTTATGTTCAACATATAGGTAACAAATAATTAAGTAACCTTTTAATAATTAAAGGACAAAAAGTTTATGAATTATGTTATTGGTTTTTTTAGTTTTCTTTGGTTTTCGCATAACTATTGGTTTTCTAAAAAACATTCCCCTAAAAGTAAATATATATATATATATATATATATATATATATATATATATATATATATATATATATATATATATATATATATATATATATATATAATTTTTAAGAAACTGATTGGACCATATAGTACGAAAGAAAAATTGTATATTAATAATTGAGAAAATTACAAAAATGGTTCATGTGGTTTGATCATATTACAAGTTTGGGACCCATATTTTAAAAATTACCAATTTAGTCCAAACAATTATGGGACTTGTTGCAAATTTAGTTCCCATCGTTAGTGCCTGTTACTTGCTAACGATCCGGGGACTAAATTTGTAATATGATCAAACCATAAGGACCGATTGTGTAATTTTCTTTAAAAATTAAAAAAATAAAATAAAAATAAGAAAAAATATATTTAAGAAGATGGCAGAAAATAAATTTTTCTGTTTTATTTCTTTACAAACATTCAGAATTTTAAAATTTAAAAACAAAATATAATTTTTTTGTTTTGCAATTTCCTCTAAGTTTAAAATTTGAATATTAGTAATTAGTTTTTTTGGTAAGTAAATTTTGATAAAAATATAATATATATATATATATATACACGTTTGATATATTTAAAACTAATCGGTAACATTATTTACGAAATTTAATTAATAGAACAAAAACAAATTGATGATATAGTACAGTATATACTTTATTTGTGATTTTGGTTTTATATTGACAAAAAGAAATAAAACAGAAAATTTTATTTTCTATAATTTTCTTAAATTTGTTTTTTTTATTTTTTAAAATTTTATTGGATTTTTTTATTTTTAATTTAATTTTTAGAGAAAATTACACAATTGGTTCTAATGTTTTGATCATATTGTATGTTTGGTCCCCAAATCGTTAAAAACTAACAAACACTAACGGTGAGGACTAAATTTGGAACAAACTCTCAAATGTTTGCACTAAATTTGAAACTTTTAAAATCTGGGGACTAAGTTTGCAATGTGATCAAACCACAAGGACCATTTATGTATTTTTCTTTTATTAATTAAAAAGTTATACTTGTAAGTGATGACCTTAAGACAATGTGAGAGGTTGTTTAAATAAAGAGTTAATTACACGATTGGTCCCTGTGGTTTGCTCATATTGTAATATTGGTCTCAACTTTTGAGAAATTACAAGTTTGTTTTTTACTGTTTGACAACTCGTAACACGATTGGTCCTGACGTTAACTTCTAATAAGTTTTCTAGTTAAGTGGATGTGAAATTACAAATGTACCCTTAATATAATAATAATTTTAATATTAATATAATAATATTAATTAAGTAATTACATTAATAACCAACCCACCCCTCCCTCTCCTCTTTGTTTCCTTTCTGTCGACACACCACCACAGGCACAAACCCACCAACCGCCACCACCAGGTCCGGCGAGGCCGCCGCCACCACCACATCCACCGTTGCCACACGGTTTACTCCACCTCCGCCATCGTCACAACCTTCATTAACGCACCATCGTCATATTCACTATAAATGTCGATAGCTGCCTGCCGGCCTTGCCTACCACCTATTTGGCCAGTGATGGGGACCATCGCCATCATCAACATCACCGATGTAAGTTACTCCTTCTTTATCGTCACTCCTCTTGGTCAATTTACAGATCACAGTGGCTTTCCTCCATTCGTCAGACTTGAAGTCCACAAATCCGTTAGAAATATGGTGGTGGTTGAGGTGGTGGTGATCGACATCTGTTGTCGTTGTAGATCTGGCGGTGGTTGTGGTGGCTGTGAGGCATGTGTCTGTTAGAGAAAAAGGACACTAGGGTGTGGCAATCGGAGATCTAGATGGTGTGGTTGTTGGAGATGTGGTGGTCATTGGTCGATTAGGAGCTACTGGTGGTGGAGAACGGTGGTGTGACTATGGTCCATGGAGATCATAACTCTAATCACAGGAGCAATTGCCGTTGAGTTTGGGCAGGCGATGGTGTGCCGGTAGCTAGGGGACGACGGGGAGGGGGAGGACTGGGTTTTTTTATAGTGGGTGTTGATGAATGATGATGATGGGCGCCAGAGGAGGGTGGCGGTGATGGTTGGTGGTAACAGTGGGGAGGTGGTGATTTAGTCCGATGGGAATGGGGGTGAGGGTGGGGGTTTGGTTTAAAGTACTGGTGATGGTGATAGTGGGTCCCACAATAAATTAGTATTTTTTTTTCTTTTTTATTTTGTTAAGAGGTAAAAGGAACATTTCACATCAACTAAACTTAACGAGCATTCGCTCCAGTGACCAGTCATGTTACGGTTTGATAAACAGTTGGGATCAAACCGGTAATTTATCAAAAGTTGGGACCAATATTGTAATATGAGCAAAATACGGGGACCAATCGTTTAATACACTCTTAAATAAATGGATACATGCATGTCAGATGTTTATAAAGAGAATATTAAATTAACTGAAATTTTAAAAAAAATTATATTTAACTCAATCGCTTTATTATTGGTGACAGCACTCACGTGTACAAGTCAAATTTTAAGGGCTGTTGTAATTTCAATAATGGCAAGAATATTGTGATCTCACTTACCTTAACTTTAAGCTAAAACTAGAAAACACGCATATTGTTTACTAGGACCCAATAACTACAAAACAAGACTAATGTTAGTTTAATCAATCATAAGATTGCGTTTCAAAAAAAAATGATCCTTGAATAAGACAACTTGTGAGTTGTTGAGGAAAATAACAAACAATAAGATTTGAGAGACAAATTATGAGTTGTTGAAAAAAAATAATCTAGTAAAATAGTAAAAAGACAGTGATGGTTTGTGGGTCATGTTTCGATGTGCATCTTTTATTTTTGGTTTAATCTAGTGATAAGCGTTCTACAAAAATTAAAAGCTTTTGTAATACTGTTTTTTATATTTAGTAATAATATTTAGTTTTGTGAATATAAAGCATAGAATAGTTGCTCCTTATGGGACATTTTAGTGATTAATTGGTGTGCCTTGCAATTAAAAGATTGAAAATTTAAATTTCACATGTTATAGTGTATTTATTTTATAAAATGCATGGGAGTTGCTGTTAAAACATATAGAATAATTCTTAACTTTATAAATCATAAAACTTATACATGGTCAAGATATATAGTTCAACATCAATCATTTTCTATGAAAAGTATTTAAGATTCTAATAGATAAAATAAAAACTCATAATCCAAAAGCATCAAGTAAAACGCCATGTATTTACTATTATTTGAAGTTACAATGATAAGTAATATATCTATATATATTAACATTATTAGTACGAAAAGTAGAACCCACTTTCTTTAATATAAAAATATCATATTTAAAACATAATCTAAAACAAAGTTGTCGATCTGTCATCTATCATATGATGTCCATACAATAGTATATCATGCCTCTCGGTTTATTTCACTTAGATTTTACTATAAAGGAAGCCAACCCTTTTGTACGTTTATCTTAACCGTAAAAGTATTTGATGATAGATGTATGACTTTCTTAGTGTTTTTCATGCACCTATAGACACTATAAAAGTTAAATTTCTTCCTTTCGTCTCTTTCCTACACATTTTACTATACAAGTGATCGATTTCTAACCAATTAATTAAGTTTAGATACTTTGAGTCCATATTATAGTACATCAAAAACGGCTAAACATTTCATTTCGAAAACCTTAGTCATATTTCAACTTTTAATTATAACGTGGTCTCTTATTAATAAAACAAATTAACCTTCAGTGACTAATATATGTCCATGTAAATATGGTTTTCTATGACCATATCATTTCACTGTCATCATGGTCTCATTTTACAAAAGGACAATTAATTAAAGCACTTTTGCAACATGACTAAAATGGACTTCAGTCTTCAATCAATTCTTGAATCATCAACGAGAAATTTTTTAATATGTGGGGGCCCAAGTAAGACAAGTTACGAGTAGTTGAGAAATCACACAATTAATTTGACACTCAACAAGTGTATCATTTCTTTAATTCTTTAATTAAAGAACACTTGGTACATAATGACAAAGACTAAAATACACATCCTTACCCCAAGGGGCGGCTGAGGGTGTAACACGAGAAAAAATTCTCATTTAGTGGTACATAGGAAAAATGTCACTAAACAAAAAATGTTGGGAAAGTCATAAAAGTGTCACGAAGTAGATAATCTGTCACAAAAAGCCTGAGGTGTTTTACTCACATTGAAAATATTTAAATAATATGTTATCTGTATATTTAAAACCATCTATATTGACACAAAAAATAGCGGGATTAGAATTTTTGACCTTCCTATGACCGTATTGTACGTCTCACCACAGTTTTAAAAAGTATCTACCTAAGAAAATGAAAAGAAACAAGCCCTTAGTGGCTTCAAGCAACACTAATAGTTTCCTTAATTTCCTTGTATAGTAATCACGCAATATAATCTTCCAAGACATTAGGTCATACAAACTTTGAAAAACATATAAGAATTAACTAATATGACGTGAAGGTCTGAAGGAACACTATTACATATAACAACTTATGTTTAATATGTTCTTTGTATAATAATCAAACAAAGACATGGCGAAGATATCTCAATCTTTTTTTTGATAATCACACAAATATTAACGAAAAAACGATATGTATCATATCGTGATTGCAAGGTACTACTTCGCACACATTTCTAAATTCGTATTGATCCGGTCTCTCTGTATATAATCACCAGGTGGTTCAAGTTTATCAATTTGAATTCGTCATGGCCTTGATATAATCCTGAATATATCGTTTTGTTGTGACCAAAGAATGTATCACTCTTGGCAAAGCAAGATTATTACTTTTTCTAGCGTTTTTCATGTTGTCAAGATCTATAGTGGAGTTGTTTCAACATCACTCCGCATGTCCCTAATGATGTAAAAAAATTTATTCCTAATATATATCATTTCAAGAGGAATAATACTGGGTCGTGAGCTTGCAATATAAGATTCAGAGGCAAGATAACATTTTGAAATAACATATTGTTTAATTTTATGTAAGATAAACTAGACCATTTATTTTAAGCTATGAATACATAAACAAATAAATTTTAATGTAATGCTTTCCCAAAAAAATTCTCTTCTTAATTAAATAATAAAAGGTGAGGGTGTATATATTCCACAATATTGTTTGCCCACAAATTTTGACTAATTATTATTTGTAGTTTGAAGGCGAAAGTTTTAAAACACTAAACTTCTTGACAATGTGATAAACAATAAAATTGTACGGTTGACCGCACATGCGTGTGAGCCTTCTTACCGGCTTCATCATTGTCTCATGTTCAAAGTATATTGGTTTTTAGTGAGGCTTCTTACCGGCTTCATCACGGAAACAATCAAATAACTGAAAAACAATAATTAATCGAATTTTCAAAAGAACCCAAACAGCTCAAGAACAAATGTTCTTTAATTCAAAACTTAATCAAAAACTAACAATGAAATTCACCCATACCCTAATACATTAATACTAAATACTAATAACCTAATAATAGTGATAAACTAAATAAATAAAACAAAAAGATAATTAAATTTGAATAAATATTTAAATTCAAACTTATAGACTATCTTGCATGAGCTAGTGCATCCGTTTACTATATTCTTGAACCAACCATCTTTTGGATTGAACTGTATATCTCACGAAATTATTTAGAAAGTAAATTACAAATTGTGTCATTTATTAATATACAAAATTACATGGTATGACCTTTAGTTTTAACAATTACATAAAATATCTTTTTACTAAAAGATTTACACACATATTGTCCTTTATACTAACTCTCATCGAAATATAGAGTTAACTCAGTTATGTGCACCTTCACATGAGGGGTATATTTGTCATTTGCTTTTCACGTTTAATATATTAAAAAAAAATTAAATAAAAAAATTTAATGAAAAAAATTAAAAGATATCGGACCATTGTGTAAGTCGGTGAAACGAATCACTCTTAGTGTGTTTTCATTCGACTAGTTGTAAAAAATTTACTGACAACAACCTCCAATGTACATTTACTAAAGTAAGAAGTAGAATACACAAATCAACTATTAGGTCTGGAAATCAATAATAAATGCCAAAAAACACCTGTAAATACTTTATTAACTACTCACACTAACAAACAACACCAAAAAAATATCGCAAATACTTTATCAACTACTCACACCAACAAATAATAAAAACTAATAAGGATCACAAACTTGAAGATTACCTGTGATTCTTTGAATTGCTTATATAATTGCAAAAGCCAAAAAATAAACTGTGAGTTGCTCGTTAATAACACAACAACATAAGACGAAAATTCAAAGAGCAATGAATTACAAAAAGCGAATTAGGGATTTGAATCACATCGTCTTTTTTTGTTCGATTTCAAGAGCTTCAATGGTGTGTGAGATGTTGTAAGTGGTGGTGAAAACAATCGATATTGGAGTATCAAAGAGAGAGATGTTGGATTTAATGGTGTTGAGCATAAGAAGGATGCGGGTTCATCAACTTACCCAACGGTTCAGTTCCAGAAGTAGTCTCAAGGAAAGTTAGAATTTTGTTTTTCATATAAAATAATTAATTTTTTTCACTTGTTTAATATATTAGATGTGGAAAAAAAATTACAAAAATACACCTCCTCATGTGAAAGATAGATAATTGAGTTAAATGTACATTTAAATGAAAGTTAGTAATTTAAATGAAATTTAGTGTAAAGTACAATAGGCGTTCATATATTTTTTTTTAAAAAAAACATTGGGTGTAGATATTAAACTAAAGGACATAACATGTAATTTCGTATTTTAATAAAGGACACACCATGTAATTATTAAACACATATATACCAATGTCTCGAGTTTAATTTTCAATTTATAACCTTTTAAGTTTTAATGTTTAAACTTTTTTGTTTTAAAATCTATTAATATTGAACAAATTTTATTTTACTTTAAATACTTTTGTCCCTTAATTTTTCTTAAACATATATCCTGTGGCTGTGGTAGTTTTTCATTCTTGGTGTCTTGGTATAATTTTTTTAAAAGTTGAGTTATATAAAAAATACGTCTTTTTTGGATATCATAGATTATATAGACTAACGATAACGTGTTGGTACCTTTAAAAACGAAATTGATACCGACCAAATAACATTGATTGTTATGTTTCTCTCTCCGGAACCAAATTGTAGTTACTTCATATGTTTATTTTATGTATTTAAACATGTTACCACATCATGCAGACTTATTTTTTTAGTTTTACATAATAACTAACTTCTTTTAAAGACAATTTCTAGTGTTACTTGGACAAATACATCACAATTTGCACTATATAGAATTATATTTACATGTAACTTTTATAAAACATGTATACGTTATATTTACATAATTTTTATATATACGTTATATTTACATGTATACGTTATATTTACATAATTAATAGTTTTATATGTATACGTAATTCGTATTTTTCGTAGTTTTTTCATAAGTTATGATTTCTCATGATTACTCTACATGCATAGATATGTAAATGATTATTTCAGAACACTATATTTTTCAAAATTGCAAGAAATCATTACACGCTTTGATAATTTGGTCGGTGGTTCAAAGCAACAAACATTTTTTAAATTAAAAGAAAAGTACTTTAGGGAGAATAAAATATTCCATTCTCTTTCAGTTACCTATTTCCTAAAAATCCGTATCTTTTTTTTATAATTCAAATGAATTCAAACTATAATCATTTTTTAAATTAAAAGACAAATGAAATCAAAAATTTTAATATTCGGTTCACAGTTTTCCACAATTTCATTATCACTATTTTCAATAGGCGTATCAATCGTATCGTTAAATTTAGACCCTTAACCTTGTAAGAAAGGAAATGATACTTTATTAAACGTTTTGATACCCTCTTTTCCACAATTTTAGTATCGAATCTTATACCTAGATTTGAACCTTTAATTTGATGAGAAAAGAATACCTTATTAAACTTCTTAGTACCATAAAGCATTGAGCTAGCCGGGGAAACTTTTGTTATTATTTGTTTATTGATAAAAGCAATTCTATAAAGCTGAAAGAATAAATAAGAAGACTTAATTTACCGTCAATAGTTGAAGTTGCTCAACTTTGAATTCAACTATTTGACAAGATAGCACGACATTGTACACTATTATTCTTTTTCATTGATTACCATTTATATATAGAAGGAATTACATCATTCTGAAAGGATGTAGAACAAAGCCATCAAATTAAGCACATTACAGCATGCATATAGTTACACTTCTTTTCACTCCTGTTCAGTACTTATTGCTGTACCAATATATACCTTTGTTTTTCCCATCACTTTCATCAGGCTCAATGAACAAACAGCTCTTGGATTCTCTCCATAGCGCCACGAGAAACGGGGTGCTATCGCTCTGATAAAACTCACCCAGAACCGGCCTAATCGCTTTGGTGGCTTCCATGGCATGATAATGAGGAATGTATGAAAACAAATGGTGCAAAACATGTGTGTCAGTAATGTTATGAAACACCTTGTTTAGAATCCCATAATCCCTATCAACCGTTGCGAATGCGCCTTTCATCCAGTTCCATTCGGAGTCATCATAGTGGGGCAATGAAGGGTGCGTGTGATGGAGGTACGTGATGGTCACCAGAAACGCGTTCATGACCATCAGCGCGCCTCCATAGACACAGAACAACCACACGAACCCTTGAGCCATCGCGACTTTGTACAATAAGAAAGAAAAGCTAAGAAGCCCAATATCCGACATGAGAATAAGTACCCGCTCGTTGTCCGAGAAAATCGGGCTCCGAGGGTCATAGTGGCTAGCGAATTTATCATAAGGTCTCCCAGCCGCATTTATAGACAAGTAAATGTACCATCCGAGAGTGAGTTTCACCATAAGGGTTAAAGTACGCCCAACCGCGTTATCGAGGTAAAACGACATGGCGCCGAGCTTTGACTTGGTCTTCGGGACGTACGTCTCGTCGTGCTCAAGTGACCCCGTGTTGGCGTGGTGCCTACGATGGCTAATTTTCCACGAAAAGTACGGGGTCATAAGGAGTGTGTGTAAAATAAACCCAATAGTATCCTCAAGCCACACGTGGTCACTAAACGCATGGTGACCACATTCATGGGCAATAAGCCAGGTGCCCATGAACACACACCCTTGAAAGAACCAGTAAACGGGCCAAGCGAGGTACGGGAGCGGGTGGGGGAGGTGCGGGATGTAAGTCGTGGCGAGGTAGTAGAAGATTGAGATGGCGGTCAGGTCGGCTACGAGATACGAAAACGATCGGATCATGGATCGTTCGAAACAGTGAGGCGGGATGGCTTTTTTGATGTCGGCTAGCGTAAAGGGTGGTTTGGAGGTTGGGGCTCTTTTGATAACTTCATGATCGGTGGGTTTTGTTGCATATTGATCTTGAGGGTTTGATCGGCCACCGGCGCCCATGATTCTAATTTTTAAAGAAGTCGGATCACTAGAGCCGACTTCAGAATTTAAAAAGAGAACAATGGGATGAAGTGTGTGTTAGTTGGGTGTATCAGTAGCTATATATATAGATAAAGGGGTGAAGCTTTATGTAGATTGTAGCCGCCTTTTTTTACTTTTATGGGTAGCGTCAACTACCGGTTTTTTTTTCTTTCTTTCAGGGAGTCACGAAGTATTAAAAATTATTTTGGACACTTAACTCGAGGGCAAATTTGAGAAGTGTACCTAGTACCTACATATGTATATGTTATGTATATAAAAGAACAATTAAATTAATTTGTTATTTTTTAGTTATAGGAAAGATTAGTGATGGACCATATCCATTACGATTATTATTTTCTTTTATTCTTTCTAAATTGAGAATTGAATTAATTAAACTTTACTGTTGTGGTTCATTCTCATAAAAAATTGTGTTCTGCTTAACTATTTTCATATTTTGAAAATAGAAAATACATATCATAAATTGTCATGAGAAATAAAGTTTATTGTCAGGGTAGGTGAAGTGAACACAACTACAATTGTTACGATGTTGTTTTTTAATTTTCATTATGATTTCTCTTCGTGCGATTTTGTTAGCTCTTTACATTAACATCTTCATCTTGGTATGGAAATTGTTGAAGATGATCATGAGCAGAAACCGTTTTTGCAGAAAACTTCATGAAATAAAAAAAAACTCAAAAATTGATAGTTTTTCAAATGATGGGTCGTCTAGAGGCAAGGATAAGGGATGGATGCTAATATCCTCTCATATCCATTGACTTTAATGGAACTAATCAAAGCATCTCTATGAAGTAAACAATACCCACAACAAGAGGAAATATGAGAAAATTCTAAACAAGTAAAAATAATATTATCGTTACTTAATGTCATAAAAAAAATTCTTGCTTCGGTGAATGTTTAAGGGATTTTAGCACTCAGAGAAGGCACCACAAGCTGCCGAAACATTATAATTAACACCTTACATGTGTGATGTTGTGTCAGGTATGTTACCACCTGAACTCCAAGACATACTTGAGAGCACCCCTTAATCCCTTATCTCAATACAAGTTGGGAAATTTAAAACATATCGGATGCTTCTAGATTTTGAAGCTTGTGTTAACATACTCATAGAAAGTTTGCACGACCAATATGACTATGGTCCATTAAAAAAGTCAACACCATTGTAATGTCAAGGTGGAAGATTTTTACTATTCAATTAATTTTCTGGAACTGGACTCGAAAACAAGCATGAAAGACACACAACTGACAGTCATTATGGGTAAACCGTTTTAGCTATAGCTCATGTTGTGATTGATTGTGCCGAAGAAACATTGGGAATGAAATTTGATGACTATGAAAACTAGGTAAATATGTTTGAAATTGTTTCTGACCTGTGTGTCAGTGATAACTGCCTTAAGCCAAACATTATTAATGGTGTGCCTCACGTTACAAGGAAGGTCACGGCAAAGAGGAGTGTTTTCTTATTGACAGGTTTGAAGTGGAAGGAAAGAAAGATGTGAAGAAAAAGGAAGAGAATGTAAGGATGGAGTCAACGAGAAATGGTAAACCACAACAGAAGGAAGAGAAGGGTGACCCTCCTGATCGTGTAGGATTAAAACGATGATATTTGGATCATGTTGGAATGAAATATGTAAAGAACTTACCAGATCATTGAAAGCATATATTTGTAGAACACACAATAGGAAAACACCACATTTGACGACCATGGATGGTGACAGGTACACTCTAGCTAAAAACCTAAATTTAGCACTACTTGATAGACAACTCAAGGTATTTATTTCATTTTAAGAACTTTGGAAATGCGTTAACTAGAAATCCTCACTAGACCATGAAAAACGTAATGTGTATCGATCAGGTCTCCCTTAAATCACTAATCCTAGTACTTTTATTTTTTTCTTAGAGCCCAAGCACTTGTTTTACTCTGTATATATATATATATATCAAGCGTCTATCGAATCACCGATCCAAGTAACTATCTACTCATCTTTTTGCTCACCTTTTTCTTGTAAGTATGACAAACTGATTCGCATATTGGCGCTAGGATTTGTGATTTAATGGCAGCCTAATACAATGCAGTGTTATCTTAAATTCTAAATATACCATTTCAACGTATTTATTTTTATCTGAGTTTTGATATAAGTTTATTCAAAGTCGAGCCGCTACTCCAGGCGGGCACAACGTTTATTTTGTTTGTCTTTTATAACATGTAAAACATACTGGTTTTCTTAAATGTCGATTATATCATTGCGTTATGTTATTTTATATATGTTTTGATATGAATTTAATTCAAAATTGAGTTGGATACGCCAATTATATTATATTCTTTTTCTTTTATTTCTAAACTTAATTTCGTGTTTCTTAACACACATTTCATAACAATATAATAATTCTTAAATTTTAAATATATCGTTACCACGTTGTGATCATATTAAAAATCTTAAATTCACATGTAAGCGAATATATTTACGAGTATAATAATAAAGTGTAACTTAACACCAAATAAATTACTTGGTGACTGGTGAGTATCAATATAAGATATTCAATAATTGATTCTTTCCGGAATTCAACATATTTGGTCAACTATTGTGAACTCTTAACAAGAATGAATTTGTTTTTACCCAAACCTCCTTCGTAGATACTACTCAACTGATTAAAAAACAAATTCAACACTCCAGTTTCCTCTAATAAATACCCAACCCTCAATTCCAACAATCAACCCTCTCAATAAGCATCACCAACATAAACAAAAAAACAACACACTTCAAACCCATATAGATCCTCACCTTAAAACAAAAATGGGAGCCGGAGGCCGAATGACCACCGACTCCGATGATCAAAAAAACATCTTAGAACGCGTACCTTGCGCCAAACCACCATTCTCATTAGCCGACCTCAAGAAAGCGATACCGCCGCATTGCTTCGAGAGATCGCTCATTCGCTCCTTTTACTACGTCGTTCACGACCTTATTATCGCCTACGTCTTTTACTACCTAGCAAACACGTACATCCCTCTTCTCCCCTCTCATTTCGCGTACTTAGCGTGGCCCGTTTACTGGTTTTGTCAAGGCAGCATCCTTACCGGTGTGTGGGTCATCGGTCACGAATGTGGGCACCACGCCTTTAGCGAGTACCAATGGATCGACGACACCGTGGGATTTTTCCTCCACTCCGCACTCTTCACCCCGTACTTTTCATGGAAGTATAGCCATCGTAACCACCACGCGAACACGAATTCGCTTGATAACGACGAAGTTTACATCCCGAAAGTTAAGTCAAAAGTGAAAATGTATTCAAAAATCCTTAACAACCCACCCGGTAGAGTTTTCACCTTAGCCTTTAGGTTGATTTTTGGGTTTCCTTTATACCTCTTCACCAATGTCTCGGGCAAGAAGTACGAGCGGTTCGCGAATCATTTTGATCCGTTAAGTCCTATTTTCACGGACCGCGAGCGCCTACAAGTTCTGCTTTCGGACTTGGGGCTCATCGCGGTCGCGTATGCAGTACGCAAAGCCGTATTGGCTAAAGGGGCTGCATGGCTGATGTGCATTTACGGAGTTCCTGTACTCGTCGTAAACGCGTTTTTTGTGTTGATCACGTATCTTCACCACACTCATCTCTCGCTCCCGCACTACGATTCGACCGAGTGGGATTGGATCAAGGGGGCTTTGTCGACCATTGATCGCGATTTCGGTTTTCTGAATAGGGTTTTTCATGATGTTACGCACACTCACGTCTTGCATCATTTGATATCGTACATTCCTCATTATCACGCAAAGGAGGCGCGCGACGCGATCAAACCGGTGTTGGGTGAGTACTACAAGATCGATCGAACGCCGATCGTTAGAGCCATGTGGAGAGAGGCTAAGGAGTGTATATATATCGAGCCGGATGAAGGTAGCAAGCATCAAGGTGTTTATTGGTACCATAAGACGTGAAGGGAAAAAATATGATGGTGAAAGTTATAGTGCTGCTTAATTTATCTGTTTAAATTGTTGTACCTCAAATTGATATATTTCTAATGAATTTTCAATATTCCGTTGAACAAGTATAAGCTGCCCCTTCGTATTTTATTTAAAAGATTTATCTGCGAAGGAATAATCTAGACACAAGATGCCTGATAAGTGACGAAAACTCATTCCCAAAATAAGATTGATCTAAATTTGTCGAATGCCTAGAGTGACGCTTATGGTCACATCCGTAAAAGCGATGCCTTTTATTGCTATAGGTGTGTCGCTATAAGGATTTTTCTTGTAGTGGTATTCCTATGAAAGTTTTTCATAAAAATAATAACCCTAAGACTTTAAGCTTTATAATTTAATAACCGACAGTGTTCAGTAGATAACACTATCAACCCATAGTATTTATCATATAGTGGACAATAATAAGTGATTAATGTTTTTACCAACCGACTTGCACAAACAACTCTTTACTCATAGTCAGTTATAAATTAATACATTTGTTATGAACATTATGTATCATATCTGTATATATCTGTAGATAAGATGTAGACCAAACATTTGATGTCTGTAAGAACAACACTGTTTGGTTTTTAACTTCTGCAGTGGGTTCGCGATGACTAGGAGGGTGAACGACGACGAGATAGGGTGTGCGACGGTTGTGGGTTCGCGAGGGCAAGAGGTGCGACTGGCTGTGGGTTCGCGAGGGCAAGGGGGGCGACTTGACAGCCGGTGACGAAGCAGATGGTGGCCGGTGGCGAAGCAGATGGACGACCGGCGGCGAAGGGACGAGGGTGGGGGTATGGGAGGCGCTCGAAGAAATGGTTGAAGGGTTTCACATAGGGGTTAAAAAGATATGGGTTTGAGAAAATGTTTAAAGTAATATTTTTTATGTCTGCACCAAAAAGACCACACACATACGTTTTTTAATGAAATCTATTCGATAAAATAAAGAGTGCAGACGCTCATGTCTGCACGTGGTCTGCGCGATGCAGACAAAAGAGGCTTGACAAATATTTTTGCAGAAAACAAACAGTGGTTAATTATTTTATCTAGTCAAATGATAGCGACAAAAGTAGCTTATAATAGCCGCTTAATTCACTATAACTCATTTACTAATATATCTCACCCACCATCACTCCACCCTTTTAAGCCCTTCTTTTTTTTTTATTTTGGGGGAGACGAATTTTAAAGTAAAAACCCTAGTTTTTCTTTATTCTTATGGTAACTTTGAAGGAGTTCTTTGAAGAGTCCAAGCTAGGTTGAAGATCAAGCATTTCAAGTGAAGATTCAACTTCACACAACCCACCTCTACTCATCTTTGGTTTAAAAATCTCTATATCTATCATGTTTTCTTCCATTGTTATGAGCTTGGTTGTGGTTTTATAAGCCTTATGGGCTAAACACTCTTTATCACTTAAATTTGATGAAGCTTAGCATACTTTGACATTTTACATGTAACTTTTGATGATGATTAGGTTAATGTTTATTACAAGGTTATGAATGTTTTTCAATGATTATGTATGCTTGTTGAACTTGATGAAATGATGAGTCTTGTGGATGTTTTAATCACATATTGTTGGAAAACCTTGTGTTTTAAAACATCTATTCATAAAATACTTTCATTAGTGTGTGGTTTATGACATTTGATTAGGAATGGTAAATAATGGGTAATTATTTAGTCAAGTTGAACAAGTGTGCATCCAAATACTTATGTTTGTGAAAACCATTGTGTTTGTTATAAATATCTCTTAACATTGTGTATGTGTAACCATATATAATGCGCATATTTATGATTCGTGTATTCGTGTTAGGACATTCATAAATTGAAAGATTTACATAACTATTGTTACATTACACGATTTAAGGTGGTTACCATGTGTTCATCGTGTTAACTTTCCAAAGATTTGTGGGTTTGGTGTCCTTGACGGGAGTCCTAACCATCTTTAACTTTGGCTTAATAATATCATTGGGTCTTCATGGCATAACTTTAGGTGGCTATTATATGTTATCGTTTTAGCTTTTCAACGAGTTATATAATTAGATAAAATTGACAGGAGTCTAGTTACATCCATGTTTCATGTGTAGAGGATGATCTCACCACAGGTTCATGTATTTTGTCATTGTTTCGCTAAGCGGATTCGAAGTCTAAGTGATATTTTCCTCTAATTTATTATCTTCATCTTCGTCTATTTTCTTCAATTAGGTTAATTGTTAGCTAAATTAGTTAGTCATATTATTCACAAATCATATTTTATCGGCTAGATAATGACAAAGGCTTAGTATCAGGAGCTCTCGTGTCCATTGATCGATACTTGGTTCTTACGAAAAGCTATACTACTGTCCGATAGGTACACTTGCCTATTGTGTGTGTAGTTAGTCATAAGGTGAAAATAATTTTTATGAATTTAAAGCTTAATTGTGTAAAATCCGTTCTTAAAATATTTATACATATCAAAACACACATCAATATATAATATACGTTTTTAACCCGTTAATTTTCTTTTTACTAATTTGACTTTATTAATAACTTTTTTTCCTTAACCAATATTTTAAAAAAAATATATATTATTTTATGGCCGTGATTTTTTTTTTCTTCTTTACGTCCAAGCATAAATTTTGTTAGAAATGTATTTGTATTAAAAATAAGTTTTTTTTAATCGACGGTTATATCAACTGACTACATCGTATTTTCCTACATTTCGTTTATGTACTTAACCAAGTTAATGTAATCGTCGCAATACGCGTAACGAAGTTTGTAAATGCGTGCATGACACGAGCTTAATCTCTAATTTAAACGTAAAAAGCTATACAATTAATAACTTTTGACAATCTAATAGTTCGTCACTAAAGTTTAACTCGTAACAAAAGTTGGTGACCAAAGTTTTTCTAGTCGCTAAGGCGTCTTGATCTTGACAAAAATATTGCTCGTCCTTTTCTTTTAGCCATGACAAACTAAATTGTTGACTGGTATTAGGATCGGTGATTTAGGGGTGGCCTAACACGTATATCCGATAAATCAAGTGTTTCGGCTACCTACAAAACCTAGGTTTATACCCATTCAAGTCCGGAAAGCTCAATGTAATTATATAAAAAAAATGTTTTTGATTCTTTTTCGTTTGCTCCCTTTGTATCTCAGAACAACTTTCTTTTAAATACAAAACCATACAAATCTGTAATTATGATGTATTGAAAACTGAGAATTTGTTTTACCCATCAGTGTTCTAACGGAGTAAGTTATGTCAATGAATTAAATATGCCTTCATTAATTTTTAATAGAGTAAATTACAGGATAGTCTCTGGGATATGCACGTATTATAACTTTAGTTTCTAATTTCTAATAAATTACAGATAAGGGCCTGAACTATGTAAGAATCGGTCCCTAACACTAACAAAGATTAAGTTTCTTTGTTAGTCTTTTTAAAAGACCAAAATACCTCTTCTTTTTATAATCTTCTCCACACCCACCACTACCGTCTCTACCTTGAACCCACCACCAACATCGCCGCCTACACCCTCAACCACCACCATCGTCGCCGCCAACACCCTCAACCCACCACCACCGTCACCGCCAACTCCCTCAACCCACCACCACCGTCATTGCTTGCACCATCAGATCTGAACAGAGAAAGAGAGGTGGCGTTATGCCTAGTGGTCTTAGAAGAGAGAAAGAGAGAGAGAGAGAGAGAGAGAGAGAGAGAGGGGGGAATCTCCGCCCCGGCATCGACGATCGTGCCAGCGACGACGACACCCCACCGGGCAACGGGCTCGCAATTCCTTGAGGGTAAGGGCTTGACCACGGGCTCAACAATCTCGCCGGTGTGTTCTTGACGGAACCTGTGACCTCTCGGATATTCGTTAATTGACAGTTGTTTTTCGTTACCTCTTGTAAGCGTTATCTATGTCATTAATGGAACTATGGGAGTTCTTTAAATTTTAATAAACCCAATACATCTACTAATTTGTAATTTTAATTATACTTATTTAAAACTTTTATAACTTAATAAGCTAATAATAAATAAACTAATAAATTCTATGTATATATATATATACATACATACACATAATATATATATGGTTAATTAGAAACCATTTGTTAAAAAAAATTTGAGTTTAGGTATAACAAATAATTAAATGTTGAATTTGTTGGATCTTATATGCCCAAGACACATACAAGATTGATGTGGTTAGTACGTTATGATCCAAGTCGGGTCATACCCAATAACAAGCTAGACAAACACCGTTAAACATTTATTTGTTGATCATGATCAAGCAAATAAATTATGACACCAATTTAGAAAATGGGTTTTCTGAATTATTGCATTTGAGATAGAACAAATTATATGGATATTTTGTTCATGAGATATCATTTGTAATGTTGTTTAAATAAGTTAAATAACATCAAATATAAGAGTGTTTAAGTTATAAGATTAAAATTGGTTTAATTATATAACTTAATGAGTGATTAAAATGAATTAAAAGGGTGTTTTTCAAAATGGGGGGAACCCATTTTGAACCCAATTTCGGCCGCCCTCTTTGGTTTCTTGGGATTCCTTGTCTTGTTTTAATACAAGACTTTAATCCCTTGGAAGACACACTCAACCACACACTCTCTCTCACACATGCAAAGAACTCTTTCTTCTCCATCTTGCTCTTCTCAATCCACGGATCTAGAGCTTGAAAAAGAAGGCTTTGGGTGTTAACTTCCTAACTAGTTTGGTGCTTTGCAAGAGCTTGTGGGTATACAAGCTTGAGGTCTTGTCTTTTGAAGACTAGACATTCAAGAAACATCATCTTCCTCCTCTTATCCGTATCCAACTTGCTTGTTCAAGAAAGGTAGTATTCATGTACATCCTATGGTTGGTTTTGATAGCATTTCTTTTCACATATATATGATTCTTGTTCTTGGGTTTGTTTCTTGAACATATAAATGTTTATTTTCAGAATATAACACAAGTTTTAAACCCCTTTTATCCGCTGCGTTTGTTGTTTAAATGGTTAAACATCCTTGTTAAAACTTGTAAAAACCCAACAATGGCATCTAGAGCCGGTTATGTGGAAAACTTGCTTCAAAAGTCCAAGAAAAGTTAGTTTTGTTGGACTTTTTCAACCCATTAGGGGCTGTTTTGATATGGATTAATGAATCCCTTATCTTTCAAAGTTTTATCTTACATGCTTTAGAATAAACCTTGAAAGATTAACATCAAGTGGTTGATTGTTTTGTTTGGACTAAACCCTAAAGTTTGGGTTTATGTTGGCCGAAACTTTAAGGGTTAAAAAGGGAGTTCATGGTTGTTCTTGGATGTTGTATTTGATACATATTTTGGTGCATAACATAGCCTTGACCTAATGTGTTTTGGATTTGGATGAATGTGATTGTCATGTTTAGTTTTATTCATTAAAGGGTTGTAATAATAATTTTGGTGTTTGTGTCTTTTGGGTTGTAATTTATTTATTCATTGGTTATGTAATAAATAGATTAGGTGCATTTTTTTATTAGAAAAATTGTATTAGGATATGATTTTGTAAAAGAAGATGCACAAGTTGGAGACTCAAGGGAAGATACAAAGGAAGAACTCAAAAGACATGGACACTTGAAGCATTTGGATGCGGATTCGAGTGGGAGTTCTTGGACACATTTTAATGTGTCATTATTAACCTTAGGAAAGACCTAATGACAACACTTGTGATGGCAAACAAGTGTGGTCACCTTAGTGGCTATGGTTATGCACTTATGATTGAATGGTTGTGCTTGTTTGGTTGTTTTGTTTTATGTTGGTTGTTTGATATATGGATATGCATAACTAACAAATTTATAAACATAACAAGCTGAAAATAAATGGTTCTTAATCATTAAGTGGTTAATAAAAGGTTATTAAAAGGATTAATGATTTTAAATAAAAGGGGTTTTATTAAAAGAACCATAGGGTACCATGTATTTGAAAGCATGCAAATGCAAGGTACATAGAGTTTTCTAAACTAGAATTATGAAAACTTAAAATGTCTTTTGAAAACAAGTTTATCACCATCCTTTTACACAACACTTAAGTCACTTGAAAACTCTTAATGGGATAAAGGTCACCTAACCATTTTGAGGGAACTTGTGATTTAAGGTGGGAATGCCATATTTGTGGGATAAAGATCACCTAACCACTTATATTGGTAAACTCACATGTGTGTGTAAGTAGGGTAACTTGATTTGCAAACCATGTTAAATGGATCACCTACAATATGGTTTACAAAAGGTGTTGATGGGATTAACATGCCGACTATACATATGATGTTTAAGTCGATCCCATACCTCTAGAAGTTGCAAAGGGTTGCAATTGTCAAACGTTGACTACCTTGTTAATTTAAATAATGGGATAAAGATCACCTAACCACTATTTAAATGTGACGTTGGATTCTAGAATTTTATTTTGTGTATGACACATAAAAGAAATTTATAATTAAATATGATAATATCGTAAATACTAAAATTGAACCTTGTTAAATTTTGTAGATGGCCACCAACAACAATGAAAATAATGATATTCCATCCGCTCATAACCTATCACTAAGAACCATTCTCCAAAAGGAGCGTCTAAACCATAACAATTTCATTGATTGGTTTCGAAACTTGAGAATTGTTCTCAAGCAAGAGAAACGGTCATATATCTTAGACGATCCGATTCCCGATGAACCCAATGAGGAAGATGAAGAGGCCTACATGAATTGGGTGAAATACACTGAGGACTCGGTCCAAGTGTCTTGCCTCATGTTGGCAAGTATGACTCCGGATCTCCAAAAGGAGTACGAACATCACGGAGCATACGACATGATAACCCAGTTGAAGGAAACGTTCCAACAACAAGCAAGGGTAGAGCGCTTCGAAACGGTTCGAGCACTCCATGCATGTCGTATGGATGATACCCAATCGGTCTCGTCTTATGTACTTAAGATGAAGAGCCACATAGACCGCCTCGAAAGGCTGAATTGTCCCGTCTCGAAAGAGTTGGCTACGGATTTGATCCTCAACTCTTTGTCAAAAAGGTTTGACAATTTTTTATGAATTATAACATGAACGGTTGGGACAAGAACATAACTGAGCTTCACTCTATGCTCAAGACAGCCGAGGCGGCCATGGGTAAAAGGAGTTTACCCGTTCTCACCATCAATGAAGGTGGGAACAAGAAGAGGCCTCACCCCGCATCCAAGGCAAGTGTTGCCAAAGGTAAAGGGTACGTTGGGAGAAAGGGAAAGGGAGTGGTAAAAGTGCCACCACCAAAACCAGCGGAGAAGAAGCAAAAGGTTGCTTCGGATGACCCATGCTTTAAGTGTGGGGAGATAGGACATTGGGCAAGAAATTGTCCTGTCCATCTCAAAGAGTTGAAAGCAAAGAGGGATGCCGGGCAGACCTCAGGTACAATTTTCATGATTCATATTGATCTAAATATAATATCCTCTAACACATGGGTATTGGATACCGGATGTGGGACTCACATTTGCAATTTGTTGCAGGGGTTCAAAAGAAGTAAAAACTTCAAGAAAGGGGATGTTAGCCTCTACATGGGGAATGGGGCAAAAGTTCAAGTTGAAGCCCGAGGGGACTACATCCTGAAGCTTCCAAATGGTTTGGAAGCAATTTTGAACAATGTTTTGTATGCTCCTAGTTTGACTAGGAACATTATTTCAGTTGCACAATTAAGACAATATGGTTATGTTTTGATGTTTATTGAAAATGAAATTCATGTTTCTTTAAATAACATCTTTTATTTTAAAGCTACTCCTATTAATGGTATTTATGAATTGGTTCATGAAAACACATTATATGATAGCTCGTTGTACCAAACCACCACCAAGAAGCTCAAATTAGATTTGAGTGACACCTATCTTTGGCATTGCCGTCTTGGTCATATAAACAAGAAGCGCATACAAACTCTTCAAAAGAATGGTCTTTTAAAAGCAAGTGAATATGATTCATTTGATGTATGTGAATCTTGTTTACAAGGCAAAATGACTAAGGCGCCTTTTAGTGGCAAAACCGAAAGGGCAAAAGATTTATTAGGTATCATACATTCGGATGTATGTGGTCCTTTTAAGCCAATGACTAGGTATAATGAAAGATACTTCATTACCTTCACCGACGACTATAGTAGGTATGGGTATGTGTACTTGTTAAGACACAAAGATGAAGCTTTTGAAATGTTCAAAACCTTCCAAAATGAAGTAGAAAATCAACTCAACAAATCAATAAAAATTCTCCGCACCGATAGAGGAGGTGAATACCTGAGTGATGCTTTTAGAGATCATCTTAGAAGTTGTGGGATTATCTCACAACTATCTCCACCTGGAACACCACAACACAATGGTGTGTCCGAAAGGAGAAATCGAACTCTATTAGATATGGTTCGATCTATGATGGCTGGAAGCTCATTGCCTCTATCATTTTGGGGCTTTGCTTTGCTCTCTGCGGCCCGTATTTTGAATATGGCCCCAACCAAGAAAGTGGAAAGGACACCTTTTGAAATATGGCATGGAAGGGTTCCATCTCTATCATATTTAAAGGTGTGGGGATGTGAGGCTTATGTAAAGACTCCCACCTCAAACAAGTTAGAAAGACGTTCCACTAAGTGTATTTTTATTGGATATCCTAGAGATTCTATGGGATATTATTTCTATGATCCATTGGAACAAAAGGAGTTTGTTGCCAAGAAGGGTGAGTTCTTGGAAGCCAAGTTCCTTATGGAAGGAGCTAGCAGTAGAACAGTGGATCTTGAGGAGGATCAAGAACCACAACCCGATACACGTTTGGTTGACACTAGCACTCAACATGAGGATGTTGAGAATGATCAAATGGTTGATCAATACACACAAAACGTTCGCAAATCTGGTAGAACTAGTAATCCACCTGAAAGATATGGATTTTTCATGGATGGGTGCTATGTGGTTGATTCCGATGAACCAATCACATACCATGATGCAGTGTCCAATTTGGATTGTGACAAATGGCTTGAAGCCATGAATGTTGAGATGCAATCCATGTATGACAACCAAGTGTGGGACTTGGTTGTACCACCTCTTAACTCCAAGGTAGTTGGAAGTAAGTGGGTTTTCAAGAAGAAAACCGATATGCATGGAAACTTGGATACTTATAAAGCTAGACTTGTAGCAAAAGGTTTCACTCAAACTCAAGGGGTTGATTATGATGAGACTTTTTCGCCTGTTGCAATGCTAAAGTCTATTAGGATATTATTTGCCATAGCTGCTCATTATGATTATGAGATTTGGCAAATGGATGTCAAAACCGCTTTTCTAAATGGATATCTTGAGGAAGATGTCTATATGGTTCAGCCTGAAGGTTTTGTCGACCCAAAACATCCTAACAAAGTATGCAAGTTAAAGAAATCAATCTATGGATTGAAGCAAGCGTCAAGAAGTTGGAATCACCGTTTTGATGAAGAGGTAATTAATTTGGGTTCATCAAAAATGCTGATGAGGCTTGTGTGTATAAAAAGGCTAGTGGGAGCATCATCACTTTCCTAGTATTGTATGTCGATGACATCCTACTATTTGGAAATGACATTCCAACCTTGGAAGGTATAAAAACCTGGCTTGGAAGCTGTTTTTCCATTAAGGATCTTGGTGAAGCCGCCTACATTTTGGGAATAAAGATCTATAGGGATAGATCAAGGCGGTTGATAGGTTTAAATCAAAGTGCATACATTGACAAGATCTTGAAAAGGTTCAAGATGGAGAACTCTAAGAAAGGTACGGTACCTATTCAAAGAGGAACGATATTGAGTACGACTCAATGTCCAAGCTCAAAGGATGAGCAAGATAAAATGAAGGGAATCCCGTATGCGTCTGCTATAGGATCCATCATGTATGCAATGATATGCACTAGGCCGGACGTGTCATGCGCCTTGAGCATGACAAGCCGATACCAGCAAAATCCTGGAAATAGTCATTGGATGGCTGTTAAGAACATACTTAAGTACCTAAGGAGGACTAAAGATATGTTCCTAATCTATGGATCTGGTGAGGAGGAACTCGTGGTAAAAGGTTACACGGATGCGAGTTTCCAAACTGATCGGGATGACTCACGATCACAATCGGGATACATTTTCATCCTAAATGGAGGAGCAGTCTCTTGGAAGAGCTCTAAACAAGATGTGGTGGCATTATCAACTACAGAGTCAGAATACATCGCCGCTTCATTAGCAGCTCAAGAAGCTGCATGGTTGAAGAAATTCATTGCCGATCTAGGGGTTGTCCCTTCCATTCAGGACCCCCTAGAAATTCTTTGTGATAATGAGGGTGCGATTGCTCAAATCAAGGAACCCCGTGCACATCAAAAGACTAGGCACATTGAGCGGAGATTCAACTACATAAGGGATGAAGTTGAAAAGGGAAAAATATGTATTCGCAAAGTTCACACGGATCAAAACATTGCGGATCCACTCACGAAGCTTCTTGAAAAGGCAAAGCATGAGGGTCATACTTGTGCCATGGGACTTCGATATTCTAGTGACTGGATTTGATTTTGTGATCTTGTATTTGGATATTGGAACCTTTTATTACTTGAATGAATTATATGGTTATAATGTTTCAACTAATGTTCCAATTTTGCATGTTTAATCCATGAGTAAATCATTTACTCTAAACGTCCGTAGTCGTTCATACCTGTGGGAACAAGTATGAGGGTAAGACTATTATGAACTTGGATTGGTAGATATTCATTTGGATGAATATATAGCAAAGGGTTGCTGCCAAAGTTCATAGATATTTATGGGATATAAATATTGGACTGACCCGCATCTCAAATATTACTACATGGAATCTTCTTGATTGATCATAAGTAAATTTGAGTAAAGGCGAATATCATTTGGTATCCTCTGACCTGAGATACATATTGGGTCTTGATATTCACCGGGTATTATACTTTGACTTAGTTCTTCGCTGTTCTGAAACATGGCAGTACATAAGACTAAATTCAGGTATAGCACGAGGTGATTGTGAGAGACGTATGTAATCAAGATGGGATTTGTTCCTCTTATTCGTTGAGAGTAAGATGTCTAAGGCCTGCTAAAGTTAAGTCAATGGAGAATGATCATTCTGTGTCTCTAAGATTTAACATGACATCTGTGACAAAAGGATAGATGATTGATTCACCTAAAACATTTTCGAGTAAGATACTTGAAGGGGATGATGTTATTGAATGGCACTTAGTCATACGTATTAAGGGTAGTAAACCGTTGTTAGGCGGTATTTACTGCTTGCATCAATCTTCTATGAATCTTGTGCAAGTGGGAGATTGTTGGATCTTATATGCCCAAGACACATACAAGATTGATGTGGTTAGTACGTTATGATCCAAGTCGGGTCATACCCAATAACAAGCTAGGCAAACACCGTTAAACATTTATTTGTTGATCATGATCAAGCAAATAAATTATGACACCAATTTAGAAAATGGGTTTTCTGAATTATTGCATTTGAGATAGAACAAATTATATGGATATTTTGTTCATGAGATATCATTTGTAATGTTGTTTAAATAAGTTAAATAACATCAAATATAAGAGTGTTTAAGTTATAAGATTAAAATTGGTTTAATTATATAACTTAATGAGTGATTAAAATGAATTAAAAGGGTGTTTTTCAAAATGGGGGGGAACCCATTTTGAACCCAATTTCGGCCGCCCTCTTTGGTTTCTTGGGATTCCTTGTCTTGTTTTAATACAAGACTTTAATCCCTTGGAAGACACACTCAACCACACTCTCTCTCTCACACATGCAAAGAACTCTTTCTTCTCCATCTTGCTCTTCTCAATCCACGGATCTAGAGCTTGAAAAGAAGGCTTTGGGTGTTAACTTCCTAACAAGTTTGGTGCTTTGCAAGAGCTTGTGGGTATACAAGCTTGAGGTCTTCTCTTTTGAAGACTAGACATTCAAGAAACATCATCTTCCTCCTCTTATCCGTATCCAACTTGCTTGTTCAAGAAAGGTAGTATTCATGTACATCCTATGGTTGGTTTTGATAGCATTTCTTTTCACATATATATGATCCTTGTTCTTGGGTTTGTTTCTTGAACATATAAATGTTTATTTTCAGAATATAACACAAGTTTTAAACCCCTTTTATCCGCTGCGTTTTGTTGTTTAAATGGTTAAACATCCTTGTTAAAACTTGTAAAAACCCAACAGAATTTTATTAATAAAATTTATAAAACAAAAGATTATTTTATAAAATACAAATTAAAAAGATTAAACTCAAAAATGTTAAACCTCGAAACTTCAGGGACCAAAGCTGTAACATTTAAAAAAAAAACAAATCCCAAACACTCCCGTCGTCCCCGTACTTCCGGCAGAGCCCCGGCTGAGCTCCGGCCACCCCAAAACTCTTCGAACCCATCGAATTGAACACAATTAAACCATCCTATACACTCGTACAACAGTTTCGAACCCCACAACAGAGTTAATTCGAACATTAAACTTCGGTTTCATCCCTCTCAACCGAAACCGAAACTAATCAAATTGTGGGTCTCAACGGCTTGAAATAGATGCAATCAAGTGCAATTAAATGAGGGGTAAATCATCCTAAGAACGTTTCTAAACTAAACATACCCTTAATTTCATCTGAAATCGACACAATCATCATAATCACACTCGCGAACTCAGTAAACCTGCAACTCAATCGAAATCCAACTCTCGTTCTTTTTAATCAAAATTGACAGAGGGCTTTCAATCTTAAGCTTCATTAGAAGCTTTTGGTGCAACGAATGCGATTGTAATCAACTGTTCCTTCTCTAATCGAAGATCATTTCAGCCGCGGTTGCGTCACTTCTTAACCTCGTTTCCCCATCTCTTTAACAGGTAATTAAAGATATGAATATACTCGATTTCATGTGGGGAACAAAAGCCCCAATGTTAATTTCATTACCGATTTTGTTTTATGGATCAATTGGATCGATTTGATTCTAGGGTTGATGGTGGAATTGGGGATTTCCTTGAGATTTACATTTTATTAATTATCCTGCGTTTTAAGACATGATTGGGGCTTTGGCCCACTGGTTAAAGCGTTTGGGGAATACGCAAGGGACCCGGGTTCGAACCCGAGCCCCTGCAATTCTTTTTAGAATGAGTTTTTATTGATTTTTAAAATGCAGAAAATATTTTAATATTAATATTAATCATATAAAAATCATTTTCAATCAGAAACCAAATAAAATTATTTTCTTTTAAATTTTTTGTTAATTAATAAATTTTTATTCTTTTATCTTGGAAATTGTAAAAATTGTTATAAAATCTAATTTATTATTAACTTTAAAATTGTAAAGAAATTAATCTTTTTTAAATTTCCAAGGATTTCAATTTAATAAATTCTTCATATTTTTATAAAATATATTTACAAGTTTAAATTATATATTTTAAAGAAAATAAATAAATATATATATATATATATATATATATATATATATATATATATATATATATATATATATATATATATATGTGCAAATTTAAAATGTTTATCTATTGTAGTTAATAGATTTATTTTAACCATTTAAGACTACAAATTATTATTATATCAAATAGTATTTAATAATTCTTTGATAATAAAAGTTTAATTTCTTATTAATGAAATTATCGCACAAATTCTTATTTGGTCATTTAAATTGGAAAATAATAATAAATTGTATCTAACCTATAATTTATAATCGTGGGTTAAACGATTTATAAAATCTCAAATAACATCGTTATACTATCTTCATTGCTATCTAAAACCCCAAAAGAAACCTTATACTCCCGTGTAGCCGTTTAAATTATAATAATTATGGATTAATTTTAAACGTCATTCTCTAGGTTGAATCTTAACAAACCTTTGGCGTTTAGTACAAGACTTCATATTTGTTCATCCTTATAATTCATGTAAGTTTTCCATACCCCATTTTATTTTATTTCACACATTTGGGGTGAAACATATTAACATTATCAAAAGCACACTTGTAAAGACGTTTTATACTCTTGTAACACTCGTGCAATTCGTCTTATATTTTGTCATGGTTATTTGGATTCTTGTAATTACTATGTGATTAACACTTGTAATATACAATTATTAACTATTGCTAGCCTAGCGACGTCATAGATCTATGGGTCTGACAAGCCTATTTGGTGCTAAAGCCGAGGTTATTGCAGGCTCCTGGTGACGTATTCTTGATCACCATGGGAACCAAGTACACTTAGCTAATCGTATATTTTCGTTGTGGCTATATTTGTCAAGGTTTGATTGTTACATTTGTTGTCCATTTATATTGCATTGTCTTTTAACCTATGACATGAATTGTCATCTCATTGTTTACATATATATGTATGTTCAACCTATGTGAAACCCACCAACATTATATGTTGACTGTATATTTTTAACATGTTTCAGGTAACGAACCCACTTAGTTTTGCTTTGAAGATATGATATCACCTAGGAATTTGGACCTAGAGAAAAATAAAGAGCATGCTATGAGAACTTTAATGTTGAATTCTTGTTTATGTTATGTTGGTTTAATTTGAGACTTATGACAATGTTTTCCATGAAATGAATATTTTAATAATATTTACACCTTGTAATAGTGTTGTGTGGCATGAACAATCTTAACCCTCACATCTCAACGTTTCGGCCGTTAAGGTTGGGATGTGACAGAACCCACGGCGGTGACGTCATTGTTGACCGACGACGGGAGCGGCGACGTTGTTGCTGGTGGTGGTTGGGTAGGGGAGAGAGAACGGGGAAGAGAGAGAGAATTAGACCAATAGTAATGATTGATTTCTCAAATTGTGGTGGAGAGGTGATGATGAAGATTAAGATGAAGATGGATGAAGAAGATGAAGATGGATGAAAAAGATGAAGATGAAAGAAGAAAATGGAGGGTTGGGGTGACATGTGGTGGGTGGGGGTAAGTTTGGTTATATTTATAAATTATTATTTCTTAAATTTAGGGGTGTATTGGTAATTTTACATTGACTTAACAGAGAAACTTAACCTCAGTTAACATCGGTGACTGCCGGTGTGCATATCATGCATAGTTCAGGCCCTTATCTTTAATTTATTGAAAGTAGGGATTAAAGTTGCAATACGTGCAAACCCCATGGACTATCCGTGTAATTTACTCTATTTAATACCATATAATTGTTTGTTGAAGCAAAAAAATATAGAATTAATCCTAATTTGTTGGATATATGTTTGAAGGAAAAGTTAAGATATATGAAAAAAAGATTTGAAGATAAATATTAGTATTAGTTTATAATTTGTTTTAAGTGTTAAGAGATAATTGTTAGAGCTTGTTTTGTTGATATCTTGAGCTAAATTAGAAATTAGAGTTGAAGTAAAATACAAGTTTGTCTATTATAAATAGAGGTGTAGGATTTTTATAATTTGTGTGGTTTTGTTCTTAGTAAATTGGTATTTGTCGTGTTTACTTGATCCAATATTTCCAATAAAGAAATACATAAATAGGTAAAAGCAAAACATGTAAACATGAGTTAGTGCTTCTACAAAATAAACTTATTATTTAGCACATATTACTTCACTACTAAGATTTTTTCAAAATAAAAGTTGCCGCATAATTTATAAAAAAACCACACGACTCAAATACTAGACTTGTATCCGACATAAAGATTACCCACAGAATGTTCATGATTTTCTTTTTATTGGGTGCCATTGAACTAATTAGACATATCTAACACTATGGTATTTGACAGAAAAAAAGTTGCCGGTGTATTAAGTCCTTTGGAATTATGATAGCAAACATTCATTGCATATATGAAAAACATAGTGTAAATGAATATTACACATCCAAATCAAGTAAAATAATAACAATGAACCTCGTCACTACTTTTTTGCTTTCTTGTTCAGTACTTATTACTATACCAATAGACACCTTTGTTTTTGTCATCACTTTCATCGGCCTCAATGAACAAACAGTTCTTGGATTCTCTCCATAACGCAACCCAAAACGGAGTCCGATCGATTTGATAAAACTCACCCAAAATCGGCCTAATCGCTTTGGTTGCTTCCATTGCATGATAATGAGGAATGTATGAAAACAAATGGTGTAAAACATGTGTGTCAGTAATGTTATGGAACACCTTGTTTAGAACTCCATAATCCCTATCAACCGTCGCGAATGCCCCTTTCATCCAGTTCCATTCGGAGTCGTCATAGTGGGGCAATGAAGGGTGCGTGTGATGAAGGTACGTGATGGTCACAAGAAACGCGTTCATGACCATCAACACGCCTACATAGACACAGAACACCCACGCGAGCCCTTGAACCATCGCAACTTTGTACAATAAGAAAGAAAAACCAAGAAGCCCGATATCTGACATGAGAATAAGTATCCGCTCGTTATCTGAGAAAATCGGGCTCCGAGGGTCATAGTGGCTAGCGAATTTATCATAAGGTCTTCCAGCAGCATTTATTGACAAGTAAATGTACCATCCTAGAGTGAGTTTGACCATAAGGGTTAAAGTGCGCCCAATCGCGTTGTCGAGGTAAAACGCCGAGGCACCAAGTTTCGATCTTGTCTTTGGGACATACACCTCGTCGTGCTCAAGCGAACCGGTGTTAGCATGGTGCCGACGATGGCTGATTTTCCACGAAAAGTACGGGGTCATAAGGAATGTGTGTAGAATAAAGCCTATGGTGTCCTCGATCCACGCGTGGTCACTAAACGCATGGTGACCGCATTCATGAGCAATAAGCCAAAGGCCCATAAACACACATCCTTCAAGGAACCAATAAACGGGCCACGCGAGGTAAGGAAGAGGGTGAGGGAGGTGCGGGATGTAAGTTGTGGCTAGGTAGTAGAACATCAAGGCCGCGGTTAGGTCAGCTGCCAGATACGAGCATGATCGAATCATGGATCTTTCGAAACAATGCGGTGGTATGGCTTTCTTGAGATCAGATAATGTAAAAGGAGGTTTTGAGGTTGGGGCTCTTTTGATAACATTCGTGTCGGGTTGTTTAGCATCTAGATCGCAAGGATTCGCACGGCCACCGGCGCCCATGTTTCTAATAAAGATCAATCGATGCTCACAAGAGCAAATGTCACTGTTTAGAACCAAAGTGATCTAGTGATGGGTGGTTGATGAGAGCATGAGTCTTTCTTCACATATATATACTTTAACATGTATGAAGTAGAATGTAGCCGCCTATGTTTACTGCCATCATTTCCATGAACCTTCAAAAATTGTTTAATCTTTTTCGTTTTGGTAGTCAATATTTTAGATGCTAAAATCCAAATGTTCGATAGGTTGTTGTATTATTGTATTACATTAGATCACGTGCGGTACCCCCGCCACCACCAAAAAAAGAAAAAAAAAACTAGTTCCAAGTTATACTAGCTAATTGCACTTAAGATCACATGTTGTTATTGATTTGTAGGCATGTATACCCGTTATTAATTTACATAGTGATATGCCCGTTATTAATCTATATAGTGACAACCCGTCACGGCTAGTGTTAATATTTTAAAGTTAATTATGTAACGTGGTTAGTTATTAATAAAAGTTTTCAACTATTTATATTTTAGTTTTTATTGATATTGTTTAAAACAAAAAAAATTACTATTTATATTTAAAAAATATGAGGAATGAAGACCAGACGAGATGGTGTTAGTGTGACAAAAAGTAAAAGACAGTGGAGAAAGGCCACTGTATACCCTACAGCCTTAGTGTTAAGAATGCTCCATACATTTCATGGTACGGCAACATCAAATACGCCTCGCGTCCTAAGTGATATGCGCATCGACCAAAGGATCAACCTTTGGTTTCCAAAGGTTCATGAGTTCCAGGATTGGAAGGCTCTTAAAAGTTAATTCACTAGATCCGAACGGGTCCATAAGGTCCAGAGCTAGGTTGTTTTCAAAGAGTTACGAGGTTTCGCCCGTCGTCGCTCAACCTCGTAGTAGTGCCCGTGCATGATGTTTGACCATATATGCATGTGCACAAAAGTTAAGGCCTTCATTCAGAATCTAGCGTTAACAATATTCGAAATCGTCTATATAGTTTCCGGATCGGATAAATATAGCATGTAACAATAAAAATGTCTTAACAAGCTCAAGACATTTAATAATCCAGTTTTCATATCATGTATACGTAACTGTACTTACCTGGACAACGTGGTTGCTAATTTGTTGGAAAATTTTATCAAGTTTTAAAGTAACCAATAACTAACTGAAACTTTTGTTATGCTTAATATAATGTAAATGCCCTCTACATTTACATACAATGCAACGTGTCAAAATAAAAGCTATCACGTTTCTTTGTAAGCCACGTATCATACTTATGCTACGTGTCACCAACCGGATGCACCCTGCAAATCTATGTAAACCATTTCTAAGCTTCTTACTTTCAAACAATATCAATCTCTTATCCGTTCAGAAGAAACACCACCGATCAGAATATTATGCAGACAGCCAAAAATGCTGCAGCTTCCGTCAAGGAGACGGCGGCGAACATCGGCGCCTCCGCCAAGTCCGGCATGGAGAAGACCAAAGCCACCCTGCAAGAAAAGGTACTCCTATCATCAAAACTTGTTCTTTCGATTCTCGTAAGTCTATAAACAGCAATAGTAATAGTAACGGTAATAATAAACCTGATCTGAGTGATTATATTGGAACACAGGGTGAGACTTTTCATAAGTTTATAAACAGTAATAATAATAACAGTAATAATAACACTAATAGTATTTTATTTCACAGGATGAGGCTCTTCATAAGTTATAAAAGTAATAATAGAACTGGGTGATTATTTTGGAACACAGGGTAAGACTTTTCATAAGTTCATTAGTAATAGTAACAGTAATAATAAAACTGAGTAATTATATTGGACAGGGTGAGACTTTTTCTAAGTTTATTAGTAATAGTAACAGTAATAAAACCGAGTGATTATATTAGTAACAGTAAGAAAACTAAATAGGGCCGTCCAATAGCTCGCGCTTCTTAGCTCGCTTGGAAAAAGCTCGAAAAAAACTCGCTCGAAATGGCTCGGTTTTAAACTGAACCGAACCGCGAGCCGACTCGGTATGAAAACGAGCTGAACTCGGCTCGGTTCGTAACCAGCCGAGCCGGCTCCGTTTAGCTAGCTTGTTAGCTCGGCTCGGTATGGCTCGGATTGTTTTAGTTGTAATATATATGTTTTTATGTATATAATATATATCATTGCATTTACTTATTTTTTAAGAGTATAATATATTTTTTAACTAATCTTTTTATCAAAATATTAAACTATAATGTTTGTTTTGGATTGTTTCATGTGATGCTTATATATATTTTATATATTACTAAAAATATACTACTGGTTGTATGTATGTTACGGGTTTTATTCGTTCAATTTAGATAATGATGAAGTTATTTGTATTTTGTTGAAGTTGAACTTACTTTCTTTAAACTAGTTCATATTTTATGAAACTCGTTATAAACCAGTAATGAGTTATGTAGTATTTTAATTTATTTTGCATTTGATTTTTTTAATTGTGTTTATGAAATTAAAACCGAGCCAAAACGAACCGAGCCGAGCTCGAGCCTAGATTTCTAGCTCGGTTTTAAAACCGAACCGAGCCGAGTTGGCTCGGTTTAAATTCGAGCCGAGTTTGAGCTTGCCCTGGCTCGGCTCGATGCGGCTTGTGAACAGCCCTAAAACTGAATGATTATATTGGAACACAGGGTGAGAGGATGACTGCACATGATCCAACTCAAAAGGAAATGGCTACAGAGAAGAAGGAGGCGAGAATAAACCAAGCGGAGTACGAGAAGCAGGTGGCGCGTGAGCAAAACGCGACACAGAGGCAGGCGGTGGAAGCGGGTGGTACGCACTCCTACTCCACGACCGGAGCCCCAGGGGTTCCTATGGGAGCCACCAGATGTCCGCGCTCCCTGGTCATGGGACCGGGGAGCCTGCCGGACATGTGGTGGAAGGGGTGGTTAGGTCTCACCCCATCGGGACGGATACGGGCACTGGTACGAATTTGGCGGGGCATAACACGAAAATTGGTGGAGGGGTCGGCGGATATATCACCGGTGGAGCGTATCGTTGATTTGTGTTGGTTTTTAAGCACTTGTGTTCAGTTTTGAACTTGAAAGTTTGTTGTTTGTTTTCTGTTCATTTACGTGGATTTGTTTTTGGTTTAAGATGTTCTTCCCGCAAATTGAGCCCCATCGGTGTTTACCCATAAAGCAAGCTATAAAACTGAACAAAACTACAACACATCTGTTTTTAGTAATTCGTTGGTGCAAAGAGTAGAGATGGGCATAAAAGCCGGGTACGGAGTGGACCCGACCCGGACGCGGGTACGGGTACGACTCGGTAGAGGGTGTACCCGATTTGGACCAGAAAAAAACCGGAGGGCTGGAACCGGGTTTAGTTTTATAGATTTTTTAAAAACCCGACCCGACCCGAAACCTGACCCCATTGTACCAGGGTCCAACCCGGTTTTTACCGTCTTTTTTTTTAAAACTAGCCGTTTTTAACGGCTATATAGCCATTACCTTTGATTTGTGACCTTTTTTTTGGCCATCTTTGCCCTATAAGTTAGTATAAATAGATGTGGGTTGATATGGTTAAGTACCCAAGTTCCAAACGCAAAAAACTACTCTCGTTTACTCTCGTTTTACACTTTCACTCTCTCGTATAAAATAAAATTAGACGATAACTTAAATAAAAGTTTATGTTATTTTTATTGATTCATTATGTAATTTTTAAGTTGTTTTAATATTGTTATAGAAATACATGACGATTAATCTGATGTTTTTTTCTGATTATTGAAGTATCATTCAAACATACTTTATCGAAATTTATACGAAGGTATGGAAATATAGAATCATACATATTCAGTCTACACAATCATAACCATAATCATATTCATTACTAAAATCATACATGACGATTAATAATAAAAAAATAACAAATAATAATGATTTATATTAATCAGCAAGTTTATTAAAAGGTAAATGATGAAAACTACGAAGTGTTAAATATATATAAGTGTAAAAAGTCTTAGGCGCATGACAATTGTGAAGGCACGTGAGGCTTAGACGCATTGCACACTTAGCTGCATGACAACTGTGAAGGCACATGGGAACTGTTCAAGGCTTAGGTGCATGAGCAATGTTCAGGCGCTTGGGAACTGTTCAGGCGCTTGGTAACTGTTCAGGCACATGAGTCTCAGATGCATGAGCAATGTTCAGGCGCTTGAGCACTGTTCAGCCGCATGGCTAGACAGGCTCAGATGCATGAGCACTGTTCAGGCGTTTGGACACTGTTCAGGCGCATGGCTAGATAGGCCTACATTTGGAATATTTTCAAGATCACCACACGCCTACAATAAATCTTCAGATGCATGAGCAGGTTTTACAACCAAATTAAACAGGTTTCGACCTAACTATATAAAAAATTAATTCCTACTTGAAATCACATATTCATATACTTATACAAAGGCCTAACAGGCACAATAAAATCTTTAGAACTCAGGGTTCGACCTAACTATACATAAAGTTTGCATAAAATGTGTACATAAGTTAATTTGAAAGTAAAAAAAGTAACGTTCAATAAATCATCAATATGATTACAAATAATAATGATTTATATTAATAAAAAAACCCGAATTGTACCGGTTATGGACCCAACCCGGACCCGACCCTACCCTAACCGGGTATATCGGGTAGGGTTTGGATGAATGTAAACCCCACCCGGGTTCGTACCCGGGTTCACCAATACCCGGGTACAAAAAACCAGGTTGGGCCCAACCCGGTTTGTACCCGGGCCCGGGTACGGCCCAAAACCGAAACGTACACCTCTAGCAATTTGAGTGTGTCTACGCAAGATGGTGGGCCGGTGGAAGAAACAGGCCGACAACTGGGCCTCTGGGTCGGCCGACTGAAATATTTTCTAGTTACTTTGGGCTGTAGCAATGAACCAACTTGATTATGTGAATGTTCCGCAAACCGGGTTTTTTTTTCAAACCGGTTTGGTTTTTAAACAAGACCGGGCCCTTTTAATGATGTAAAAACCGGTTTTTTTTAACCGGTTTTTCATTAAGAATCCTCAAACCGCTCAAATCGGTTTTGACCGGTTGAAAACCAGGTTTTTTTGAAAAACCGATTTTATACCCGTTTTTTTAAATTGAAACCCGTTTACAAACCGGTTTTTGATTCGGGATTACAAACTCGTATACAAACCGCCGGTTCGGGTCGGGTTATGAACCGGTGGGTTTTTCTTTTTTTTTTTACACTCTAATATCGTAACAAGTAAAGAAAATCAAAAAATCATAGTAAACCGGTTATTTATTTATTTAATTGAAAAATAAAATGTAATAAAGAAACTTAAAGAAAAGTAAAACATAACGAAAGAAAAAAAAAATCATATTAAGGAAGCCAACATAATAAAACATAACAAAAGAAAGAAAAAGATCAAACCAAGAAAAAGATGAGAAATAAAAGAAAAAGATCAAACCAAAGAACAAGAAATCTGAATTCTACCATACTCAAAATCATAGATGTTTACATCCAAAAGAACAAGAACACAATACGACGACCAACAAACCTGATTAACGGAATAACCTGACAAAGATGAGACTATGAGACTTGTCAACATGACAAGAAACTCTAAACAAAGAACAGAGAGTATGAGTTGAGATAAACAATAAAGAGTGAGCTGATATAAAAACAGATGATGATGAAGAACAATTGGATGATCAGTCAAGATTGATCTAGGTGATGGTTGTATAAACCCAGATCACTCGGTATATCAGCAAGCTAGGGAAACCAGTGGTAATAAGATCATACCCATTGATTTGATCTAGTCAAGTCTAATGACCTATTCAAATCGCACTCCTCTTTATTTTAGTCTAATAATCTATCCAGCCCAATACTCATTTATCATGCAAAAAATAACAAAAAGAAACCATATATTAGAAACAATACTACAGCATTACATTTAATATGTTTGTTAACCCGCAACCTGTCACGTCGCAGACTATGGTTATGGTTAGTTGTCAGAGTCAAAAGTGAAAATCATTATAGAATTCAGATTTCTTGTAAAATTCAGAGAAGTGGTCACGAATGGAAGTTTCGACAGTGAGGTAAGGATTGAATTTAAAAAATGAATTTAAAAAAATGTAATTCTTAAAGTTCTTTTAGTTTGTAAAACCACAAATGAAAGGTGTGATGATCAAGCTAACACCTAGATATAAGTTCTATATTTTCGAATCTAATGGGCAAGATCTAAAATTTCAAGATACATGAGGGTCATTTGTGTAATTTACATCTCTTATTTCTATTTTTGATAGTCAACCCTCATTATTGGGTCTTTACACTTTAATGCTAGTTATAGTTATAATACAATAAAATTATATTATATTATTTTGTCCATACAAATGATCTCCTCTCAATCAAATTTATATTATATTATTTCTTCCATACATATAATCTCCCTTCAAGTGTACCCCTAAGACTAGCTGTTTCTCACGGTTTACATTTTCGCACCGTCAAATTACCATCACGTTATTTTCATCCACTCATTCAACCTTGGGAATGGTGTAGAAGATTCGTATTTCATTGATCAAACTTGAAAGTAGTGAGACTCATGTAACGTCTTCAGATGGAAACAATTTCAGGGTTCAACTTAAATGCCAAAGCTTTAAGCAAATCTATCTTTGCCTAATTTGTTAACTATCTTGAAAGCCACATATATAAATAGATTAAAAATAAAATTGATGGTTTCTTATAGGCCACCGACATTATGAACCGCTAGATCGTAAATGTGTCGCTTTTCAAATCAATAAAATCTATACACATGTACCATTCCTTTATTATGTTTAGTGCATGAATCTGGTGCGTTTCTTTTAAACAAGTATATCACTACAAAGTAAAAATTAAAAATATGTGATGTGAGAGGAAAACTAATCACAAAGTTAATAACGGGTTTTGCAAAATATTTCATACAAATTTTCGATTTTGTTTTTTTTTTTAAATTATGGTATTACATACTCAACTAAAAGCATTCATATCTCGTTCTTTATAATTTTATAAGTTTATTTTTTATATTATATGGAATGATTGTGATTGACAGTGAGTAAACATGTTATTATTCAATCTCTATATTTGTCTATTTTGTAAGACACTAAATTTTTATTATCTTTGTAAAATGGTTGTAAGTATAGGAGACAGAAAAAATTATGATAAAAGTATTAAAAAGTATTATTTAATCTAAAAGTAAAGAGAAAATTTAATAATTTTGATGTAATTATAAGAATAATAATAAAAAATAAGTTGTGAATGCTCTAACTACAGACATAAATATATCAAAATTTTATAAAACAATAAACTTATTTGTTTCACATATTTATAGTAATAAAAACTTAAATATTGAGATATATATTTTTAATGCCGAAACTATTATAACACCCAACCAGTCAAAAAGATAGAAGGGGGAAATTAATTACAAGGTTAAGAACAGGTGATACAACCCATCTAATTTTACTTTCCATGTTCTTATATACATAATACATACCACAAATAGAAAAAGTTAAGAATAGAATCAAAAATAGTTTCCTGATGAAAACTTCTTCTAAAACGCACAATAAATTAAACAGCCAAATCACCCACCACAAAGACGTAATAATAACCTCGAACATAACTCTCTTTGCCTAAGAAATCGGAGCTGAATCCACCCATAACACCAAATTGCGAGATATATCATTATGTCATTAATGAATTAAGTTTTATCAAATAAGATTTAAAGTAAGAAACAAACAAGTTCTTACAAAAACTTTATTTTAGTAAATATTTTCAACACCTTTAGTAAATAAGTATTCCGCTAACTGAATACTTGTAAAATAAGTTTTACAAGCTCTTAATGTTTTCTTAACATTTACTAATTAATGCCACTCATGAAAAGCGTGATAGTCTAGCAAACAGTAGGTACTAAATTCATATATTTTTAATCTAACCTCAAAAGCTGAAATATCAAGATACACGATGATTCGCGTCATTTACTATTTTGATCTCCTTTTTCAGCAAGCCACCCCTCACATTATCGAGTTTTTAATGCTATAGTAAGACCACAGTTAGAATTATAAATTATAAAATATAATATAATATTTTCCATCACGGTGGCTGTTTAAGTGTTTATATATTCCAAAAAAAAAAAAAACTTGATTACTCAAAACGCAATACAAATAGTCAAATACTATTAGTAGCATAATCCTTAGTTTAGACCATAATCAGTTAATCACCCTATGGCTCAAGCCCACTTACACCTTCACATTTTCACAAACACTTTGCAGGCACCATTTTGCAAACATCAAGTGCGAACACCCTCGTCTCTTTTCAGTCGATCGACTAACTTCAAAATCGCCACTCAAAACAGATTCTTCAGGTCACTATTAAAGCTGTATTTCATCACAGTAACTGTTGATTCACTCAAATTTCTATTAATGTGCATTGTTTCCCCTTAATTTTTGTTAGAAGTATGTTAGCTAGATCTGAAATGTATTTGTATGATTATGTTAATCTCCTTAATTGCTGCTAATAATCAGCTTGCTTTAGTGTGTTTGAATCAGTCTGTGTGGTTGTTTCTGTAGATATTTAGCTCTTGTAGAAATGCTTATAGGCATATTAACACAAGACTAGAAGTTTGTATGAAGACACTTTTATCTTTAGTGAATAGACCGTAAAATGATCTAGTGAATCAAAAACCGTCATTAACATGAAAATAGAGTTTGTAGATTGCAAATATAGTTTCATCGACGTTTTTTATGTAACAAAATATGATTTCAAACTTGTACCATGGCGGATGGAGCCCTAATGTTTGATGGCTCAAATGCTCACTAAGAAAATAGTTCATCTATATAGTGACAGATTCAAGAATTCTAACTTGGATGTGTTATGATAACAAATTTCTTTTAGATATGCTTTTAAGTCTACTAATTTTTTGCATACAGCTTAATAAAATTATCTTTTTGGTATACAGCAGGCATATAGGCTAGACACATGTTGACAAATGACTATAGACCAAAAAGCTGAATCTTCCAAACTATTCCTAGCATTTAAAACCACATTACTGGCTCATATATTTCATCTCCTTATCATAGGTGTGACATATCTAAGGTTAACCTGAAAAGAAGTCGACGAGCGACAACAACGATGATGAACGAGAAGCAATCCGCAGAAAGGTAAGGTTTTAGCAACATAGTAGATGTGTTTAGATATGGCACATCAATAAAATATGAAACCCATTTCGTTAAAAAAAGATTTTGTGATGATTTTTTATTGATTGAGTGTGTTTTTAGGTATGCAGTTGTGACTGGAGCAAACAAGGGTATCGGTTTTGAGACTGTTAGACAACTAGCAGTTTCTGGCGTGACAGTCGTATTGACAGCGAGAAACGAGAAAAGAGGTACAAAGGCCGTGTCAACGCTCCATGGACTTGGTTTATCTAAAGTACTATACCATCAGCTTGATGTACAAGACGCTCAAAGCATCCAAGCGTTGGCTAATTTCATACAAACCCAATTTGGAAAGCTTGATATCTTGGTAAAGCTATTACCTTTTATGAGTTTTATGACCATGAAGAGAAAGTATACAACTTTTAGAGCTTTTGGTTACTGTTTTATACTTTTATGTAAATTGAAAAGGTGAACAACGCTGGAGCTTCTGGAGTTATAGTTGATGAAGATGGTCTACGCGCTCTAAATATAGATCCAGCATCTTGGGTAAGTGAATTTATATATTCATTATACATCACTTCCGTTTGAACGCGAGTTTCTATATAACAAGATAAGATTTGACTTGAATCTAGCTTTCTGGTAAGGCCACAAACATTGTTCAAGACGTAATGATAACAACCTATGACAAAGCAATGGAATGTCTCAGCACAAACTACTATGGTGTCAAGAATGTAACACGAGCTCTCCTTCCACTCCTACAACATTCAACTTCTGGTGCTAGAATCGTTAATGTCTCTTCCCTTCGAGGTGACTTATGGGTAAGTTCTGTTTCATTAGAACATTTTTTGATGGTTTCCCCATGTTATATAACAATTGTATTGTACTATTCTTATGTCAGAGGATACCAAATGAACAAGTAAGAAAGGAACTTGGGGATTTGGAGTCGCTAACTGAAGAGAAGATTGATGGGTTTGTAGAGAAGTTTTTGTGTGATTTGAAAAACAATGAACTTGAAGTCAACGGGTGGTCAAAGATGCTGCCGGCTTACAGCGTGTCAAAAGCCATGCTCAACGCGTACACTCGAGTTCTTGCAAAGAAGTACCCGGAGATGTGCATAAATTGTGTACATCCTGGATATGTAGACACTGATATAAATTGGCACACAGGTACCATGACATTGGAAGAGGGAGCACAAGGGTCAGTTATGTTGGCTCTTTTACCCGAAGGAGGTCCTACAGGTTGCTATTTTGATCGTACGCAAGTTGCTGACTTTTAACCCGGTGTTCTCATGGAGGAATTTAGTTGTTAAGTTGTTTTTCTGATAATCAATAAGTTTGTTGTCAAGTTCTGTTGTATTAAGAAGGCGAAATAAGACACTGTTTTTTGCATCATTTGCGACAGCCAAATTCTTAGGGCATTTAACCTGTATTTTTGGACCTAAATGATTCTGAAATGCTCAAATGGCATTGATGAATGTTATTATGGCTTCCACTTCCTAATTGTAAACAAAGAAAGCTAGCATGGCGAAACTGAGACCTACAAGAAGGCCAGAAGTTTTAAATGTTAGTAGTATGTGCGATTCTACTTCTTTAGTACCATACCGTCTGTACAAGAGATTGTTCTTCAACAAACAAAATCCCGCACCAAACTAAAACTCTAATTTCTGGATATATTCTTTTAAAGTTAGAAGAGATCAAGCTTTACAGGTGAAATGGGGGTCATTCCATTCAGCAAACATACGACTAGATAATATCCACATATTCCTCTGTTTGGTTGTCCGTTCCTGTGATGCTTCCTCTCATGCCCATTCCTGTACCATACTGATTGCCGCCATACAGTATCAAGCCCCGGGCTCCCACGTCTCCGTCCATTGCTTGCCCACGTGAGAACCGTTGATCTCCACCTGATTTAAAAAGTAGAATCATGAATGATAAACGTGTCTCTAAAAACAAAAAATGGTCATGTAAACATGATTATTACCACTATCACTGTCAGATGCATCAGCAAGCTTAGCAATGACATCAATCAGTGCTCGTTCATGTTCCTGCATCATGCAGGATACAAAAAACATCATTAATTTTGGCATGGAAATAAAGTTGATTATATTAATTCATCAGTTTTGATGTAATAATATACCTTGAGCATTTTCTTTGCCTTTTCTATTTCAAGCAGATCGGGATGAGTAGCATCGAACACCTTTTCTACCTGCGGTTATTTACAGTGAATAACTTTTTGTGAGAGAAGATATAACACAAATTAAGATCGTCATTATAATTAAAAAGTAAAAGTACCTCCTTTATAAGAGTGTCAGTATGGAGTATCTCTATTTCATCAGAAGCCTTCAAATGATCACCATTCTGCAAGGGTGGTGTGTATCCTTTTCTAGATTGTTCCTTCGAGTTCCCTCTACCCCTTCCACCTCCGTGGCTCACTTGATTACTGTATCCATGGGGCCCACCATGACTAACTTGATGGTATCCTGAGTCCTCACCTAGCCATTGGATATCCTCTGGGGGAATCTGGGATGAATCATTGTTTAAACTTTAAATTAAGCAAAAAATTTCGTATTAATTTGATTACTGCATGTAAAACTGGTTTGAATATTGATTTATTAGAAGAGGCTTACACTAGACTGAATATAAGATGGAAGCCGTTATACGAGTAACATAAATGGTGTTAACAACTTACCTCCTTGAGACTGACCCATTCAAAGCTTTCTTGTGGTGTATTCTTGTTATAGAGCAAAGCATGCCGGCCCTACCAAGATTAATGATATAAACATTGATAAATGCTCGATTTAAATTAACTGAAGATGTAGCATCTATACTTTTAAGGCAAATCATTTTAAATCAAAACAAAAATGGATCATTTCTGTTACACATTAAATATACAAGCCCAGGCAGAAAAAGGATGTCTGCAACTGAGATGGCAAGCAATTTCTTCCACTCATCATAGTTCATGAATAAAATAAGTTTATTTCCTAGTCATGACTCCATAAATTAGGACTTGCGAGCTATCCTAGGTTTTTGGTATCCAAAGTAGGAGAAAAGGTATTAAAGTTAAGAGCGCCAAAAGAGACAGTGCTTTAAACAGACAATAATTTAGAACAAGACCAGAGGTTGAGCTGATTCAAAGAAGAATGAAATTTTTTCAAAAGAACGGTAAGAGAAATTTCAAAATGGAAAGGAATTTAAGAACGTCAATTGGTCGGAAACAAAACATTAATTTAGAACAAAACCAGAGGTTGAGTTGATTCAAAGAAGAATGAAAAATTTTCAAAAGAACGGTAAAAGAATTTCAAAATGGAAAGAAATTTAAGAACGTCAATCGGTTGGAAACAAGACAATAATTTAGAACAAAACCAGATGGTGAGCTGATCAAAGAAGAATGAAAATTTTGCAAAAGAACAGTAAGAGAAACTTCAAAATGGAAAGAAATTTAAGAACGTCAATCGGTCGGAAACAAGAAAGTGAAAGTTATCGAACAATAAAGCAGCAAATACACTTAAACCAACTTACAAAAGGATAAAGATATTATAAAAAACCACATCTCATATACAAAAAAATAACAAAAAATGAAGATTAGCAAACTAATTTCAAATATACCTGTACAGGGTTGTAGTCAACAATGACAGCCTCATAGAAGTTATTGTCATCGGGCCATCTAGTTCGAAGTTTCCTCCCAATCAATTGATCCTTTGTACCCACATCACTTGCTTCATTTGCAAAAGGAACAACAGTCGAACCATGATTTGAAACCATTCCCCTCGGAGTTCGACCAGTTAAAGGGTACCTTGGGGACTTCATTGAAATTCAACATGACCATCAATCAGTCAACAAAAGTAATAATAGAACCATTACTTAACATCACAGTAAATTTAAAATTCTTAACCAACTCACAGGCTTAGGGGTTTGAATTCCACCTCCCAAGCCAGGAAACGATTGGGTAGGTAAAGAGAGGGGCATAGATGTCTTTTGCCTCTTCCTTGATGCTGAAACAGTCGGACTCAGTGGAATCGGGTCATGAATAGATTGAGGGATGCTGATCATTGCACTGCGGGACCCTCCTGAAGTCCTCCATTCCCTGATCCTTATGATGATGTCATCAGTGTTTACCTTTGAGAGTAATTCTCTATGCTCATCATCAGAAACTCGTAGTTCTTTTCGAAGTTCTGTTATCAATCCTTCCTTTTCCTGATATATTATTATTATTATTTATTAATATTTACAGAGCAGTTAAGTTTGCTTGGCATAAAATGAACCAAGTATAGAATAAATATTTGTAACAAAAGTCTAAATCATACCCATGAAAGGGCATCAGACTGTGCTTTGAAAGCTCGTAGCACTGAACTGTAAGCTACTTGTTCAAGGTAATGAATCTGGGACTCCATCTCATGTTGCATCATTTTAAAAGCCCAATCCAAGAACCCTATACAATAGTGTTGATGTAAGTTCATTATAGCAAATATATACTAGATTGCTAATATGAAATATTCAAATGTATAGTGCTCAGATTAAACCTGTCATAGCAATAACTAGTTTCTCAGTTCAAATTATTGTTAAATCCAAGTCATCCAAGATACTCATCACTAAGTGTTTAATGCTACCATCTTTTCTTTTGCTCTGTTTCATTGCTAAGTAATTAATTGTTCTAGTTAACCGACATGTGTTGCATTTAGAAGGCTGGTAAGTACATTGTGCTTTTATGAATATATTGGTGAAAAATCCACAAACAAACAAAAGAATGTGTTGTCAGATGAGTAAGACAACAAGGATAATTCTTCATATAAGAAAAGAAAATGTACTACCTTTTTTTATAAAAAACATACTTGCAGGAAAGAACCATTCAACGGCACTAATCTAGAAATAAATTGACAAATAAGATGATAAAAGAAAAAAGGAAGGTTCACCAAAGGAGTGTTTGGATGTGCGCTTTGAAAGCTGTTTTTAATTTATAGCGGCATTCAAATATTAATCAAATAAGTAGTTGCAACAAAGTGACTGAAGCACCCAATAGTTAGACAATTTTACATCTTACCATGAAAAATTAGCTTCATTGTGGCAAATCTTTGCCTGCATCCTAATCTATTATTCTTTTGGGAAAATTAAAGAACAAGTAAAACCAGATCTGGCCAAAACAGATTAAAACTTATATGCTACACATCCAAAAACCTCCAAATTTCTGATGACGTTGATTTTTTATTACTACTAATAGATAAAGTTAACTTTGCTGAAACAGAACATCCACACTATTCCGCATGTGTTCATGGTACAAGTGCTTTGTTTCACTGAGGTAAGTAAACTCCAAGAAAGGACCAAAACAACTTCTTTATCTATCAGTAGATACTATACATACTAATTTGAATGTACATACTAATTTCTTTCTGAACTGCTGTGTGTTACATCTTTTTTTTTACGAGTAATGATACATATGCCTAAATATCAACCTAAATGTATGCCTAATGCCCTAATGCCTACAATGCTTGACACATGCTCTCCCTCACCATGTCCTTTGATTTTTCCATATGTCTCAATCTCCTTGTTGGACACACTTTTAGGCACACAAATCATTCCTATATCTAGACATACCCTCATGCCCTAGCTATAGGAAAAAGGAAGCACGGGTAAAAATAATAACAAACTCTTCCTGACCCCAACAATCAATTTACCTTCAAGTCAAGCTATTAGCTAAATTAAGATTTGAGAATTAACAAAATCGTTCAAGTAGAAGGTCAATTCGAGCAGTTGCAAGATATAATTTTCAACATTACTTAGGAAAGCAATGCGCGTTCTCAAAACTCAAAACCCTAATTACAAAACTAAAACACATAAACGGAACCCAAAAAACCACCCAAATTAAGCACACCGCAGCCGAATTTCACTTTCTCGGTGCTTAAACATGATTTCCCTGTAAATCCCCCTACCCCCGACCTTTCAATTTTAGGTAAACAACAGCTCAAAGATTAAAAAACCAATTAACCCAATAACAACATTCACAAACCAATTTTTCCACCGAAACCCTAACCAATCTACAAATTACACAAAAAAATGCAAACAAACGGATGGGAACAACTGGAAACGATCAACTCACCGCTGCAGGAATCAAATCGAGAACACCGGATCTTATCACAGATGGCAAAAGGAACCCTAGAAACGAGAGGAATTGATGCGAATTTGCTTAAGAGTCTGATTCAAACGAAGGAGTATAGTGCTTCAATGTGTGTGAAGAGCTTTTGTAGCATTTTGCATGAATTTTGTGGGAGTGATGGGGATTTGGGTTTGAAAATGGTGAAAAATTGGGGGAAGTGATGGGGTTTATATAGAGGGACGATAAGCAATTGGATATTGGTTACCATGGGAAACGAAGGCGGACATGAAATTGTTTCCGAATTGGATTTTGTTTGTCGCTGGGGTTCCGCTTTTCTCGTGATCGCGTATTGGGCCCTCCAAGTTTTGTGAATATGTACTATTTAGTCCCTGTCAGGTTAGAATATGGAGAATAGACTATAGAGCCAAGGTGTTGCAAACTGGTCGAGTTGTTTATAAGTTAATAAAGATCTAATTCATTAAAAGTTTGAATTGGAATTTAGGGTTGTTACTTATTAAGTAAATAATCTTGAAAACGAGTTGTTTAGACTTTAGACTAGTGTCATGTATTGTGATATATATATATATATATAACGGCAAACTCAATACACAAGGCTCTCGCATGCGTAGGATGTAGATCATACATCCTTATCATATATTTTTGCAAGATGATGTTTATATATTTTGTTATATCTTTATTATAATTACGCATTATGTTTTATATAATAATTAAGGGGTACGTGGATTAATTTAGAATAAAACCAAAATACACGTAAAATTAAATATGAGCTCGAGCTTTGAACTGGATTCTTAAAATGAATAGCTAAAATTTTCAAGATGAAATTTATTTACCCCAAGTTCCTAGGGATACTTCTTTTACTTGTTATAAATTTGATTACTCATTATAGGTGGATATTGGTCTATTGGATAACTTAAGTGTAATGATCAACTTATGCTTGTCGTCTTGTCGATGCATATATTTAATACTATCTAAATGTTTATTTGCTTGACTATCACTATTTTTAAGAATTTAAGTCATTATAATTATAATTTATATTAAACTTTAAGATCGATTACTACAGTAGCTGACTTCTATTGGCTTTTTTTTTTCATCTGCTTTTTAACGCTTGTTTTCTCTAGTGATGCTATCTTGCTCCCAAATCAAACACGTATCAATACACGATTCCAATATTGATGAGATATACATAGTTTTTCTCATCTAAACTGCAGAACTCTTCATCATCCTTAGTCTAGTAAGTTATTCGATTAATTACGTTATCAAATTGTTTTCCATAGATTATGATAAAAATAAACATTCAAGACAATGAATCAAATTTATTCTTATCATGTTAAAGTGTCATTTTCCATGTGGGTATATTTCAAAAAAAAATGTTCATGGTTATGATTTATGTTAAGTAATATGGTTTTATATTTTATAAAATGTTGGCTGTTATTCACTTGTTTTATATATTAGTTTAAGTTCAATGGTTTAATGATGAATACTTAGAACGTATAAGACAATGTTGAAGTTTTAACGAGCGGTGACTCATAAGAAATGCAACATTGATAGTTTGTTACTAGTGCTAACATTCATTAAATAGCTCCCAATGTTCCATCCATGGACCATGTTGTGAATCATGTTAATGGCAAGTCGCCATCATGCAATAATGCTATTTAGGTAAACTGTGGGAACGTAGCTTGTAATTTATTGATATTAGATCGATAACAACTCAATTAAATCTAACTCGACCATGTTTAGCTTAAGATGGTTGACAAGTTCGAATTTTCAAGCCAAAATACACTCATAAAAGTAAGGAAACAAACAAACAAACAAACATACCCAGTATATCCCACTAAAAGCAGGGTCTAGGAGGGGTAGGTGGTGGCGAGTCTTTCCTCCGTCTAGAGAGATAGAGAGACCGTTTCCAAAGACCCCCCGGCTCGAAAACGATAACAAACAGATTTTAACGCATACAACACATAAGTATAAAACCACATTTGCGTTTAGACAAGCATCAGCATAATCATAAATAGAATGATAAGCATAACAAACAGGACTATAATGTATACAACACAAACGCATACATCCCATAAGCATATGTATAATTAAGTGCACAATCATAACAACCCAGAGATAGTGTAAACAAGAAAAAGGCATCGTGCAACACCTATACAGAGCAAAAGTCGATAGCCTACATATCACGCAGGGGGTCACGAAACAGGTCAACCTCTACACCTCCTACCAACAGAACCCACTAGAAGTCCTTAATTTTAATTCTACGTCTCCATGTACTCCTATCCCCGATCATGTGGTGCAACTGTATCATATCCCGCCTAATTATCTCATCCCAAGTCAACTTAGGTCTTCCTCTACTCCTCCTACCATAAAAGTAAGGAAATCAACTAAAATTTGATGCAATAACATTAGCCTATGTAATGCTCGACGATGAAAGCCACACAGTAAGAACGCCTAAAGCTTAATTCCCTATATACCTTCTCCTCTAGCGGCCCACCCATGAATCATAAAGGTCTCTCCACCTCTGCAGTATTCATTTTGGTATTGTCAAAGTGGAGAGACTATTGAGTTAAGTGACTAGGTGAGATTTCAATCATCAAAGGAAATATAGCCCAAATGGTACAAAATGTTAGAATCTTGTCCCTCGTAAGTTGTTAAGGACTCAAGTCTTATTATGAACAAATAGCATAGATTTAAAAGTGGTTTTAATGGACGCATTAGTCGGCCTTTAAAAAAACAAGAGTTCAATCTTACCAACATTAGATGGTCAAGAACTTGTATTTTCTTAAACAATGATAAATCTACTAAATAATAATTATACTTTCATATTTGAGTTTTTGTGTAATACTGATCGCTTAGCCTTTTATTAATATTTGACCATTGTTTTGTTATAAAAGTTGATCCCTTTGACAACTTTAAAATTTCGCATACTATGTCTGTTTTGGATTTAATGCATTGTCATTGACAATGCTACTAATTTCTACCTGTTAGCATCATTCACCATCAACCACGATCAGCAATATATATTTAAACAACTAGATGTTATTCTGCCTATCCTACTCCACCTATTTTACACTGCAATTAATTTTACACCAACCAACAATAAGTGGGAGTGAACCGTTGGCCTCAAAAGGAGTTTCACCACTTTAACTCTAAATGAAGTTGTTGCGAGAGTGAAATTCTAAAAACCAAATCAAGCATAAAACTAAATATTAAATCCATAGGACCTTAAATCCGAAAAGAAATATTGAATCTGATACAAGAGTACAAACCTCCCGCATCTACAGGACCTTAAATCAAATACCTTTGGATCTCTAATGCTGAAATGAATCTCTTACAATGCGAAATGTTCTCGGGGCAAGTGTCTTCCAATGGGCTTCTCCCCAATCTGGTGAGTTGAACATCAATTTCAACACAATGTATGCCGCGTGTTGAGTTGGCATCCTTCTGTTTCACATATTCAACAGCAATGCTGTAAGCCATGAGGCCCAAGAACATGAAATGATTTAAGTGATGAATTATATAAAGAAAAGCACTTTCTTTAATAAATTTATTGGAATGTTAGAAGCATGAATTTGTTGTGCATTATACCCAAAAAACAAAAAGTCTTTCCATCATCTCTACGGTGCAAGTTTCCTCTGGTACCATGAAAATGGTAGATGATGTTTTGACTTCTAGTGATCATCTTCGTTAATGCCAGGACAGTTAGCCAAAAGTGCATCCATTGATTCATACTGGAAATAACAGTCAACAGAAATTAGAGAGACAAAGGGGAATGAAGAAAAAATAAGGACCAAAAATCATGATGCTGCCAATCATAACATATCATGTTACCAGACTAAGCTAACAATCGAATGTGTGTGTGCAGGTGTGTATAACTCACAGATCATATGCATATATACTGGTTGAATATGATTAAACCTGAAAGCATAAACGGACAACACACCTGACATCCACAAAAGAGACAGTACTGAAAATTATCCCTCAGCTTCAACAAGATTTCATGCAAATCCTGCATTAGGAGTAGCTGTGTAAATTTACAGGATTTAAAATGATGATTTCAATAACCTAAAGTAACCTCAATTCATCAATAATTTCATTTCGATTAATTAATCTATGACTCTGTCACTCTAGAATTGTGTATCACTTTACCTTGGGAAGCTTTCTTTAATAAATCATCTACTAACTTTCTTGAACTCTTGATATTTGATGCATATATATGGTGAACAAAATGTTATGTTGATGTAATCAAAACATGAAAAGTTGGCAAGCAATAGAAAGTGAATGGGACAATGATGGGGCTTGTTATATTGATTAAAGATACAACAATACTAATATAGATAATATATGCGGATCAAATAATATGCTTTCAAACATGATTTATCATCAAAAGTATTAGAAATGTTCATTAGGATTCTACCAAATATATGTCAATTACATGAAGACTCGTAAGATTTCATATTGATGAGAAACATGCTATATAGTCAGATTTTTTGAGTTACATACAGTGTTACAGTGCAGATCATCAAGAATTAGAGTCATAAGTGGTACAAGTATAATCCAAAACAATAAATCTAAAATATGTGGAAGTGTTAAGACACTCAAATAAAGAATCTTAATTTCAATGCATGTTATCTAGGTAAGTTACAAAGACCTAACACAAAGATCTACTCATAACAAAACTGAACAATGATGTTTTGACTTCTAGTGATCATCTAACAATTAGCTTGATATGCGTATGCAGGTATATACAGAAGCATCCTCAAATGTTAACTGTATGCTAAACAAATCATTAAATCCAATCAAAAACATCAATGAGACGCCCATGTCAGATTCAATTATTCAAATAGACATAACCATTTACCTCTTCTGTAATCACTTCCTCTTCTTCATCCTCTCCATCATCACCATCATCATCTTTCTTCTCCACCTCCACAACCTCTTTATTCTCCAATTGATCCAACACCCCTTTCGCCTTATAAAAATTCACAACCACCCTCTTATTCCTCCACCTCTCCTTCACCCGACACCCGAAATCCGCCATTAACTCCTCCTCTTTCCTCTTATTCTCCCTAACCAACTTCTCCTCCTTCCTCATCTTCTCCTTCACAGGATCCTCCCGCCCAATCCCAGCTCTGGACCTCCGAATCTCCAATCCCACCGGCTCAACCCGACCCGAACCACCCAAACCAGACCCAGGGGTGTAGCCCATCTGTTTCAACATCTTGAAACCAATGTTCGATTGTGGGAGTGCTGATTCTAGGTTAGCTAGGGTTCGTTCGTCCTCTTCTACTTGCTTGATTTCTCGCTTGAGTTTCCTTTGCTCCTGCCAATTTCGAACTTTTGGTCTCTTCTTCGAGAACTGTAAACCAATTGCTTTATTGCTGGTATTGATGCTAGAACCCTAATACGAATTGAAAAGTTAGGGTTTTGAAACGTATGCGTTTGATGTGTACAGGATAGTTGCGGTATATCGAATTGCTTACCTTTTGGGCCGGAGGATTTGCAGAGGTTTCGGGTTGGGATGATAGAAACTTAGAGAGGTCGCCCATGTAATCATCTTCTTCCTCCGCCATTGCTGCAACTTCTCGATTGGTAACCTTTGGATTGATCTCTGTTTTTTCAGAATTGCGCTGCAATTTGAATGATCAAAAACCCTAGGGCTTTTTTTTCGGGATTAATCAAGTTATTCGATACCAGGAGGTAGAGGGGCACATATAGGGGTCATTTCAAAGAATCCGTTAAAGTTATCGATCAATTTAATTAATGGTTAAAATGGTTATAATCAGTGCGGTAATTAATTAATTTGGGAATGTTTGATAACTTGTTAATGAAACTAGTTAGATTTGATGACTAGCTGATTAACCGTTTTTAATTGGTTAAAAACTGATTTTTATTATTGTTTACGAACCAATTGATCTTCCGAATACTTTAAAATGGGTACGGTCTGAGTTGAATAGATTGCAAATCGGTTTCTACAAAGCGAGTATCAACCGTTTGGTTTTTGAGTCTATTAGCTTTTTTTTACGGTGAGCCTCTACCCAAAAGTTCATTCGGATCTATGATGCAATTAAGAATATGCTTGAGTATTATTGATGATAGGCTTCAAATCTTCTTGTTGTTGAAGGTGTAGGTGGGTTTGGGCTATTGAGTAAACATCATGGTTTTTGTTACCATAATCTAACTAAGGTGACACTTTTAGTTCAATGGTTTTACTTTTATCTTTTTATTCAATGTGGTTTTCAATTAGTCTCAATTACTTATGCGGACTTAGATTTATAAGAAATAACTAAATTACTTCTATAATTAAAAATAAAAAAATATTAAAGTATTTTGATGTATTTTATAGGACCAAACAAACATAAACATACCCAACCCCTCCCAAACTACCCGACGAAGCCCCCACCATCTGTGTAATTAACTCAATTTTTTATTAAATTTACATAAAGGGTCCTGACTAAAAAAAGAGCAATTTGATTGTTTTATAAATATTTAATAAAGAGGCTGGATGGTGTTAAATCCTCATATTGATTATGACATACTGAATAACACAGTAACTAAAAAAGTAAAACTAAAACTTATAGGTCAAACTGTTTTTTTAACCAAATTAAAGATGCTAAACTGAAATTTACTCTAGACTATTCTTTTAAGAATCAAGATGACTCACCTACACATACAATATCTATTCAAATAGTACATTAATTCCGAAACTTGAACTCATAACTAGTATTAGATTTCAAGAAAATTACTAAATAAAATATTAGAAAATCTATATTTTGTGCATTAAGAACCTTTACGCGTATATGGATCCGATTAAAATAATTGACACATAATATAAAAACCGTGGCCTTTCTGTATCAGAGGGGAAATATTAAAAATTACGAGTCCAACACCTGTGTACAACCTTAAAGCACGAATTACAACATCTTTGATGTAATCCTCTATTTGTATCACCAAAGGAAGCGCGAACGTAACAAACTAACGGTTCGTTTGCTGACGTGGCACTCTATATTCTCTTCATTCACCTCTTGGTCACTGCGACTCACCCATTAAAACCCCTCTTTCTCTCTCTAAACACTTTCTCTCACTAAAATGGCGAATTACAGAGAACATGCTTCTTCGAAGGTATATCAAAACCCTAATTTTCTTCAAAAGGTTACATTGATCGCTTTTGCATTAGTGGGTTTATGCTTTTGATTCATATAGTGTTCGTATGTTTATGTATCTCTTAGTCTCTTGCATTGAATACTTTGTTTCAATTGATCTGAATTTTGGGCGAATGTGGATTTCTTTGAGAATACGTGTTTCTGAAGTGATTAATTGTGGTTCTCTAGTTTCTAGTATTGATCCATGTGTTAATTTGAAATGGAGTTCGTGCCGTATAATCATGCTGTGTTTTTTTGTTTTTTGCAGGCGACGTGTAAGGAACTCTTGGTTAATTTGTCTACAGAGATAATATCAACGATGACTTGCTGTAGATGTTTGTACTTCAGTGTGTTTGTGATATTGATGCTTCTGGTTGCACAGGGTTCTGGCGATAGTGACGATAGTGATAATCTCGAGGGTATTTTTTCTTAATTCTTAGAAACCCTTGCTGGTTATTTACGAACTACATCTTCTTAATCATGTTTTTGCTAGAGCTTTGATTATCTTAATATGAATGACTGCACCATTTCATGGTATTAAGATTTAGGTTTTATCAATCTTCAGACTGTCAAAGAAAGTAGAAATTCCTTTTTTGATTTAATTGACAATATTCATGTTTTAAAAATACATAATGATGGATTCTGGAAAAAAGACAACGGCTCAACTGATTATCTTTGTATTTACGCAGTGGCAATGAAAATAGTTCAATTTGGCTTTGTTGTAGAGTTTGTGTTATTTTGAATGATGTTTGTTTGCATACATGTAACGCATAACCCACATGCCGTATCACCATACTGCGATAACTGCTTGGTAGCCTAGGAAATTATTCCAGTCGCGGTGTTGTATGTAATAATTTTGTGTAATTTGGACAGTTAAAGCTCTTCAAGATCTGTATAGATCTTTTAATACTCCACCACAGCTCAAAGGATGGAATTTAAGCGGTGGTAATCCATGTGAAGAATCATGGACTGGAGTTTCATGTTCTGGTTCTTCCATCATCCAAATGTAAGTTTAAATATTTCCTCCATATAGTTAATCCAACCATTTAAAAGTGTCAGTGACTCTGTTTGGAATAGATGGAAGTTAACTAGGAGTATGCCTTTTTAATCTCTTACAATAAACTTACCTTCACTTACAGTAAACTTGACAACCAAAACATTAGTGGAAGCCTTGGTTACAAGCTCAATAATCTCATTCACTTGAAGCAACTGTAAGTTCTTTTGATCATGCAACTTCAAATTTCACATGAACTATATTGTATAAATATCCTACTATCTAAAATTTGGTGCTTCTAATACTAGGGATGTTAGCAACAACAACATTTATGGTGAAATTCCATACGGTCTGCCTTTAAATCTAACACACTTGTAAGATTCACTCTACTTATATTACCCTACAAGTATTTGTTGTTAAATATACTTATTTCATCAACTTATTATTCCATGTGAAATGCAGAAATTTGGCATGCAACAATTTAAGCCAATACATACCTTTCTCATTGACTTCCATGAAAAATCTTAAATATATGTAAGTTATCCCCAATCCGCTCATACTTAACTCAACTACTATCAAACAGACATGATCTTTCTCCTTGCAGGAACTTGAGCCACAACTTCTTGTCAGGGCCTATTGGCAATGTATTTACAGGCCTATCACTTCTCAAAGAAATGTATGATATGTCCTTGTTGTTTCAATATGTATATATGCTTGACTTTATTTTTCCAACCAAATGTAAATTAACTCTGTTTGAATAGGGACCTGTCCTACAACCAATTTATAGGGGACCTACCAAGTTCATTTGGAACACTCAAAGGCCTATCAAAACTGTCAGTGTGTCTACAGATTGATTAATATATACATGAACTGTATTTATACAATTGGGGTTAGTTTTATTGTTTTATGGAACAAATTTGCAGGTTCTTGCAGCATAATCAATTCACAGGATCGGTAATCTATCTAGCTGGTCTTCAACTAACAGATCTGTAAGTTGTTTATAGAGGTGTCAATTTTAACCCACTTATGAAAGTGGTGATGTGGGATGCAAGTTATTTCAACCTGGTCGAACGGGTCCAGTAATAAGAAATTAGCTAAAAGAGGAAAAGGTCAAATGGTAATATTGATATTGTAATGGTATTGCTTTTCTAATCACAAATAACACATTAATTGTCTATAAGGATGTTTTTAACGAGGACAAAATAGGGTTTTCAGGTTAATCAACCCAAACCCGCCTGTTTTGACTAGTACCAAAAACTGACCAGTTAAACAGTCCACCTGAGATGCTCATGTTGCCACCTATAGTTGTCTGTAGCATCTTTCAAGAGTCATCTGTATGTTTTAATGATACTAAATTCAAATCCATACAATGTCAGGAACATACAGGACAACCATTTTAGTGGTATTATTCCAAAACAGTTCCAGTATATACACAACCTGTGGTAAGCTACCACGATGAATGTTTCTCATTTTTTTCATAGTTTCTAAGTCATTTCTATGACCTTTAAATCACAAGTGCTTCGTCTTTATAAAGGTTTGGGGGTAATATGTTTGGCAAAGTGGTAAACGGTCCACCCTGGAATTTCCCTCTGGACAACCTGCCAGATCAGCCGAATATAACCTCTCCACCATCAATTGAATCAAGCGCAGTTAAAAGTTATCCGTTGCCTGAATCCGGGATGCATAAAAAGAAGAGAAGGGGCAAAATAGGTATTTTGATTGGTGGTGGTACACTAGTGGTTGCATGCTTACTATTCATGATTCGATTCTATAAATGTCATAGAAAGCTTAGAAAACAAGAAAGCAGTGAAGATTCGCTGCACTCTCTTCCACTCAGTATGGCCAGAGGCAAGCTCAAAGAGGCCTTATTCACTAGTCTATTCATATTGTTAAATAAAGATTATTGAAGATAATATATATTATGTATTACAGATTGTTCATCTGATGCCCCTGAGGACAGCCTGGAAATCTCAGCTATCAGCTCACCTAGTGGGTTAAGGCATTTTCGTCCAGCCCATACTAGATTTGTGAGAGTTAATAGAAGAAGAAGTTTTGCTAAGAAGAGTAAAACACCGATTGGTGCAAAACTATACACGGTGGCCGAGCTGGATTTGGCAACTAATAGCTTCAACCGAACTAATTTTCTAGGAGAAGGATCTCTTGGCACTGTGTTCAGAGCAGAGTTCCCTGATGAACAAGTACATCCTTGACACTACTTTATCTGGTGAAAACAGGTTTGGGTCAAATTGGGTGCTTTTTGTTCATGTGAATACATGTTGACCCGTGATATTTTTCCGTTCATTTAGTTGACTTCTTTTTATAGGAACATAGTGATTCGACTAAGAGTACCCCAATTAATAATACTCTAATTTTTGTAGGAATACGAATTAGGGGATTTTATGGATTAAAAATACACTGTGGTGACTTTGATCTCTTTGACACGTAAGGATACAACATAACCAAAATCAACTATGTCATTTAATTGTCTCTTTTCCTTGTGCAAGATGTTTGCTGTGAAGTGCATCAGCACAGTTGCACTCTCTCTTCTTGAAGAACAGCAATTTTTGGAGGTCATTTGGAATGCATCCCGTTTAAGGCATTCAAACATCATAACACTTCATGGGTACTGTGTAGAACAGGGACAACATATGCTTGTTTATGAATACGTAAGAAATCTCTCTCTTGATCATGCTTTGCATTCAGAAGGATACATGCCTTTATCTTGGGGCATTCGTCTCAAAATTGCTCTTGGAATAGCCCGAGCTTTGAAGTAAGCTTCTCATCTTTACTTCAAGGACTAAATATGACTAATTAATATGTGTTTCTCATTGTTGTTATTTCCATATGATCTTTTTCAGCTACTTGCACTCCATATGTGTTCCTCCTTTGGCTCACGGCAATCTGAAGTCTGCTAATGTCTTACTTGATGAAGATTTAACTCCTCGCATCTCTGACTGCTGTCTAGCTGTTTTGAAGCCCCTAACAATAAACAGTGCTAAAGCTGAGGTACATACATTGTTTGTTAGGCGGCAGTTTAGACCTGTTTACTTATATATGGATCTATTTTGGGCAGTGTTTACCCATACAAATAAAAATAGGTAAAACTGTAAAAGGGAATAGTGTCAAACGTGTTGAAAGTCGTTCAAAGTCTTTTTTTTTATAATGCTAGATTGTATTGTTAAAAGGTTTACATTATCATACATATAATAATGCTTTTGTATAAGATTTCTTTTAACCGAACATGGATAAATAAGTGTTTGCGGGTCAACCCAATCAGTTTTGACCAGTACTAAGATAGATCAGTAATTCATAGATCCTTACAATGATGATTTAAACAGGGTTCTGAAACGGTTGCTCCTGAAGACATCCAACCTGTATCTGGCAAGCAGAAGGATGACATCTATGCCTTTGGAGTGCTGCTACTGGAACTTTTAACTGGAAAGAGGCCCTCTAATACTGGGTATGCCTCACCCTATATCTTCATATATTCGACATCTATTGTTCAATAATATTTTGGTTTGTTTTCAACAGATATGAACAAAAAGAAGAGAATTCCCTAGTGCAATGGGCTTCTTCCCGTCTTCATGACAGTGAGTCCTTGGATGAGATGGTTGAACCGGCCCTCAGAAAAACAATTCCCCCAAAAGCGCTCTCAAGATTTGCTGATATTGTCTCCATGTGTACTCAGGTAGGCATAGTATTATATTGCAGTTGATAACAGTAAACGTGATTATTGATATGTGGCTACTGATTGATAAACGACATACATGGCAATGACAGGGTGAGAAGAATCTGAGACCAACAATATCAGAAATCATGGAATCAGTGAAGAATATGATAGAAGAATACCGCAGAATGAGAAAAGCAGAAGATACTGATATTGATCCATATGAGAGGTCTTTCCGATCAACACAATCACGCTTTCTTGGATCACCAACATTCACCTATATGTCTATATGATATTGCATATAATACACAGTTTAACCACGTAAACACCTATATGTGTATGCTAAAGTAGCAATTTTTTTTGGTTAAATACTACAGCCAGAACATAGAAAATGAATGAAACACAATATACACTGATCAAATGAATGTTTTTGTGTGTGTGTATATGGTGTGTTTATGATATATCTGTGTGAAGGACCATAATATACAGCCATGGATGTATGTGTATGTTTCTAAAGATTTCAACTTATTTCCTCATTTGTTATAGATCCTTACACAAGCTTTTTGAAAATCAGAATTTGTTTTAGAATACCATTTTCTAAGTAAATTCTTAAATTTGACGATTGCTGCAAAACCTAGTGTATGTTTTTGTCCACTACTTTAGCTTTAAAAATACTGAATATCACTATCTGCACATAAACCTGTAGTCTACATACTGTCTGAAATTTTACTTTGGGCAATTACATAATCAAACAAAAATATATTACTGCTTAAAACATAGTATAGCTCTATAAACTATAACTTGTAACACTCTTTTTATAATAAAATAGTTGAGTATTACAATTGAAAGAATTATCATATAATTTAAAATGAAAGTTTCGGTCGCTTTTTAGATGAATTAACAAAATTTACAAACTTTATAAAGATGTAAAACATTTTAAAATTTATTTACAAAATATAGTTGTGGATTACAACTTACAAGTGTGTATCATAAACATGATGTAAACAAGCTCTAAACTAACTGAAATAACTCCAAAATGTTAAACTATCTACGATATGACAGTCAAATTACTTATTGACTTTAAACCTCCCTGGACCTAGCGTAAAGTAGGAGTTAAATCAAGCATCAGATACATTCCAAAAAATCTATTTTAAACATTTCAAATTTTTCCTTAATAATTTTGCTTTAGGACCACTATAAACTTATTATACTTCTATAGTGAAAAAACACTGTATGTCTGATATACCACAACATGAAAATTGATTCGAGCATCATCATTGTGCGATGAACAAAGTTGTTCACCAAGTGACATGAGCCAAACCAACATTAGTTTGGACTTAAACTTGTAACAACTCAAGCTCATTCATAGATTGTGAGCCAACTCGTATATTGACATTTGATAACTTTGTATAGCTCTTTTTATACAATATCAAATAACTAGTAATAATTTGAATACACAAGTTCCAAATGGTATGTACTACGCTGTCAACATATAACAAAATTCAAGGATGAAGTTTTATAGACAAATTGGATTTTAATAATCCAAACTATTAACTATTACTTATTGGCCGATAATAATTTATACTATTGATTTGGCCGGTAACAATCCCAATTTTCATTTTTGCTATCAATAACAGCCCTGGTAGCATAATTATTATACATTCATATTCGATTTGTACTTATTTTAGGCTTGATTTAGCTTGTATGTTTTTTTTCATTTCGTTCGTAATCATTATTGAGAATGAAATCAAGTCGAAATCAAGCGTACATTTTTAATAATTATATTACTAGGATTGTTGGTAATAAAAATGAAAGTTAGGATTGTTACCGGCCAAATCAATAGTATGGATTATTATCGGCCAATGAGTAATGATTTGGATTATTAAAATCCAATTTGCCAATTTTATATAAGCTACTTACGTTTTAACTTGATATAAACTTTTAAAGTTACATGTGTCAACTAGCTCGAGTCATTACCGTCTAACCGAATTTTGTCGAGTTCTTAGTGATTTGAGTTAATAAAGAGTTGCGACACCACTTAATTGATGCGCACAAAATACAACAATTTTTATCTCACTCTCAATAATGATTTTGATTGATCTTGATGAGTTTTCGCAAATTCTCGCAATAACACAAGGTTCTCATTTGGACCTTACCCTATATAATATCGGAAAAGGTTCAAATGAGAACACTCTTTTATTGCGAGAACTTACGAAAACCCGTCAATATCAATGAATATCATTATTTTTTTTGTTTAAATAACATCATTACACATATAGAATATTATGATCTTTTATGTATATGTGTAAATTCGCAAGTGTAAAATAGTTTGCATTGGTGTAAGTTTTGCAAAAATATGCATATATTTGAAGTTGTGAGTAAAACTTACACCAATGCAAACTTTTTTACACTTACGAATTTACACATATACATAAAATAATATAATCTTGTATATGCGTAATAATATTATTACAACAAAAAAATAATGATTTTGATTGATATTGATGGGTTTTCACAAGTTCTCGCAATAACATATGGTTATTATTTGAACCTTACCTTATATATATGTAATAAATATATAACTCATGCTGCCACGTTTACAATTATAGCTCCTTAAGGTTCTTTTTTCCGTTTCCTTTTATTTTCAAACTTATTGCTTAACAACTTACATAAAACTTAAAATATCATTTTATTATTTTTAAGTTTTCATTGCTAACATATAAAACCTTTTCATATAGCTCACATTATACTTTATATAATTGAAGACTTTTAGGTACATAAAGGTTAGGTTAAATGTTCCTCATTTTACACGATACAATTTTGTGCTCCTGTCATAATACAAAGAACTTTAGCAATAAAATATACTATTTTTTTATCTTATAGTAATTAATAAATGGTATTATATATACGTTTGTGTATGTAACACAAAAAAAAAAGAATATTTTGGTTTTTTGTTTTTATTTTGATCACAAGATATTACATATTCTATTTTTTCACAAAATTTTCTTTCAATTTTTGTTATTTTTATTATTTCAATTTTAGGTTTGTTTATTAATATTATGTTTATTGTTGCATCTATGTTTGTATTAGAGTTTTTTGCTGCTCATTTTTACAACAATTACTACAGAATACGAGTCTTATAACAGAGTACACATTCGGGTTTTACGACAGAGTGACGCACACTTTTATGATTGGATATGCTTTACAATTTTATAGTGTAGTGATGCCCATTGCAAAATGTTTTTTTATTTGCGTTTTGATGTTCAAAGTTTGTGTTGCCGTTGATGGCCGGTGTTCGAGCAACATGATTGTTGTGCTCTTTCCGTTCTTTTGGGCTTTTTTAGAGTGTAGGGGTTGTTGTGTCCTACGTTTGCGGTCGGGTTTCTTGATGCTTAGGTTTTATGTCGAAATAACTGCCTTTACGATGCATTTTGGGTGTTGCTGTTTTGATATTTGAGATCGTGATGAATACCTGGGGCAAATCGCAAAAAGAAAATCTAGTAATACATAAAGTTAGAATATAATAGCTATTCTTTTTTTTATTTTTTTTTTATTTTACAAATACTCATAACGTGGAGGGTCCCGTGAATAACTATCATAAAGTTAAAGGGTCCAAAATCAGTTCTTCCAAAACCCTTGTCACTATTATTCCACCTTTTTCGTCCAAAATCTTCTCCATATGCTCATGAACCTGCACCCTCTAATCGTAAAAGTAACTCCATTATTAAATTATTGGTGCATCATCTCAAAAAAATATTGTCCAGAATCTACACAGATCTCCCTTCATCATTGCTCTTGGTAAGGTATATACACATTCCTCTGATATTCCCCTAAAATGTACCTATATTCTATATGTTTAAGCACAGCATTCGATGAACATTCATGCATTCATGCGTTTCAATTGTTTTTCTCGTTTGTTATTATGCGTAATTCAAATTTGCCGTTTTACACTTCACAATTTCACTTTTCAGCTATGAATCTTCGTCTCCATCTGTTACCATTAGTCAGATTTTGATGTTTTATCTGCTTGTTTTTTGCTTTTTACTAGTTTGAATTTGTTAGCTGATGTTTAGTAGATTAGTACTCTGCTGATGTATTAGTGTCACATAGGGTTTTGGTTTATTTGCTTTACTTTTTGCTTGAAAGCCAGAAGCACACAGATCTGAAGTTTAAAACTAAAGTATTTTCAGTTTATCAGGTCTTATATCTTAATCACTAGTTATGATTTTCCTTAATTGTTCAATTTAGTGGCCTGGAAGATTTTGATTTATAAATTGTGGTTTATTTCAGTTGTTAGAAAGCTAAGATGATGCGCAGACCTCCACCTGATGATTACTCCCTCAAGGAGACCAAACCGCACCTCGGTGGAGGAAAAACCACAGGGGATAAGGTCACTAGCACATATGACCTTGTGGAACAAATGCAGTACTTGTATGTTCGTGTAGTGAAAGCAAGAGATTTGCCTGCTAAGGATGTTACTGGTAGTTGTGATCCGTATGCTGAGGTTCGGTTGGGGAACTATAAGGGAACTACTCGCCATTTTGAAAAGAAATCGAATCCTGAGTGGAACCAAGTGTTTGCTTTCTCTAGAGAGAGGGTTCAGGCGACTATGCTTGAGGTCACTGTGAAGGATAAAGATCTTATGAAAGATGATTTCATCGGTTGGGTGTTGTTTGATCTTAATGAGGTCCCGAAGAGGGTGCCACCAGACAGTCCTCTAGCTCCTCAGTGGTATAGATTAGAAGATAGAAAAGGGAACAAGCTGAAAGGAGAAATAATGTTGGCTGTTTGGTGGGGTACACAAGCTGATGAAGCTTTTACTGAAGCGTGGCATTCAGATGCTGCAACTGTTGGTGGGGCTGATGCTCTTGCTAATATCCGTTCAAAGGTGTATCTTTCACCTAAACTGTGGTATCTCAGAGTTAATGTAATTGAAGCACAGGATTTGGTGCCCGGTGATCGAACTAGGTTTCCTGAAGTTTTTGTGAAGGCGGTTCTTGGACACCTGGCTCTAAGAACTAGAATATCTATGAGTAAGTCTATCAATCCTATGTGGAATGAAGACTTGATGTTTGTAGCTGCTGAACCGTTTGAAGAACACTTGATGTTGAGTGTTGTAGATAGGGTTGCACCTAATAAAGAGGAAGTTCTTGGAATGTGCACAATTCCTTTGCAGTATGTGGATCGGAGGTTAGATCATAAAGCTATTCACACAAGGTGGTATAATCTTGAAAAACATGTTATGATTGATGGTGAAAAGAAGGAAGTGAAATTTGCTAGCAGGATTCATATGAGGATTTGCTTAGAAGGTGGTTATCATGTTCTCGATGAATCTACTCACTACAGTAGTGATCTTAGACCGACAGCCAAGCAGCTATGGAAGAGTAGCATTGGTGTTCTTGAAGTGGGAATCTTGAGTGCTCATGGGCTATCACCAATGAAGACAAAAGATGGAAGGGCAACAACAGATGCATATTGTGTGGCTAAATATGGGACCAAATGGGTCAGAACAAGAACAATTATAGACAGTTTTACTCCAAAATGGAATGAGCAGTATACTTGGGAAGTATTTGATCCGTGCACTGTTATAACAATCGGTGTTTTTGATAACTGCCATCTGCAAGGTGGCGATAAAGGTAATGGTGCAAAGGATTCAAGAATTGGTAAGGTTAGAATTCGTCTTTCAACACTTGAAACTGACCGTGTTTATACACATTCATACCCACTTTTAGTTTTGCATCCATCTGGGGTGAAAAAAATGGGTGAGATTCATTTGGCAGTTAGGTTTACATGTTCTTCGTTGCTAAACATGATGCATATGTACTCACAACCACTCTTGCCCAAAATGCACTACATTCACCCCTTAACCATCTCCCAGCTTGACAGCTTGAGGCACCAAGCCACTGAGATCGTGTCCTTGCGGCTCAGCCGTGCTGAGCCACCTTTAAGGAAAGAGATTGTGGAGTATATGCTGGATGTGGGTTCCCACATGTGGAGTATGAGAAGAAGTAAAGCTAATTTCTTTAGAATCATGGGAGTTTTAGGTGGTTTGATTGCGATTGGAAAATGGTTTGATCAAATATGTAGCTGGAAGAATCCAATCACTACTGTTCTGATTCACATTCTTTTCTTGATACTGGTTTTGTATCCGGAGCTTACTCTCCCCACAATTTTTCTTTATCTATTTTTGATTGGCGTTTGGTACTACAGATGGAGACCAAGGAACCCACCCCATATGGACACTCGCCTCTCATGTGCAGACAAAGCACACCCCGATGAACTTGATGAAGAATTTGACACTTTTCCAACTTCTCGTCACCCAGACATCATCAGAATGAGATATGACCGATTAAGGAGTATTGCTGGAAGGATTCAAACAGTGGTTGGTGATCTAGCAACACAAGGAGAAAGAATTCAGTCCTTGCTTAGCTGGAGAGATCCTAGAGCTACAGCACTGTTTGTTATTTTCTGTTTAATTGCTGCTGTTGTTCTCTATGTCACACCTTTTCAAGTTGTTGCCCTTATCACAGGCTTCTATGTCCTAAGACACCCAAGGTTCCGCCACAAGCTGCCATCCGTCCCACTCAACTATTTTAGAAGATTGCCTGCGAAAACTGACTGCATGCTTTGAGAAAACTAAAACCAAAATGTATGCAACTTTCAGCTTCATCTTTGCTGTTCAGAGAAGGTATCAATCCTGGTAAGATGCATAAAATTATCTTATAACATTATTATGTACATCTTCTTGTTTTGGACCCATTCAAACTTGAACCTGTCACCTCCTGGCTTGTAGTTTTTTAGGCTGTGTTTTTTATATAAATCCATCAATAGTTTTATTAGTAGGCTATGTTAATTTTGTAATTGTTAAGAGAAAGACTTGTCACCTGTTTATGTTACATCTATTTCTTGCTCACGATCACACGAGCAATAATCCATATTTTTCTACGACCGTCTTAATTATTTGGTTTAGTTATCATGATTTGTGGGAAGTTAGGAGATGCCATGAAACTTGGTAATTCTATTTCTGTCCAAGGTCTGCTGTGGGACAGATATTATGAATAATGAGACAGAATGACATATCATCTTTTCTGCCACAAAATATACTTATTCTTTCTTGCTGGATTGTTTTGGACTTTGGTTTATTTTGTTTTAGTTTGAAATGACCAATACTGGACAAAATTGTAATGAGACAAATGGCACTACTGGACTGTATTGAATTCTTTAAGGTTGTGTTTGATTCATTGCATTTTTTAAAAGAAATTGGAATTCATTAAACAACTAGAATTTAAAATGGTGGAGGATTACGTCCAATGACGAAGTCATTTGAACTTTTGAAGTTAGACCGGTGAAGTTACGCTTAAGGTCAAGGGTTCGTGTCCTACTTATGACGGGTTGGTGTAACTTATTTGTGGTATAGAATTAGAAGTAGCTTAGATAAGTGTGAGTTGTTCTAAAAAACTAGAATTTAGAAGAATTGGTTTTTAAATTGAAAATTTTGTCATGATTTTATTCACAATTTTATAATTTATAATTTTTTTTATGTGGTTTAAACTTGTTTGTAATGCTAATGCTTCACTGGTTCAAGAACTGCTAATGAGTGAAAGGGAAAAAGAACTGAATTCGGTAATCATCAAGTTACGCAAGAACTACGTAGGCTTCATGGGCGAAGGTTAGTTGGGGCCCGGGTCCCCCTGTTTTTTCGTTCAGAAGTGGAAATTTATATGTATATCGTTCAAAATTTATATACTATTGAGTTCGGCCCTCTGATTTGGGTTCATGACTTTTGGCCCCCACTCTACTTTTGTTCAAGCTCTACCACTGGTAGGCTTATAAGAGAAATACATCATTTAAGTCTAACAATTGTTACTATGAGAAATGTTCTTAAGAAAACTAATATTTTTGTGAAAACTATAAAAACCAACAATATAATTTATAATTTTTTTTGTTTTTTTAAATGTTAAAAGGGTATCTAAGTATGTATTACATATATGTTGAACATATTTACGAGAATGAAGAGTATTACGTATACGTAACACTATGTCAAATGAAAACTTGTTATATGTACGTAAGCTACGTGTGATGTATATGTAAAACCATGTTATGGTTTTAATTTGGTCCCTACCCTTATCTATATATATACACACATATATACATGCTAGTGATGAAAAATCTATAACTTATATGACCAGTTTTATTTGTTTTCTCTGGCTTTCAAATTACTATGTGGTATACTATAATTACATATTCGATTTGCCTTATGAACGAATATGCAAAGCATAAGTTTCATGCTTGTTTGACTAATAACAATAAAATTTTCTAATATCTTGCCAAGAATAGCTAGGGTTTTTAGAAGAAGATGTCATTTGTTTGATGAGAAATAAAAAGGAATATGAAAAGTTCGAGTGGCTGAAGTTGAAGCAACTACTTTCGTAGTAACAGAAGAAAAGCAACGACCGGAGGGGGAAAGTTAGATTCGAAAAGAGTATTCATCACTTCTTTCTCTCATTCAAAATCGTGCATGAGACTTGCATCTCACACGACTCCTAAAAGATAAAAGAAAGAAGTACTCTTCTTTTTTATTTTTTGAATACCATCCCAGCTCCTTTATATAATACTGAATCTATTCGATTTTTAAAAAAGATTACTAATTCTTAACTTTTCAAGAAAATCCTTTATAAGTGATTGTGAATGACTGGTGTTTTTTAATTTTTTTGATTTTGGTTTCACAGGAGCAAGTCAGAAAGTAGAACCTTCTAATTTGATTAGTTTTCAATAATTTGTCTTTTTTTTTTTTCACCGGATGCTCCTATTATACTCGTAGTCTTTGAAGTATGAGAACTAACTATGTAGCATCTATACCAAGAATTCAAGTATTCTATATGCCATTAGTCTAATCCTTTGTAAGAACTACCCGTGACAACGAACTCGCAAAACGAATCTTTTATCATAAAGAGATTCTTTGTTCCTGACTTTGCCTCGTTTTAATTGTTATTTGCATAAGTAAAAGTTATGTCTTAGTATGAATGGAGATAACATTTTGCTCTTGCATGTCCATGGAGTTATGAAAAATCCAAACATCTCAAAGACGGATAGGAGATGTAGGAATTTATTGAACGAAACGCACTCCTTCGTTATGTTAGGAGTCCATTGATAATAAAGGTCTATGGAAAGCTTGAACTCGGTTCCTATAGTGATGAATATGAGCATAATTGAATTGAGATTTCTAGAAAATTATACATTGTGTATTGATAAGACCATTTAGTTATTCACTAATAAGCCATGTTTGAAGATGCTCATATACAGAATTAAATATGTCTCACTCACTAGTACTTGAGCAATTTTTCGTGTTGCTTTTATAGAACTTCCTTCTTGTATCAACAAATTATCACCCATTAATACAACACCAACCAAACTTGAAAATGATCTTTCTGATTTTTGAAGAATGGGGGGCAAGAGGATTGATCGAGAAAGATCTTTTGTTCTTATTATTAGATCATAATTGGATCTGCATATGTTTGGTAAAGAACATAACCTTCTCATTTTTCTTTTCTTCTCTTGTTATCCTTTCTTAGTTTTTTTTTTTTTGAACGGCAAATGTACGAACCTGTTTTGGATAATAAGTGTTATCTTAATTGGGTTCATTTATTCGTTTTCCAACCGGCACCACACCCCCAACCAACTCAGAAGGAAACCCCCTCTTGTTATTTTTTCTTAGTTAGGCCAATAAAATACAAGATATATTTCACTAATCTACTATAATGATAGGAAAAACACAAAACTCAAACACAACAAAAACACTCACATTGCTGAGTGACCATAAAAACTATAGTTTAAAAGTGACCATTCACCAAACGCTAAGGATTAGGGTGTCTTTTCTCTTGTTTAGGAGCGAACCACGAAACTCAAGACCTACAGACAAGACAAATATGATCGAGTACTTATTTTTGTCTATTCTTTGAAACCAAAGCCATATGTGACGTGTTTTTTTATATATGTTTGGATATAAACTTTAATTAAAACCGACATGAATTAATATGCATTTAATTTTTTTATTTATAGATATAACTTTGTTTTCTTTTTATAACTTTTATAAGATTTCAAATATTCTATTATGACATGTTAATACACCGTTGTAATATTGTATGTCTAAAAAATTCCAACATTCAATTAGGATGCTAATTTGATTCAAAAAAACCCAATAAGAATTTGATTCGGGTTCGATTTCGGTTTTATGGAGCTCCATTGGAGTAACTTACACCATCACAACCATCTCCTTTCCCACCCTATCACCGTCTTTCCCCTGTCACCACCACCACCACCACCACCGTCAGCGATCTGTATTATTATCAGAGGCGATACAATCAGCTTTAGGGCTTTCATCAACACAAGAAACCAGTAAGTCGGTGTCAATTGATAACAATCAAATTACGTTGTATCAGCTTTATGTTCACCAATCCCGAACGATCATGATCCATTAGAAGAAACTGTTTACTTTTTGAATTCTATAAACTTCAACATTCAATTGAAACACAAATGTAATCATAAAACCAAACGAAAACAACCAATTCATACAGCTAGACACCATACATCAAACGCTCTGCAATTCATAGCATACAATCAGCCCTAGATGGTAACCTCCTGAAGAAATTACTAGGTACCGAAGGCATCTTGCTTCGAAACCTAGGGTGCCTCAACACGTACAATCCCGTGACCAACACAACAATCCTGAACGGTGTCACATACAGAGCCACTGCCACAATCAAGCAGAAAACCACAAACAAACATGTTGCCCTAGGGTCTCTCCAGCTCAAAATAGCCTGAAACCTTTCACCCTGTGTTGCAATGTCACCAACAACTGTTTGAATCCTCCCCGCCACACTTCGGAGTCGATCATACCTCATTTTGGTCACATCCTGAGGTTTAGATGTAGGAAATGTGTCGAATTCTTCGTCTAGTTCATCAGGTTGAACAGCTTCAGCCCAGGATAATTTGGTGTCCATGTGTGGAGGATGTCGTGGGCGCGATCTGAAGTTCCATACGCCGATTAGGAACATGTAGAGAAAGACTGTAGGGAGGATTAGCTCAGGAAAACAAACTAGTATGAAGAATAGGATGTGAACTAGGATACTAGTGATAGGGTTCTTCCAGTTGCTAACATCTCCTAGCCATTTGCTCATTGATATCGCGCCTGAGAAGACGGATACGATTCGGAAGAAGTTTGCTTTGCTTCTTCTCATGCTCCACATGTGTGAATCAACATCCAGCATGTATTCAACCACTTCTTTTCTGAGAGGTGGTTCGGCTCGGCCCAGCCTGATCGCCACAATGTTCATGGCTTGGTATCGCAGACTGTCCAGTTGGTGTATGGTTAGAGGATGCTGGTAGTGCATTTTGGGTAGTAGTGGCTGGCTGTAGAGGTAGATCATGTTTGATAGAGATAAGCAGGTGAAACGAAAGGCTAGTTGTAGCTCACCAGTTTTCTTTAATCCTGTTGGTTGTAAAATAAGAAGGGGGTATGAATGCGTGTAGATTCGATCCGTTTCTAGTGTTGATAAGCGGATTCTTATCTTACCGATCCGGGCATCTTTTGCTGTTGCTGCTTGTTCTCCGCCTAAATGGGAGTTATCAAACACTCCCAAAGTGACAACTGTGCACGGGTCGTATACTTCCCATGTATACTGCTCGTTCCATTTAGGATTGAAGTTGTCGAGTATGGTTCGGGTTCTGACCCATTTTAGACCATATTTAGCCACACAATACGCGTCTGTGGTTTTCTTCCCGTCTTTGGTTTTCATCCCTTGGAGCCCCTGCGCGCTTAATATCCCGATTTCTAGTATCCCGATCGCTTTCTTCCATAACTGACGGGCCGTGGGGCGTTGGTCACTGATGTACATAGTGGATTCATCTAGTACATGGTAGCCACCATCAAGTGAAGCCCGGAGATGAATCCGGGTTGAAAATTTTTGCTCCATTCTTCGTTCGCCTTCCAGCAGACCAAACCCGAACTGTTCAAGATTGAACCACCGCGAATGAACTGGTCGGTGGTCTAACCGTTTCTCAAACACAGTAAGTGGCAAAACAATTCGACCCACGGTCTCCTCTTTTGAACCGGCCTTGTTTTCAAGCGTAAGCGTTAATGATTCTTCAAAAGGTTCGGCTGCTACAAAAACCAAATCTTCGTTCCATAACGGGTTTGTGGTTTTTGTTGGAGATAATTTGGTTTTAAGAATTTGATTACCAAGTTGAGCCTTTACAAAAACCTGAGGAGGTTGGGATTTATCTTCACTTTCAACGTCGTGTGCTTCGATCGCATTGACCCGAAGGTACCAAAGCTTAGGTGAAACATACACCTTTGATCTTACACTATAAACACCCTCCCCATGAACTGTTGCAGCATCAGAATGCCATGCTTCAGAAAACGCCTCGTCGGCCTGCGTTCCCATCCAAACTGCAAGCATTATCTCCCCTTTGGATTTCTTGTCACCCCTTCGGTCTCTAATCTGTACCATTGTGGCGCTAACGGGCTATCTGGTGGTACCCGTGTGGGGACTTCATTCATGTCAAACACCACCTTCCCTAAATAATCATCTCGCGATATCATATCTTTATCTTTCACATAAACTTCAAGAACCGTAGATTGAATCTTTTCTTTCGAAAATGCAAACACTTGTTTCCATTCTGCATAAGTTCTCTTCTCAAAATGCTGTGTTTTCCCTTTATAGTTCCCGAGTTTCACTTCAACATACGGGTCACAGCTTGCTGTTAACGGGTTTATGGGAAGATCGCGGGCCTTCACAACCCGAACATAAAGATAGTACATTTGTTCCACGAGATCATAAGTGCTCGTCACCCTGTCGCTGCTTATCCACCCGCTGCCACCCCGTATGCCGCCATGTGGCCACCTCTCACCGAGCTGTGGCTTTGTGTCCTTGATTTTGTAGTCGTCTTGGTTTCCCGCTGCTGGTTTAGAACTCATTTTGTATTCTTCTCCAGGAAAGAAACCAACAAAGCTAGTTATTATCAAAGATTATAGATTTTCAAGCAGAGATTATGTAAAAAAAAGTACCTATTTACTGAACTGAGCTGCAAAATCTTTTATATTTTTGTAGACAGCTTCACAATTGTGGTTTTATGGTCATATTTTGTTCATGGAAACTGAAACATTTGATATGAACCTTGTTTTTGTAGTTGTTCATTGTGAATCTTTGCTATTGTTATGCAATGAACCATCAAAAATATAGTGGAAGAAGAACCTTCTTAAAGCTGCTTTCTTTAGACGCCATATTGTAAATTGATACCTTTCTTCATATTTAGTCACTGGCTTTTTTGTATAATCATTGATGGAAAAAGCTGGGGTGAGGTTTGATCGAGTATATTATATAATTTGAGTCAAGAACACAGTTCCTCTGTGTTTGTGTTAAAACAACTTGCCTAACATATAAGCCACTTGGTTTAAAAAGTCGCACCTATGGAGTAAGGCGTTTAGGAAAACACATCAGGGTTAAAAAGGCGCGCCTCATGTAGTTCTGGGCGAAATTGGTTAAAATTAGGATGTGTAGGAGGTTTATATGTAAAAGTACCCAAACAGGTGAAGAACTTAACAAATAATACAGACGTAATTTTAGTTGTAAATAAAGTTTATTTGGTTGTACGTAGAGGTGCCTCATGTATATGATACGTGCGTTGCACCTTGGTTTTTGGGACTAAAACGCCTAGTGCTTGTTTAAACCAAGATAAGCCTACATGGGTTTCGTTTAATTCTATAACCGATTAAAGGGAGTTGGGCCTTTTAGTTCGAGTCAATAAAACAATAATTTGCATTTAAAATGTGACGAAAATAAGCCTATTGAAGTTATAATCAACATCTATGTGCAATAAGGCTTTGCCAGATTAAGAGAGATTCTCTTCAAAACTTGTCTCTTTGGTGATGGCAGTACTAGTAAATCTACAATCAAATTATAAAATGAAGTAATTAAAGAAGACCAAATTGGGGCGTACTTTGGAGTGTGGTAAGGTTGTTGTCACGTGATTTGGAGCTTATAAGGCTTTATGGTTCGAGTCATGAAAAATAATCTTTTATAAAAATACAGGGTAATGATGCGTATACCAGACTCAAGTCGCTTGACATCTTGTGGACCCGTAAATTACCCTAAGAAAAGCAAAATAAAGCAGAAAGGTTGAAGAAAAAAGATGCTTTTATCTTTATTCTGCCCTTTACATACTATATGTAATTTTCCATTGCATATATTCTCTACTTTCCATTGCATATATTCTCTCACACAATGTGGAATATGGTAGTAGCATAGTAGAGTAGTAGATATGGCAGCATCTTCACTTCCATGCTGGTTTTTATGGTTCTTTTCTATTTTTGGGCTTGGGTCTCTTCTTACTTAGATAGGGCCCAAAAGTCTGTAGGCCCCGTATAACTAGAGTCTAGAGCCCTAGAGATCTGTGCCCGAAGATCCGAACCGATTTGGGTTGAAACCGGATCCAGTACATATCAAACCCGGTTATATGAGGGACCAGTTTGGGTCGGAACTAGTTTTGAAGGTGGAAAACACAACCCGATTAGAATAGAGTAGGCTAGGGCCCAAATCGATTTGAGTTACTACTAGTTTTATCCCCCCAAAAAAAGTTTCTTTTCTTTAAATTTCAAAAAACTAATTTGAATATCTATTTGTATTTTTTTTATAAACTTGTCTTGTACGTTTAATAACCTTACAATTTTATAACACTTGGACTTACCTAAATCACGTCTACAAGTGGGTTTTGGACTTTTGGGGACGATTTCGGTGCCATGAGTCTCTGGATCAATCGTTGTTTTTGATGGGTGTATCTTCGAGTTGGAGATAACTTCAAGTACTAGTCATAATCAATGTCTAGTTGAGGTTGCTAGTTATGATCTCTACTTAAATTTACCCCAACCTGCCTGGAGTATAAAGACGACTCATGAGCTACCTAGATCTCTCGCTAAAAACTTATATAAAGTCAAGCATAAACGAGCTCGAGCCAGAACTTGAGCTCATATTATGACTTATTTAATAGATAAAAGCTAGAACAATTTGTTACCTTAAAAAGTACCTTAGACCATTCTTAGAATCTTATTGGTAGATGTCGTTTTATGTTTCCTTGTTAAAAACAACCCGTAGAAATCATACTCACACTGTTCTCATAATCATTTTAAGATCATGTGTAATGATTATAGCTCTTAATGGATATTTTCTGTCATGTGGATGTTACCATAACGTAAATCATTATAGATAAGAGGAATGATATAATGAATAAAACCCCTATAATGCCCCTTATCATTGTGGGTTTGGTTATTTGTGGCGTTATTTGAGTAACGCTTGGGGATTTTTTTTTTGGACATAACACCCCATCGTAGTGGTGATGGGGTGTTATGCGGTGTTGTTTATGGGCTTAACACCCCATTACACATGGTCTAAGGGGAATAAGGCAGCTACTCAAATCCTATATCATAGGTAGGACTAAATTTTTTTTTACCGTTTACATCTTATAAGATTTGAACCTAAAATATTCTTTCGAAGAGGTTTGTATCCCTACCGCTTGGATTAGCCCTCATGGTCACAGGCAGGGCTTACTAGTATCAAAACTCAAAAGCAACATGGTATTCTAATATATATTAATCCTGTAGGTCGATGCCTACCGGAATTTTTTTGAATTTTACAAATTACCACTAAAATTTATGTTTTTTCTTACCGTTGAGAATTAGGTGGGAATGATATGAAGTGAGATAGTCAAGTTGGCACTTTTTTTGTTTCATATTAGTTTTAAAATGAATTTTGATAAATCACATGAAATGAGATGAAATGATTTCATATAAATTTTAAACATGATATAAAATAGTCGGGTTAGATATAAAATGTTTTTATGTTTGTTAATTTTTACGTATATTTTGAGTTGTTTTACATTGAGATGTTAGTTTTATTTTAAAAAGTGCAGGGTTAAATATGATATGTTTTCATTCGACTGTATAAATCCAAGTTATTATACATTGTGACATAAATTTAGTTTGAAAACGAGTCGGGGTGATAGTAATCTATACTTATCACGCCTAATGTGATTTCACAACACGTGACTTTTTATATATATTTTGAGTTAGTCTACGTTTCGATGTACATTCTTCTTGAAAAAGAGTTTGGTCAAGTATGATACGTTTTCGTTGAAAGGTATAAATTCGATTTAATCTATATTTCGACGTAAATTTAGTTCGAAAAATAGTCGGGTTGATTATACTCTATATTATATTACATCGCGCATAATGCCACGGCAACGCGTGACGGTTTAAATCTAGTTCTATTGAAGAACTTAATCTTTATTTCCCACGTTTCGATTCTTGAGGACAAGACATCTTTAGAGGCACAAATAATGTGGAAAGGGTACATTTCATCCATAGAAACATGGTGGATACTATATATTATTTAATTTGTCTATAAATATATATTTTATATTATATTATTTTTTATCTATTTATTTTTTATTTTTCTCATAATTCAATTCGACTCGAGTAGACCAAATTCAAAAATTTGAATTAAATAGATTTTTCGAATCTTCATAACCCGGTTGAATTGAGTACCCTCAGTCATGGTCATGGTTAACCCTAAACCATCCGGTCAGCAAATTAGAACTTCTGATAAATGTGTCTCGAACATATCGTATTAATTAAACTATTGTTTTGACTTCAAAATTAGAAGTTTAAAAGAAGCATAATCGTGATATTGTTTGCAACTACAAGTCTACAACTACTTATCAAAATTAATTCTTGTAAAAGCAAAAGTTGTTAAATTACAAAATAAGTTAGAAACTCATATATTAACACAGTTGAATAACTATAACATGCTTTAACATGTAGTTTTTGTGAGATTTGCATGCTAGATATCATCAACTATTGATAAAATAAGAAGCAATGCATATTTACGAATTATAAATAACAAATAATGAAGATTCAAGAATTGTACAATTATTTTTATAATAAGATATACCTAAATCTTTTTATAATTTAGTACAATTTTAATAAACTATTAGAATTAGAATATATATATTTTAGATATATAATTACTTAATAATATTTTTTTAATAGGGGAGAGGGACAGAAAACACAAAAATCTCGACTTTTTACTAGAAGTTACATGTGTATAATAAGAAAAATTAAAAATATTAAATTTACGATATTAACGTCCGTCTCTAGAAAACTTTTGCACAAAATGCGCTTTATCAATAAATATTGGAATTTATGTTTAATGAAAAAGAAACAAGGGAAAAGAAAATAAAATTAAAAAGAACAGAAAATGAGAAGATGGAGCACACAAATGTTGTGCATTTGACTAAGATTTCATGTATTAATTATGATAGAATAATTTTGTTGGTACTTTTAAGATTGTTGTATTAGGTGAACCGTGAGATGGCATCTAAAAAATCAACCAAAATGTTTAACGTGATATCAAACATTGATTGTGCATGAGCACCAAAAACTCAACAAGATTGAACGAAAACCAACCTTTATTATGGAGTAACTAGTTTAATTTAAGATAATTCATTTATTTGGAGTCTAATTGCAAATTAACCATCATGATTTTATAACCCTTTATTCTCGTAAATGGCATATATGATCAAAACATGATCAAGCAACCTATATAATGATACAAGGTTGAAGTACTTTCTTTTCAAAAACTTGTATAACTACACAATACATGGGAAAATAATCACCTAAGACTGATATCTTTATTCATTATAATCACGCAAGTATAATCACATGATATAATACACAATTATCACACATGTTTACTTGATAAAACACACAAACAAATATTGCTAGAGTAAACTAATCCAAGGCGTGTGATTCTGATCACTAACTGTAAGTATAAACAAATAGTCACACAAGATATAACAAATATATATAATCATGTATATTTATTCGATAATTAACTTAAGAAAATAAAAAATAACTTGTAAGAATATAAAACGATAATTAAAAAACCACTAAACTAGCCTTACACCTCACTCAAAAAGTGGCACACGACTAACAGTGACGTAATAACTTCATACTCTTTATACTTCTTTTCAATTTTGTACTTAACCTAGCGTACGTGTATCTGTATATGCATGTGTGTGCATGCACGTTCATTTTAGAACTAGTAAGTGTAGAAAACTATGAGAGCAACTAACCCTTGTGTAATTATTACGTAAATTTTATATAACTAGAATGCATGTGAATTTTGATGTATTTGAGGTTTATTTTAAAAATTATGTATTAAAACATTATATCTGTGTATGTATATTTGTCATTCTATTGATCAATGAAAGTTAATTAGTGCTTTCGGTAACGACAACAACAGATATGAATGTCAGGAGTCATCCCATTAAGTTGGGTGTAAATCTCACGATAAATGTTATACAATTAAGTACAAGAATGTCCAATTCAACAACAACAAAAACGAAGAAGATTAAAGAATACAAGAAAGAACTTTGTTCAAATGATTACAAGTGATTGTGATTGCTCTCCTCACCGATTACAAAGGATCTCTATTTATAATAATAAAATGACCAACGAACTATAACGGTCAAATTATACACTCAACAACTAATTGAGAATTTACATTTAGCACCGTAGACTAAAACTTCCGAAGCAGGAAGTACCCTTAGGAAAACTTCCGAAGCAAACTCTTACACTTCCAATACTTACCAAAACTTCCGAAGCAAAATAACCTTCGGAAGATTCTGACTAAGCTTCGGAAGAAATCAGATTAATTAAGCTTCAAAACACTTCCGAAGCAAACATAACCTTCGGAAAATTTCACCCAAGCTTCGAAAGATATATGTTAAGTTTCGGAAGATAATTAAACTTCGGAATAAACACTTGTTTTGACTTTAATATCTCACAATAAACAAGTGGCGTAAAATTGATAGTAGAAAGCTTTGTGAAATGCGAATCTCCCATTATGGGGGTTTTTGTGGTTGATGTCTAACAAATATAATTATATAATATAAAGCTTATTACATGCGGCAAAAAATGATTGATAAAGTTGCTATCCTTCCCATTCTAAATTGTTAGTAATCTATTGTGTTACATGTATGTATAAAAATTGAATCACACCAACCAAACAATAATTTGAATTGATAGAAGCGAGATTCATCATTCATTGCCTCATTAACACACTAAAAATACAAACGAAATTGTGGACATAAGAACATAAAGTAACAACAGGCCGGTACATCTACGTGTTCTTAGTCTTAAAAGCATGCTGGCAACGGAAACCCACACAAGCACCGATTATGAAAATAAGCGGTGTTATCATAATTCTGCAACCTTCCCCCCACTGGTATTTCACCACATAGTCTATTATAACTCACGTTCAATGCTTGTAGTTGTAGTCCTGTTAACGTCTCCGGCAAACTCCCATATATGTTATTGTGGTTCAAATCCAACACGGACAAGCTACTCGGAAACTCACTCATTGTCGAGAAATTGAACTCGAACATGTTTCTTGAAAAATCAGCCGTTTCAATGGTCTTGTTGGTTCCAAAGAACACCGATAAGTCTCCTTGTAGTTTGTTTCTTGACAAATCTAACCACGTAAAGTTCACCTGTCACAGTAGCCGATCCTTACCAATGAATACCTTTACAATACTAACTGTTTACAAAGCTCGCGGCTTAGATGTTGCTAGAAAAAAACTCAAAGATAGATCGCTTGACTCAAGCCAAGGTAAGCTTGGTTGTTTAATTTAAAGCTAAAATTTTAGAACTTATTTTTTAATAAGAATTATATATATGTCCTAGATTTAAAATGTTACATTTTCTTTAAAATACAATTTCCTAATGCATAATCAATTACTCTAAAAGCATGATTTGAGGAAATAGTAGTTTTATCAATTTAGAGTGGTATATATATATATATATATATATATATATATATATATATATATATGAAATTGCCACTTTTTAAAACATTTTCTTTTTAACATTATATGAAACTTAAAAATTTATTTTTTGTTTTTAAATAAATCAATATGTATATAAAACATAAAAATTTAAAAACTTCAAAAATAAACGAGCGGAACTAACGATCACGACTTGGCTCGAGCTTTTTTTGATTCGAACACAAGCTCGGACAAACGAGCAAGTCGATCTAGCTCATTTAACTTTGAGCTCAAATCATAGGCCAACTTGACTCGACTCGACTCTTCCATAGACCTAGTGTGTAGGTGTGTGTAAATTCGTTCCTACTAACCTGAGCCAATGATTTGGGAACACTTCCATTCAGCAGGTTATGAGACAGATAAATGGCCGGTACTTTTCCACTAAAGTTCCCAAACGACTCAGGAATGGATCCCGTTAACGCGTTCCGGTCAAGGTGAAGACTCTCAAGATTCGGGAGCGTAGCGAGCTCGGGCGGGATAGAGCCACTAAAATTATTATAGGACAAATCAAGTGTAGTCAAGGCCTTAAGCTGGCTGAGAAAAGAAGGAATAGGACCTGAGAGATTGGTCCAGCTGATAGTAAGTGTCTTAAGGTGAGTGAGTTTGGTGATTGTCACGGGTATTTGGCCCGTGAGGTTCGTGAGTTTACGGAGGATTAATGTTTCGAGGTAAGGGAGATTGCCTAAGGCGTCGGGGATGGTGGCGGAGATGTTGCCCGAGAAGATGGTGAGGGACTTGATGCGGTCGTTGTAGAGGTCGCATTCGATGTAGTGCCATTTGCAGCAGTCGGAGTTGCTGGTCCATGAGGATAGAACGGTTGGGTTTCCGAGGGAGTTTTTGATTCTTAGGAGGGTGATTTGGTCTTTTACGTTGCAACGTTGGGAGAGAGTAAGAGGGAGTGTCAAACATAGAAGCGCGGCGACGGTGGTGAAGGTGAAGGTGAAGGTGAAGAAAGATGTCTTCATGATTGGATGGTATGAGAAGTAAAAAAGTTGTGTGTTATTTATAGAGGTGTAAAAGAAGTAAGGAGGTATGTAGATCAACTAGTTTGTGTAACGGTATTTAAACAAACAATGGGTTTTTTTGTTATGGAACAATATGTATGAACCTTGTAGTTTTATGTTTTGTTTTTTTTATTATTTAAGGTTTTATGTTATTAATATATAGCATTCTTTGATGTTTAGGATGATAAATGTTTGATTTTGGACTTGTTTATGTTTAAATGGTTAATGTATTAAGCATTTCTGGATTTAAGTTTTGGTTATTTTTATATCTTTTTATATTTAAATTGATTGTGATGAATTCTAACTTTTAATCCCGATTCAAACAGTAAACCAGTAGAAGAGACATTTTCATTCATATCTGGTTTTTATAACATTGATGATGACATATAACATACATTCGGGAGTTCTAGAAGAAAAATGCTTATGAACGCTTTTTCTAGGGCCAACTATACCACACCACCTGTAAACGACCGCGTACAGGTTATGTCAAATAGCGTACCCTTTAATATTTAAACAACAGTTTGAGTTTTTTGTCAAACAACCATTTGAGTTTGGGGTGGCGTATTTAAGTATGGGTTGGTATAGGTATAGCAAGAGCCTTTTTCAAGAGTACTTGCAATAGATTGGTTCATTGAGGAGCAACATAATAATACTACCAAATGTTGCAAGAACAATGATATGATGGTTGCACGATTCTTTTAAAAAACACACATTAATGATTAAATCATGCAGAATCAAATCAAATTGTTAGAATAAAAAAATAAACATGTACATCAGGAGTGATCTGTTGCTTCCTGTTTGTATCAACTTTACAGTTCACATTGGTTAGTTGGTAGCATCTTATATGTTCAATTATGATGATGCCACAACAATCATAAATCAGTTAGAGGGCTCCTTCCACTTTAATCGATTTAATCCATCGATGATCGCTCTACGAAACTCACCATTGTGAAGAATAAATGACGAAACATGCCCACCTGTCACCCATCTCACTTCTGACCCCGGCCAAGCTCTTTGAACCTCCAACACCGAGTGCTTAGGGATGTATCCATCATCCTAACAAACATCACATGGGAACATAAACTTAATAAATAAAATGATTAGCAATTGCATTTATGTCATAACAGAAAAGATAAATAAGTAGTTACAGTAGCAGCAACAAGAATGACGGCGTTTGGATTCTTGGGGATGGGAAAGCGTGTGACATCAGTGAGCGACAACACGTGTCTCATGTGCTCTTGTACTTCATGGAGTGTCATAGCAGTAGAAAGATCTTTTCTTAAGGCATCCCATGCAGTGGCATGCTTCAATACACCTTCACAAAATGCTACGACAGCGGAGTGTGGAGATAAAAATGGGAATGTAGCAACCGGTGTAGGGTGTAAAGATCCAACCATGGCCGCATGTACTCCACCTAAACAATAAAAATGGAATCCAAATGTGAAACATGAAAAAAAAGTAAAAAACAAACAAACTTGACAAGATCATGTAACACGTTTCACTATATCAAGAGGCATCAAAATGGGTCACGAGGGTAGCAGATCAAAGAGGACACCTTTTGATACTGATCGAAACTAATCGGGTAGGATTGCGACAAATAGAACGGTTGTGTCCAAAATAAAAAGCTTAAACTTTTTTATAAATAAAGAGTGCGGCTAAAAGATATTTCAATAATAATCCGACTAGGAAACATGCATTAAAAGTACACTTCAACTGACATTTGATCATTTCATTTTTACCCAACCTTTTTTTACATGTTTGACCAGTTATAGATAAATCATTCCCTAATCAACACATTCTTGAGTAGATGAGTGATGGGTCAAAATGGTCATCTCCAATAATATCTAAATACTTTCTTGACAGTGAAAAAGACTTCAAATCTGTATATAGCTTGTGCTATGACTAAAAAATATATGTTTCACACTGTAATTTAAAGAAAGTATTTATTTGCCAATAGAGGTTACATATTTGGCAACTGTACCTCATTTTCCAAAAAAAGCGTTGAACCTCTTGACGGGTTTGGCTTGTGGTTTAAAATAAACATGTTGATGCTCATGAAGGACATATGTATCAAAGCTTTCACGTTTATGAAACACATAAAATTTTAAGTGATTCTAAAAGCAGCTTCTCTATCCCATGGTCGAGAGGTAACGTTTGACTACATCCCACCCTCCCTAGACCTAATCAATAGCTCGCTATGGATGGGATTTACAGGGTTTGGTTATGGTATAAAATTTTCAGTGATGCTCATGAAAGTGTAGACAATAGAGTTGAAAAGATACCCATGCTTAGACCACAAACGCCTGTTTTCCCATAACCTGCTACAGAATCTAACCAGTGTAGAAGACTGCGTGCTTCTTCAATTGTAGCTCTTCCTAATAAAAGCAAATCACTCACACATAACAGTTTCGACCCACTTTGCAAAAATGGCCGCCTTTGTCCATAAAACGGACTGCATGGTTTTTAAAAAGAGTAAAAGATGATAATATATGTGCAGTCCAATCAGCTAAAGATGATAATATATATGCAGTCTAATCATTTTTGGATTTGATCGTTACCTCTCAAGAACCATTGTTGCTATATTTTCCTTCAAAAGTGGCCCACCAAGACGCAACCTTCGCTCAAAACCATGGTCCCCTGTGCCTGAAATATAAGCATGAATTCATAATCAACAAAAATAATTTGGCAATCAAATACTTAAAAGATTAAAAGAAGAGACCAAGATAGCCAAAGAACACAAATGAGAGAAAGATAATAAAGTTTAACAGATGATGTCTGTCTGCTAAGATACAGGATGACAATCTTAATGAATGTCAACCAGCATGAATGTACATGAAACTTTTATTTACCAACAGTATTGTAGTGAGATAGAATATTTTGTGTGCCCAGAATTGAGAATTAAATCAACTTGTATTAAAGATACATCATACATCCATTTATGTTGGTTCATTTCTCCTTTTCGATTAGTTGTTGTGTTAGGCCACAGAAGCCCATTATTATATCATGCTTCTAGCCAGTAATCTATTTAGTCTTGGAGAAATCAAAATCAAAATCTGTTTTCATGATGACACTTGCTCAGAATGATAGTTTTATGACATCTTTAACAATGCTAATGACATCATCATTAGTGGCAACAATCTTTACAAGAACAGCGGTTAGCCCTCTTTTGCCATTAAGTACATTTTTAGCATCACATATCTAGGCAGTTACATATCAACTAGCCTAGATTAACTTCACAAATTTGTTCTTTCTTTCAATATGCAAAAGTACACCGAAATCATTTAAATAGAATGAACATGCCTGCCTTTTTTAAACCTCCACTTCTATCACCCGGATCAAGTACAACAAAACAATAAAACATATCTATCCACTTCCACTATCAATGAACTCACTAGTAATCAAAACAACAACAAAACCAGCATAATTCAAACCTAATCATATCCAAAAAAGTAAAATTTCAAGCTTTAATGGTACCTGCAAGATGAACAACACAAGCCATTTTGTGTGGTGGCACAAATTTAGGAGCAAGAAAAGCAACTCTTGCAATGTGACTTTCAGGAGGCAATGCATTAATAAGCTGTTCATCACAAGGAGTCCTGAAAAGCCCTTCTTTCAAGCAAGCATTTTTGGTTTCCCAAACAGTTTTCCACATGGGTTGAATCAATCTTGGAGGCCAATTCTGACCTTCAGCTGCTGGAAAAATCTGCTTAATCATATTCTCCAAAAGATCAAGTTTTGACCCACCCCATCCTCTAGAAAAGAAGGGTGGACTCAGCTTTGTTCTATGCATGAATGCACCATACACATGGTCCAACACATAGTGAAGCATCCCAATCTTTATAGCCACCATAGCCAAATCTTGAAATCAAACAACAAACCCTTGCAAAATCTATAACTTTTTGCTCGAATTACATCAATTGAAAGCAGACCCACCAATCAGAACATACAAATCCACCGAATCAATCGATTAATAATCAATTTGGAACGAACCCAAACCAATTTCAAAGCCTACACTACCACAAGATTCAAATTTTGAGCAAATTACGTCAATTTGTGAGAAATTGGAGTGAAATTCTACACTGGTTCATCGGAATAAACGATTTTGGTGGATCAAGAAGACAACAGAGGGTCTGATTGATCAAAGGGTTGAGTGGGTTCTAAGGGATTATTGGGATTTTGCAATGATAAACAGCAATGTTGATATGGTTTATGATAAAATATAGGTTTATGATAAAATATAGGTTTATGATAAAATATAGGTTGGAGAGACCGATGGGGATCGATTGAGAAAGGATGGGGATCGATGGAGAAAGAAGGTGGAATTTGGGGAAACTGTGGGCGATTATATATATTGACAGGGTGGATATTAGTTTTTTTATTTGGGTGGTTTGTTTATCGTATTTTTATATTGACTTTAGCTTTTAAATGTTTGATCTTATCAAAAGTAATAGGTATATTCAGCTTTATCGAATATTATAAACTAGTTTTAGTTATTCGTGTATTACACGTAAACGTGAAAAGTTATTTATTTAATAATATAAAATAAAAATAAAATCAAGTGTGTTATATATTAAATAAGACATAACAACTTTTGTTATAAGGTCACAAATGAGCAAAAACATCCTTGTAAACTATATTTGTAGTACATTAATAGGTTTACACTTATTATCTAAAACTAAAAGCTTCAATCTATTTTTACTCTTAACTTGTGACAATATGACACAAAGCTGATCATGCGTAAAAATAAGCTCTTTTAAGTATAAATCGACACTTGACAGAGATTGATCTTAACTTTTGTTTATTGTCATAGCGAAATATACAGTCAAAGAAAACTGTCTTCTTTTAGACTTAAAAGAAATACTTTTGACATGTCAAAATGTGAGTTAGATTTTAAGTGGGTGTGAGGATATTAGTATGAAGAAATTAAGATTTGAATAATATACACTGAAAAATTATGTGTAATAATTATATCAATTTTGAATAATTTTGACCCTGTAATCAAATATAGAGATATAGTATTGAATTGGGTTAGATCGGGCTATAAATGTTCATAATATCTCTGATTAATACTAACTTTAGTAAACCCGTGTATTATACAGGTTGAAAAAATAAAATTTTATATATAATAAAATTTTATGAAGTATAAAATGATAATTTAAAATAAGATATGATTAAAATTATATACGAGTAATAACTATAAGTAATAAAATAACGATATCAATTTTTAACTTTTGTTTTTAAACTTTTTTTCCAAAAAAAGTTAAACATTTTGTTCAAAACAAACCGTACTAAAAATGTTATTTTTAAAATTTTTTTATTTACTCCTAATTTTAATTATTTTTAGTTTATACAAAATATCCTTTTTAAAAATTTCAATTTTAAAATATTTTATATTTTAAAAAAAGTTAAATGATTTAAAAAATTAATTGTATAAAAAATTGTTTTCTAAAAATAACATTAATAAAAAGACATCTTTTTTAATTTATTAAAAAATTTAATCTAAAAAAATTAAAATAATTTAATATTTTTTAATTTAAGTAATTATTTAAGAGGTGAGAGAGATGGAAAAAATAAACTTAGGGTGCCTAGAAATGTACCACGTGTCCCGTAAGTTACTCTTTTAATATCATATATAGATGGGGTAATTATTATCTTAATTATATTGTAACATCCCGTTTTGTGAATGAAAATAAAATTCTTAAACTCATGTTAATTATTGTTAAACGAGTAAGCTTTGGGTCATATTACTATTGAATTAAGTTACATTTAAACGAGTGTTGCTATTGTAAAATAATAATAATAATAATAATAATAATAATATAATAATAATAATAATAATAATAATAATAATAATAATAATAATAATAATAATTGCACGTAAGGTGCATGTTGGAAAAAAAAGATATAATAGTTATAATAAATATAAATTATACTATAATATTAAAGATTAAATGTGTCAAAATATATATAGAAGGTTGCTTGGTAACTAAGGCAAAGGTTAAGGAGTAAAATGAAAAGTTGACAAAACTTCATCACTAAGGATATTGAGGTCGATAGAATGAGGGATACAATATTTATATGTACAATATATATGAACATGCATCTCCAACTAAAAAACTAAAATAATAATTAAGTAGAGAGTTATATGGGTAGATTCAAAGATGAAATTTTGAGTAAGAGAACATAAGAGTTGTAGTATATATTCTCCACTCAAGTTAGTAACATCAGAAGGTAAGTACACTGACCCGTAACTAATTTATGTTATATGTTTTAATTATTATAAGTTTGTATGAATTTTGTGAAGATGAAACATGTTTCATTACATGTGATATATGTTTACTTATTATGATAAACCTGATTACTGGCGAAATAATTTGTATGATTATGGGTCCAAGTATTTGTATTGATAATTTAAAAATGAGTTAATATATGTAAGGATTTCGAGTGTTGTAATCCCAAGGGGTTCGGGTGTTGAACTCCACATATATAAAACTGGGAGTTAAATATATGTGAGGATTTCGCGTGTTGAAATCCCAAGGTGTTCGGGTGTTGAAATCCCAAGGGGTTTGGGTGTTGAACTCCGCATATATGAAAAGAGGAGTTATTAATCCTCAAGGGTTAAAATTAAACCCACAAGGAATTCGGGTGTTGAATTCCAAATAGTAACGGGGATTAAACAGAAATGAATTTGGGTGATAAATCCCAATAAAAGAAAAATAACGAGGTGTACTTACTTAGCGAAAGCTAATAAAAATATGTTTTAAATGTTTTCAGGAAAAGCACACATAAATGGTTAAAGCTTCACAGGCGTGACTAGACTGACGAATGAACCCTACTCTCGTTTATTATTTTGAATAATAAGTGTAATAGAAATTTTTGTAAAACATTTATGTTTTCTTGTAATATTTATATAATTGATCTAAAATGACATGTACAAATTTTGTTATGAACTGGGACCAAAACTCTGATATAAGTTGTGAAAGTATTCTATAAAAAAATGATGTGTTACATATATAAGATAGACCCTTGCCAAATATTAAATATTATATATTATATATTAATCATTAGACATAATTGTACCACTAAGACACTTTGTTTATATAAAACAAAGTCGTGCATGGTTTGATTTTATGATTCGTTAGAAGCAAGATTATTATTGTTTATAAAGACGGATCCAAAATATGTTCTTGGTTATAGAGGGGTAATCGGCAGCGATTTTTATAATGTATATCAATTTTTATTTAGGGGAGTATTCTTATAACTTTATAAGCTATATCAATATCAATTCTAATTTAGGCTTTATACACCTTACTAATTTTAGGTTATAACTTATTTAACCTATAATTTACACTTTTATTTACACAAAACAAACCAGTAAGTCTTAAGCTGATCTTCCTTTGGCTCGAGTTCATTTACAAACGAACTAATTTCATGCAAACTTTTCAACGAGACACAAACATTACAACTTTAATTAGAGTCACATCTCATGTAAGTTTGATGAACAGATGTAAGAAAAAATTACAACTCTAATTAGAGTCACATCTCATGTAAGTTTGATGAGCAGATGTAAGTAGGGCTGCAAACGAACCGAACGAAAACGAACAAGGGTTTTTTCGTGTTCGTTCATTAAAAAATAAACTTGTTCATGAACTGTTCACGAACACTTACCAAACGGGTTTCCTTGTTCGTGTTCATTCATTAAGGAAATGAACATGTTCATGAACTGTTCACGAACACTTACCGAACGCAAACGAACACAAACAAATCAAATGAAAACAGACAAATGTTCATGAACATGACGAACATAAAGAAATCCATGAACACAAACGAATACAAATAATCACATATTTATTTTAGAATAAAATCAACATTTTCATCATAAAATTTACCAAAAATAAATAAACACGTAACATAAATATCCAAAAACACTTGACATACTTGTCATAAAAATAACTAAGACCAAAATTAAGAACATAATCGAACACATTAACGAACATAAACGAACACATTATCGAACGTTCACGAACATAAATGAACGAACTCGGCTTGTGTTCATGTTCGTTCGTCTAACTAAACGAACGAAGTTTTCGTGTTCGTGTTCGTGTTCGTGTTCGTTCATTTAGTAAATGAACGAACATAAACGAACTTCTCGCCAAACAGTTCACGAACTGTTCGCTGAACGTTCAGTTCGTTTGCAGCCATAGACGTAAGAAAAACCATGCATTGAGTTATATAATTGAACGTCACCTGGCCACCCATCTTGACATCTATTGAAGAGCAAATGGTTTGACCATTAACCATTGTAGCATATTCAATACACTTTTTGACTTTATTTATTTTTACTATGAGTCTTATATATCTCACACCATGTATGTACTAAATAAGTGTTGTTGTAACCATCGTAGGCCTTTGTATTTGTCTAACCGGATCACGACAACCGGACATTTTGGAGAGTGACTTGTGATCCTTGAACCGGCTGGTCGGCAAAGAGTATCCATGACACATAATAAAGCTTGAACGAACAACAAATACACATGATCAACATATTTTAAGAAAAAGTTGAATCAAGCCTTGCCACAGGAACACACACCAAAGGATTGGCTCTAGGAAGTGTGATCCCCGGTCCCTCATCCATATCAACCCGAGCCACATCCCCTTTTTCACCCGCTTTCCACCCAAAGCACTGAACCATCGCACCCAAGGTCACTTGCACCACTTGCATAGCTAAAGATGTCCCAGGACACATTCGTCTCCCACTCCCAAATGGTAGCATATGAAAATGTTGTCCCCTAACATCCACCTGACTCTGTTCAAATCTTTCAGGGCTAAACTTTAATGGATCGTCCCAGTTCTCTGGGTCTCTACCCAGGGCCCAAACGTTTACAAAAACAGTAGTTTTTGCAGGAATATGATAGCCTCCGACGGTGCAATCTTCTGTTGAAGTTCTTGGGATCATTGGGGCTGTGGGATGTAGCCTTAGTGTTTCCTTCACTATTGCTTGGAGGTATGGAAGGTTCGGTATGTCGGATTCTTCTAGAAGTCGAGCTTTTCCGACTACTCGATCGATTTCTTCTACTGCTTTCTTCATTATTCTCGGATGGTTGATTAGTTCTGCTAAACCCCATTCTATAGTAAGTGCAGAAGTGTCTGTTCCTGCAATGAACAAATTCTTTAAACAACAAATAAACAAGGTCAATTAGTCTTTTATAGGTTGATACTCATGTATACAAACATTAGACAATCAAAATCATATGAATTTACCAAAATAAAAGCTTTGATATTGTCTTTGGTCAACTTCATCTCCATGCTATCATCTTCTGAAATCTTGAGTAAAATGTCAAGAAGGTCCGTTGTTTCATCTTTCCCCTTCTTCCTCCTTTCATCTTCATGCTCACTTATGATCCTTTCTATTAACACGTCAAACTGCGGGTGTATCTCCCTCATCCGTTTTTCATACCCTTGTAGATCAAGATTCTTAAGAAACCATATGTAATCCGCAAGGTTAAGCTCACCCGTAACCTTTGAAATCTCGGTAACCAGCTTCCGCATATCACTTGCTTCGTTTTCTTCCTCAGAACACCTTTCACTCATAAGCATTCTTGAAATAACATTGTTTGTCAACTTCAAAAGCTCATCTTTAACATTCACTGGCTTCCCAAGTTTAGCCTTTTGTGATAACAAGTTAATGAAACACTTAACCTCGTCTTGTCGAACAGGAAGGAGTAAATCGAGTGTTTTACCATTTAAGAGCTCAGACATAACAAGTTTCTTCATTAGTTTCCAGTATGGTCCATAAGGAGCAAACATGAAATCTTTTGATCCATATGTTAAGTAAACCGTGGTGGTGTTTCTGGGTCGATCCAAGTAAGAAGCTTCATATGTTCTAAGGAATTCTTTCGCCATTTCAGGTGAAGAAACAGCAAGACAAGGTACTGACCCAAGAAAGAACCGAAAAACTGGCCCATATCGAGTTGAGAGCTTCTGTAAAGCTTGGTGAGGGATCGGTGCAAGAAGGTGAAGGTGCCCAATGATTGGAATCGCGAAAGGGCTAGGAGGAAGCTTGAATTTGCTCCGGGGAGACGAAAAGAATGATCGGGTGAATAACACAGAGATGAGCAAAATGAGAAATAGGATGAAGCAGCAACAGATGTCAACCATGATGGTAGATTATTAACTGAAATATTGAATATATGATGGGTTTCAAATCGTTGGTGGTTCACTGATCATGACCACCATCATCTTCACAAATTATCTATAAATCGAAGGCCTTTTAACCATAGAACAAGAGTAATCGTTCATATCTATTTGTTCTTGTTTCATATGTTTGTTACATTGTTTAAAGGGTATAAAATGGACGGAAACAGATATTTGTTTGGCATTTATCATACTACAATTCAATTTAACAATTCAATGCTGTCAATCAATGTCATTACAAAATATGGGCCTATGGATACAAGAAATATCATCAGCAGTTGTCATCATGACTTATAGCAAAACAAAACTAAACCTTTCAAGTTAAAAGGTAAACAATTGGCAAACTAGAAGCCCAATCATCAGCAGATGATCATCAACCATACATACCTTCATTGAATTTCCATCTTCATCCTACTCAACACGAATTGAGCCTCTATCCCCTCGAGTCATCTTCATGTATGCAAAAACATTAGCGATTAACCCTTCGTCATCCCAATCATCGCATTGACATTAAAGTTCTAACCCTTCTCTCCCTATCAGCCCTTTTAGCACTCGGGGTCTGATTTAATCTCTGCAGTTCTTCCATCACTACTTTCTCAACAATCTCAATCGAATTCAAAAGCTTCTTCTGAGGTGTCTGCAACTCTGATTCACCTCCACATTGGTTAGCAATGGCTGTTAACATCAATGGAACCTTCCCCAATGCAGATTGCTTAAACATTTTTGACGCCAATTTAGCCTTTGGAGTCACAAAAGACGCTTCAAGCTCGAGGTGAGCATCATATACTGAAGGATCTTGATCAGCAGGCTGATGATCCATCCTTATCGCTATCGGGCTCCCCAAAATCCGACCCACACCATCTCCCAAATGCACCCTCCTCCTCTCCATCGCCTGTTCAATGATATTATCATACAATGAATACCAGTAGCAGCATTATCATACAATCTACACAATGAAGATTGATGAAATGATCATAAATCAATCAAGAAACGAAGTAATTACGAATCGTATCGTACCCTAACGACGTGAGTGATGTCTGCAAGAGGAGTACGTGGATACCAAGAAGGTAACACACTACGGTTCGCCGGACGTCCACCTCTGGCTCGCCGGAGACTGTTACCGGACGGCGGCGTATTCTGGCTCCGGCCACCGCGTCTATACGCCGGCACCGGCGTTTGATAAAGGGCTCTTCCAGATCCACCTCCTCTCGTTGCAGTAAGAGCCTCACTAACCTGTTGACCTGAACCACCACCGGTCAACGGCGTCGCACCCCACCGGAAAGGAGTGAGATCAATACTCCGTTCGCCGTCGCGGTCACCGTCGTCCGGCAGAGCTCCGACAACGGAGATTGACCTCCGGAGACTGTTGTACGTCTCTGTAACTCCGTCGTTTGGCCTCGTTAGCCTATCTCTTGCTTCCGGCATGGTTAATCTTTTGTTCTGCAAAATGAGTAAATCATAAATCAACAAACGGTGATTCAGCGATATATGATCTGCTTAGGAATTGAATCTAGGGTTTTGTTTAAGTTAAACGTTCAAATGCAAGTTAACGAGATGCATTTTGGTGATTTGGAGTTTTATTTATTAGTGATTGAGGTGATGAATTGGAGTTTACCTTTGTGGTTTAGGTGGAATTTGTGTTGTTGGTGTTCATGTGAATCAACAATGGTGGTGAGACTCTGGTTTTGAAGAGGATGAAGTGAAAAGGAGAAAGAGGGAGCTTTGGGAGAGGCGAAAATGGCGAATTTTGAAATGAAATTTGGGCGGTTTTATATGAAACTCCCAAAATGTTGAAATTTTGAAATGATGTTCTAAAATGGGAAATTGTATTTGAATAGTTTTCAATTAGAGAGCACGAGACTGAAAGCTTTTAAATTTCAAATGTGTTTGCAATTTGGCATTTGACAGGTGGTTTTGCTTTCATTAAGTACGGGTTAACTTTGAATTTGAAGCAAAAATAAGTAGCGTTAACGATGAATAGCAATATTTTTAGAACCAGATCAGATGACGAACCGGACGTATTACTGGTTCACTGGTCGAACCGGTAAATTTTATAATATACCTACAATTTGTTAAGAATACAGAAACAATAAATAACAAATTAATAAATACTATATAAATAACATTAAAATGAGCCTAATTAAATAATAAATATAATAATCAAATTTATATAATACTAATTATCAACTTGATTTATGCATTATAATGATACATTAAACTTCAAAAGTTGTACTCTCAATTCCCGTTTGATCAACTAATTCTTAAGTGGTGGGTCAATCTTCTAAACTAATTTTTAAAGTAAATTATAAATTTTATCCTTTAAATATATCTAAAATTATATATGATTATAAGTGATTGTGAGTGAATGATATGAGAAATTTACTGTTCAATCTGTATTTTTGGAAAATAATGTTCAAAACCTTTTAATGCTTTTAATATATTTTAAATGGATAAAAGAGAAAAAGTAATGATAAAGATATAAACAGTATTATTTAATTGAAAAAAAAAAATGTAGTTATGTTTAGTATAATCATATGGATGAGGATGGAGAATAGGTTGTGAATGCTCTAAGGGCATTCACAGTCCTTTCATTATCTTTATCCATAAAATTACACTAAAACTATTATTTTTTCTTTCATCTTTTTAATTAAATAATATTTTTTTATACATTTAGCGTTACCTTTTCTCTCTCCTACACTCACAACAACTATTAAAAATATTAAAAAAATTATAATGGTTGAACATTAATTTCTTAAATTTACAAATTAAACAGTAACATTTCTCTTTCCTCCACTCACAACCACTCACAACCATTCCATATAATATAATGATTACACTTACATAAATATATCAAACAGGCTATGAATGCTCTAATGCCATTAAAATTCAAAACCCTTCATCATCTTCTCCAACCCATCTTTCTAAGTTTTCTTTCAAACTCCCACACCCTTCAAATTGTAGATCTCATAGCATGCTTCTTCCGTGTTTTGGTGTTGTTTTCCTGTCGCACACATACAGATCTAGGTCGTACAGGTCTTGTTCTTACAGATCTCGATCTACTATGTTCAGATGTAGCCCAACTCCTTGCGATAGTCACAACGGCGATCTAAGAATGGAGAATACAGGTTTGACCGCCCACCCCGGTTCACCGGTTCGACCTTACATTTGCTTCCGACCGGCCGGTTATCCCAACACAAAATGAGTCATACACAACCGGACCATTCACCAGGCCGAATTCCGGTCGGACCGACCGATCCGAACCGGTCATGAAAACAATGATGACTACATTATAATAAAATTTTATAACCCAAAATTGTTGTTATTATTATTCTTTTTTACAGGTCCTATTATATCCTAATTTATGTTGCCTAAACTATTATACCGCCTCAATAGGGCTCAAACCACTGTCATTTGACTGGAGCATTCACCTAGTTATCATGTACCGCTTTAGCTGGTGGTTTTTTTTTCTTCTTTTAATTAAAAGTAAATTACTATTTGTATCCCTGACATTTTTCAAAAATAACTAGTTGTATCCCTAAAGTTTAAAAACGTCATTATGCCCCTTGAATTTTTATTTTTTCATCCATTTGAATCCTGAATGCTAACGTCGTTATATTTTCTGTTGAATATTTTATGAAAATACAATACTCCCCTTCAAAATTTTAAAAATAAAAAAAATATGGGACCCACCCAACTTAACCATAAACACATTCTTCATCTTCACTTTCACCAAACACACACACTCCCACTATCTCTCTCATCTCTCATCTCTCCATCACCACCACTACCACTACCACTACCACACCCAACCATCACCAGCACCGGAACCGCCATCACTACCACAGGTACCGCCATCTCCACAACACCCACCACCAAAACACACACGCTCTCTCTCATTGTCACACACACACACACACACTCTCTCTCTCTCTCTCAAACACGTATATGTCTATGTTGGCAGCAGTGATGGGGGCTGTATTGGGCGGCGATGGGGCTGTGGTGGCGGCAATGGGGGACTGTAGCGGTGGTGGTGGGGGCTGTGGTGAGCGGCGATGAGGGACGGTGGTGGGTGGCGATGTGGGAAGGTGGTGGTGGCGAGGGGGCTGTGGTGGCGGCGATGGGGGGCTGTGGTGGTGGTGACAGGGCTATGGTGGTGGTGACGAGGGCTGTGGTGGGCGGTGGTGATAGGAGGGTGTGGTGGTGACGATTTGGTGGTGATTGGAGGCTGTGGTGGTGACGATTTGGTGGTGATTGGGGGCTGTGTTGGTGGCGATTTGGTGGAGATGGGGTTATGGTGTGTCAATTTGGTGGTGATGGGAGGTTGTGGTGGTTGCGATTTGGTGGTGATAGGAGATTGTGTGGTTGCGATTTGGTGGTGATGGAGGGTTGTGATGGTGGTGATTGGGGCTGTGGTGTCGGTGATTGCGGCTGTGGTGGTGATGGGTGGCTGTGGTGGTGGTATGCAACTATGGTGGTGGTGGTGGCGATGAGTCTGGTCTAGTTTATCAAGTGATGGATAGGTGGATGGGTAATTTCAAGGGTAATTTGGTCTTTTTAACAAAGGTTTTAACAGAAACATTAACGATGTTAGCCATATGTACTCAAATAGAGACAAAAATAAAATGTTAGGGAGAAAAGAGATGGATTTAAACATCGAGGAAGTAGTTAAATTTGACAAACGTCAGGGATGCAAATAGTAATTTACTCTTTAATTAATAAAGTAGCTTCAAACATTGAAATCATTTAAAAAAACAAGTTTTTCTAAAATTTCTAAGAATCGTCTTTCTTTTGATTCCATACTTTTGTTTAGATTGTCTCCTGCGCTTGCATCTTCACAAATAGGTTGTCCCACTATGTCTCTCCTTCATTTCCAAACTACCCTCATTTGTAACCTAATTCAACCCTATCAAACATTGACAAATTAGTTTCTCTTTTCCACCAACATAACCAAACTAAACATAATATTTAACTCCTTGACCTGGATTTGAAAAAACAAGTGGTTATCGTAGTATTAACTATTGAGTACTCAGATAATCTTTAGAATCTTTAAGATTCAAGTCAAAGTTTGTAAAACAAATGATCCATATGAATATAAAAGATGTTAGAGACAAGAATATCATTGGTTGTAATATACCAAAGCTATAATGTATATATAGAGAAAAAACTTCTGAATTTTGAAATATTTTTATATTTTCATCACTAAGATAATGTTAGATTTTTCAGGTGATAAATTATTTAGAAAAATATTACAAACCAATCAAAATGTGTCATGTGTCGAAGTTCATTAAAAAAAAAAACTATGACAACCACTGGTTGTAGCGAACTGGTCATGGGCATGGATGGCAAAATCTCCATTTTTTAGTATTTTTTCTTGCCGAGGTAGCAACCGACGTCTCATTTAGGTTGATGATGGGAATGGTCTCACATGCTGGATACGCTCTCTCCTCCCTCCACATTCCTCACCCTTCCCCTCTTTATCTCCTCTTCACGTTGGACTCGCATGTTTCTCTTCCTTCCACATGGGACGGGCGGATGTGAGAAAGGCGATCGTATATACTTATGGAATTAATATAAACACTTATATTTTATATAAAATCTTAAAATGCACAAACCTAGTGTTAAAAAAATAATAACGCCTGAATTAAATTCAATACGTTATAATTCAATAAAGGCCGCATGAGACCATTATTATCTTGGGTCAATCCTCATGGTTTGATTCAAAATAGTATTAGGGAGATAAATGACACATATCCACACTTGTTAGTATGGATGATACATCAAACTCCTTCAAAATCATTGGATCTGGTAGCAACCTTCCCTCCCAAAATATCTATGGCGTAATGCCCTTTGATTTCCTTACAAAGTTATTACATTCAGTTAGGTGGTGTTTGTTTTTTGTCAGAAGTACTTCCTGACCTCTTTTGTCTGCGTCGCGCAGACCACGCGCAGACGTTAAGGTCTGCAGACTGTTTGTTTTTCGGAAGACCTTTTATTAAAAAAGGTCTTTCTGAGGTCTGCATGAGGCAGACATGGACCATCCACTTCTGCAATCTTCTAACCTCTTCTCAGTCTTCACCATCAGCCACACACCCACCCGCCACCGCCGACCCACCCGCCACCACCACCGTCGGCACACCTGTCACCGCCACCGCCGGCCCAGCGTCCACCGCCTCCTCCGTTTCATCATCATCATCATCATCATCATCAAAATGAACAGATCCATCCACTTCCAGCAACGACATCAGCGACACCTTCACAGTCGCCGGACCTCCTCCCTCACCGTCGTGCCCTAGGTTTGCCTCAGTCAACGTCAGCTCATTCTCCTCCAACACCACCGCCATCGGCGAGTTTTAGCCGGAGTTTCTCCGTCAACATCTTCCATTTTTTCTTCGATTCCTTACCGGAAATCGGATCTTCACATCCCGATATGTACCCCAACACCACATCCCCATTCTCCAACCGCACCCAAAACATCCCGTTCGGGAGCGACTCTGTGATCACGCCTTTCGCCACCCACTTTTGCTTGCTGGAGTCGGACGCTTTGGGCTTACGAGTTGACCCACGCCTGCGGTTGTTGGCCTGAGCTCCGGTGGTTAGGAGGCTGGTGCGGTTCCAGTGGGTTCTGAGGTGGTTCGGTGCGGGTGTGGTGGTGGGGTTGGGGTTGGGGTTGGGAATTAGAGGGGAGGTGAAAGATATCGTGAAAGCCATTGATAATGGAGAATTGAATTGGAGATTCGAGATGTGCGTTTTGGTTTTGTGTGGGGAGGCGGTGGGGAGAAGCTAACTACAGGAGTGATTTTTATTTTTAATTACATATTAATTTTTAGTCTGCAGATGTTAAAAAAACAAACAGTCTTTTTCTTGCTGACTGCAGACGTTTGGTCCATCTCTTCTTCTACAGATGTCTACAGATGTGGTCCGCAGACTGCAGACATTTTCCTGCAGAAAAAACAAACAGCACCTTAGTTAGGTGGTTAATAGTGCCACTTAATCTTTTATTTTTAGTAACTTCTTTTACCAACAAATACACGTACTCTCTACTTTACACCTAATATATTATTAAACTCACAACACCTACATTTTGCAGGTTTTAAACTCACAACCTTTAATTAGAGAATACACCACTTTACCATCAAGATATCTGAATGAGGACTTCTATTTAGTATAACTTAGAGATCCTTTGCATTGTAGCATTAAGAGAAATACAAATCATATTCAGATTTTAGTACTCTCTTTAGATTAGTTTAGTTCAGGTTAGATTAGTTTAGATTTGATTTTCTTCACTTACCATCATTGCATGCATTGATCTGCTCCATCCGGAGCCCTAGCCCTGACCAATGAACATTTCTGGGAGCATGATGGTTGATTGTTCACGTTTATAATTATAGGTCTAGAATTTAATATAACAAGATATACAAGTTTATTGGTTAAATATCCCCACATATTCATATACAAAGCCTAACCTTTGTGAATAACAGAAGACAACATATACATCGAGTTGAAGACCATTTGTTCACACTATCAAAAAGCTACTAACACACATCTTATCTCATTCTACATGAACAGTGAAATGATATGGTCACATGCCATAATCATCAGTGTCTTTGAGCAAGTTCATATGGGTCAATGGGCACTACGTTTGATTTCAAACCTTCAAGCAGACACATTCGAGCCTGCTTAGATTATGAACATGAGGAATACACAGAAAATTAGGACAAATTCATTGCATCACCACATGATTCTTTTGCTCAGTTTGTACCCTGAGAGAATCGCGCAAACTGCAGTCGTCAAGAGTGCAGCAACTGACATGAAAACAGAAGCTACTGCTGCTCTCTTGAGTGATGTATTTCCGGCTAATGGCAGTTGATTGATCATTATAGCTGAAACTGAAGAGCACGATGCAAGGAAGTAGCCTGCCAACTAGTATTTTTATTATAAAATTATGTTTTAATATGCGCGAATGGTATTAAAGGCAATAGAGAAGCTTGCAGCATGTAGCATTCAGATTTAAAAAGTTTATATAATCTCTAGGATTTATTAACCTGATCAAGAATGAAGCTTGTGTAGTCTGAGGTTTTCTCTGATATGAGAGTGCCTTTAAAGGCAATGTCAGAAATGCCTTTGAAGAGTTGATATGCAGAGTAGATGAAAGCCAAAGCAGTAATCAAAAAGCTGTATCTGCAACATTAGACAAAGAGTTACTGTATCACTATTTTCTATTGAGCTACGGGTTAGTCAATTGGTTCGATTACTGTCCCGTTTGGGACAAAACACAACACACATTCACCTATAACCAAGCAGGTAAATGAGTTGACATTGACAACTAGATTTACCATCTTGAATTTTGTGGTCAAAGGGAAAACATTTAGTTCTACAACATGAAAGATTTACAACTTCACATCAAATTGTTTTTAACAGCAAGGGTATCTTAAGAAAGTAATAGTTATCTGTAGATTGTTCCCTTGTTAAGATCTGAAAGATATCGCAATAAATTCGAAGTTTATAAGTAGTTTCTTTGACCCAAAAAGTCAAACTGAGCCTCTTTTACATAACAGGACATGTTTTTTATCAATTTTTTAAGAACACATAGTCTATTGCTAAATAAAATTAGGATCATTTAGAGGATAGTAATCAGATCTTATACAAGCTTTAAGTACATAACTTCAGGTTTATTATGTCTATTTAAATTTAGCAAGAGTGCAAATTAAAGATAACAACTTCGCTCACAAGAAGTTAATGAAAACCTACACGAGTTCTGGGTAATCTTGGAAGCCCTGCTTATGATCTTCCTGTTGACTATTATTAGACATAGTGACCGCGAGTGCTAGAGAAGAAGCAAAGGAGAACACCATGACCATAGCTCGAAGAACAAGACTGAATATATAATTGTAAGGTCTAGACGAACTCCATCTTGTTGAAGCAACTGAAAACGAGAATGGTGATGGTGTGGGGATTCCAACGGCTGGCGTTGAGTATGCCGCACAGGGAGAAACAGCTTCCGGTTGACGTGGAATCACCACAACACGTCCGCCTTCATTCATTTTACCTGTTAAGTAATGTATGCCAGAAGTATGCTCATAAGCACTTATATTTAATGCTGAATTCGTAGGGTAAACCTGATATCTATAAAAAATTGAGTCAATGAATCAAGTCTTTGCATGAACTATAATCTATTTTCATGTAGTAGGATAATGCTATACAAATATATATGGGTACTTAGACTGATATAAGCAAGTAGGTTATAGAAAGAGACATCCTTATATAAAATATGAACCACTTGATTGATTAGTTAAGACTTAAGAGTATGAATTACACTTCACATATCTTGGCATGCGACCAACTGTTGTTATGAGGTTGTATCAATTATATTGTGTGTGACATTCACTGTTTTGTACAGAAAATATAAGATAGTTAATTTAGTAGAAGAAAACTATAATATATAAGTGGTGGGCCTGGTGGCATGAGCAATAGTTGCACTATGCCTTATCATTAGTGTTTTCACAACCCGACCGACAGGATGGAGAAGGAACCGGGTACCTATCCGGTCCGGTTATGCCTTCCGAAAATATTATATGTATATATTACTTATGTTTTTATCTAAATTTATATTTAGATTTTAAAACATAATAATAATAACAATAAAAGTAATGTTATAAATAACAACAACAAAAAAAGACAAAAGATAAAAGATAAAAGAGTTAATATTTTATAACTTCCTTTTCACAACAGTTTGCCCTTGACATGCAATCTCTGGTTGAGATAGCAAGGGGCGGAGGATACTTAACCACCAATAAGTTAGAAAATTATACATGACTCTGTTTAACATGTTCGACCCACATGATGCATTCATTTTTTATACATTTGAATTTTGCCATGCTTGGCATGTCAATAAAACACCACCCGGATTGAAATGTTTGCATATAAATAGGTTGGCATTGCAAAATCTAATATTATTGGAAGATTATTCACCAGTCCCGAGGAACATACCTGGTGATAGTTGCAATCTGGGGGACTGAAAACACAAGAATAAACCACCAATTTATGATTCACAATATCCTTTTCACCAAAAGTCTTTACAAGAGCATACTCCAAAGCCAAAATGATGAAATCTATTAGCATCTCTAACAATAATTTCCCGTTTATAATACTTAGAAACAAGCTTACTGAAAGCATGACAATCATCACAAACACGAAGATTCTTCGTGATATGAATTGGGGTTCCTTCAGTTGTTTTAAGTAATCCATAAGCAATAGCCAATCTTTCACTGTGACCATTTAACATTTTGGTTTATCTTTCTCCATATAGCCTCCTACTCTCTTTAAAACATTATTAATCTGAGCTAATTTGCTGTAAATCTCATCACATTCTGGATGAGACTTATCTCTCACAGTAAAAACATGAATCTTGTTCCTGATCTCAATCCAGCTACAACCAGGATCTTTCTTTAAACCTTTTTGTCTCATTTTCTTTCTTATGTAATCAAGATCATCCCATTGGCCACATAAAGTATAGAAATTTGATACAAGAACGTAGTTTTTTACATCGTGCGGATCTAATTCCAGAAGCTTTTTGGCTGCAAAGTTGCCTAATTCTATGTTAGAATGTACCTTGCATGCACCAAGAAGCGAACGCCAAATAGCAGCATTTGGGTTGATTTCCATGTTTTCAATAAACAACAACGCTTCTTTTAATTTGTTTGCGCGGCCAAGAAGATCAACCATACAAGTATAATGTTCGGGCCATGGATTTAGACCATAATCATGCTCCATTGATTTGAAAAGTGCTTTTCCTTCATCAATTAAAAGTGAGTGACTGCAGGCATAAAGAATTGCCAAGAAACTTACATGATCAGGATGAATCTTCTCAGCCAGCATTCGAGTAAATAAAGAAACAGCTTTTTTTCCCATTCCATGCATTCCATATGCATTGACCATGCTAGTCCAACAGACTAAATCTTTGACCTCAATGGAATTAAACACCTTAATTGAATTCTTTAAAGATCCACAAGAGGCATACATATCCACAAGAGAGCTTGAAACTGAACCATGAAGAACAAATTGTTTTCTAATTAAATACCCATGAATCTCCTTTCCTTTTCGTAATGCAGATAAATTAGCAGCAGCAGAGAGTAAGGTGAGTAGTAAAACTGAATCAGGCTTGATTTTTGTTTGTTTCATGGAAATAAAAACATCAAGAGCTTCATTTGCAAGCCCATTTTGTACAAGACAACACATCATGGTTGTCCATGAAACAACATTCTTTACCTTAATAAGTTCGAAAACACGAATAGCATAATCTATGCATCCAGATTTTCCATATACATTAATGAGTGAATTCTCAAGAACAATATCGTATAACCCTTTTCGTATTATATGACCATGAATTTCTTTCACAACAGAATCTAACTTTAATTCACTACAAACTTGCAGAATGCTTGCAAGCAACATAGAATCACTTTCTATTCTGTTTATTTGAGATTGACAAAATAATGTTAATGCCCTTGAATGATTTCCACTTTGGGCATAGCCTGCAATGATGGTCATCCAAGAAATGCCATCTTTACATTTTATACTTTCAAAGAGGGACTCCGCATAGTTCATTTTACAACACTTTGCATACATATCAATCAGTGTATTACAGACCTGCAAATCAGAGTCCATCCTTGTTTTCATGGCATATGCATGAACTTCCAGACCGTTTAACAAATTTCCCAAGCGACCAACTGCTGATATCATGCTCATAATTGAATATCGGTCAGGTTTTCTACCCGCATTCTGCATTTTGTGAAATGTAGCCACAGCCTCATCAAAAAGACCATTTTGAACAAATCCTGATAGTAAAGAGTTCCAAGTAATAATATCTTTTTCATCCATAGCATTGAAATTACTTGCAGCTTCTTTCATTTTGCCACATTTTGTGTACATAACAACCAATGCATTGGTCACATGCATATCTCGAGAAAGGTTAGATTTCAAAAGAAAAGCATGAAGCTCCTTTCCATATATCAGATATAATGAGTCCTCGCAAGATTGAAGCATCGCAACGAAAGTATACGTGTTTGGCACAACCCTGCTTATCTGCATTTCTTTAAACAACCTTAACGCTTCCAAAGACCGCCTAGAAGCAGAACAAGCCGAAATAATCGAATTCCATGACACCACATCGGTTTTCTCAGTCAGTCTCTCAAACAACATCATTGCTGAAATTGAATCATTGCATTTTGCATACATTCCCATTAATGAATTGCTAACATACACATTACAAAGAAGCCCCAACTTAGTAGCCATCCCCTGAACTTGAACCCCAAAACAACTATCTTCAAGCTCACCACAAGACTTAAGAATTGATGTGAAAGTACTAGCATCAGAACAAACTCCCAACCTATTCATATCCACAAACAACTGAATTGCTTCAAAAGGCTCACCATTTGTCACACAAGCACCAATCAGAGCATTCCAAGTGAAGACACTTCTGTCAGTCATTTCATCAAACACCCTCTGCGCATCCATCAAAGACCCACATTTCCCATAAGCAAACACGAGTTTAGTACTCAAAAAACTCTTATCAACTGCATAACAAGATTTTAATACATGGGCATGAACTTGTTTGACTTGTGGTAAAGATTCTTTGGTGGAACAGCGTTCAAGAACCGTCGAATAAGAATCATCCAAACGATTGTTGTAAGAACGTGTTTCTTTGGTGTCTAGATTGGTGTTAAGTGAAACAAAAGCTTCTTTGAGGAGGTTACATGCTGCAGGATTCATGTTGATGGAATTACGAGAGAATTTGGAAAAAGATTCATCACTGTAGCTGCCTAAAATGGGTGATTTGATAGTTGTCAGATGAGTATCCATTAGCCCCAAAGAGTGGCATTCGAATAAACAAAGATAAGAATTGATTGTGGAGGAAGGTTACCGCAGCCTGAGAAAATAGATTTAAGAGGATTGAAGAACGAAAACGACGATGCTAGTAGGTTGATAATGACCGAAACTAATAATTTACACGGTATCATTTTTAACTAGTTTTATACACGTTCGATGATCGAATATTTTAATGCCAATATCAAAATAACTATTATTCTTTGTGTTCTAAACAAAATCATTTGTTTAAAATCAAAACAAAAGTCGTTTAAACTATTAATAAAATAACAATTCGTTTAACTTATTAGTAAAAAATAACAGACTTAAAAAACACAAAGCAATGAAAGGATAATAGTACAGAGATTATTAGAAAACTTAAATTGTAAATAAATGATTTAAACACTTTAGGCCAGATAATTTATCCAAACACTTTGGGTTTAAAAACTTAATTGGGTCATTGACCAAACAAATACCAAAATCACTGAACTTGATCCGTGACAACTCTTTTTACCAAATTATAAATAAACAGAAAAACTGTAAGTTCTCTTACTAAAAACAAAATAATAAATAATAAATAAAATTTAATAATAAAAAAGATGGAAAACAATAAAACAGAGAAGGAATCCAAATTTGCTATATCTAAACTTCATTAGACTATTTCATGGTTTACTCCGGGTGATTAGTCGAAATAGCTAAAGTTTTCCAGAACTTCAACACTAAATTTTGAAGATTCAATCATCAAAAAATTAACTTTAACATGCTAGCAAAATTAGTAAAAATAGTAACAAAAGAGCCCAAAAAAAATAAACGAACAACACAAATGAAATTGAAAGATAACATAATATATATATATAAGCTTTTATATAGAGGCATGCCACAAAATAGAATGATGGTTTGTGAACTCACCTCATAAACATGAATTGTTAATTAATCAGATAGAAGATCAGTACAATCATGCACACAAACATAAATTGTGAATTAGAGAATGATGAATTGATAACGAACCGTCACTTATACAATGATCACTTCAAGCTTTCAATTGCTACAACTTCTTTGTGAAAGTATCAACAATAAAGATAAGAGTTCTAGTTTCATGAAAGGTTTTCTATGTCACACCCTCAATTTCCGCCAACGGGGTATTACCGTTAGGCGTGTGACATACCAGGATCTCAGCCACTAGTTACACCAAACGACACGTCAATTACAAAACATAATTACTCGTTAACGTTTGAAATTTTCAAAAACATAGTTCTTAACGTAAACATAATAATAGTTGCGGAAGCATAATTAATCTTAATTTAAAATGGCGCAACATGCGCAAACCAATGGAATAATGTTCATGAAAGAAAAATAAATATTCTTTTGACCCACAAGATGAATGCATGTATGAGATGTTCCTAATCGTGCGCATCTTGAGAACCTGAAAGAAACATGCTAAAGTGTCAACACAAGGCTGGTGAGTTCATAGGTTTAACAGAAAACAGTAAGTATTAGTAATGAAATCCAGATTTAGTAATCAGAGCATAAGAGTAGGTAGCTAGCCCACAACAAGTCACTATGTGAATGAATTTCGCGACCGAGCTGATAGTAATAATATAATGTATGCCCCGGCTGTGGGTACCAAACCACAGCACAGTAAAACAGGCTAACCATTCACTCGTTTGACCTCCAGTCAAGCTAGCGCGGCTAGCCCGGGCGGGGTTTGTCAAACCCAGTAGATCTACTAAAAATCACCTCGCTAATACCATATTAACGGTCCGAATGAGGCGTAGTGATATCATAATAGTACACCAGTATATGCAGTATTACAAATCTAATGTAACGTACAGTTTATGAAAATCAGCATATTTCTCTCCCCCAAAAGAGAGTATAGTATAAAAAGTTGGACTGTAAACTCACCTTAGGGTGCACGACAGACAAATAAAACCAAATACCACAACAGTAACCTCAACCTATTACACAAATAGGTTTATAAGTTTGTGCACCAAATATGCTTACATTGCCCAAGTCATAACACACAAAGCTCAACCTAATTCAACGCACAAACTCAGCTTTGGCAACCATTCACACAAAAACTTGTTACGATTTATTTGTACACTATCTTGAGTTGAATCCACTTGGAGGTGTTTTAAGGCTCAAGGGTTACTTCCCAAATTAATTATTTTGATCATATACTCAACAAAATAAGACCCATGTGTCAAAATACTTGGCCCTTTGTTTGCTGTCAAAAAGAACAGTTTTGACCTACCTTCACTAAAAAGGCAATAACTCGAGTTTTACACGTCCAAATCAAGTGTGGTTGGACTTTCTGGAAACTAGACTAAAAAATACACAATTTGGACCCAATAAACGCAGTGATTGAGTTTATTATCATCAAGTTACATCGTGCACAAGTTGACTAACAGATTCTACCAAAATCAGATAACATCAAGTTTAGACTAAACGTGCATCCTAACAATGTTCAATGACTTCACAAGGCCATGTTATCCCTTAACAAAAAGTTTAGACACTCATCCAAGGATTTTTGCACGTTCGTAGGCTTTAGCAAAACCCAAACCATACGATTCATATTCAAACTCTTTCCAATGATAATTACCCGACCCGATAACTTTATTTTCTCATAACAATCGACCAACACAGCCATTTTACCCCCACAATAATCGATTTCCAGCCTCCTAAACAACCCTAATCTGGGTTTATATCGATCATAGCACCAAAGTAATGATTTTTAACAAGCAACGTAACAAGACAAGATCAAATCAAGGTGTAACACACATAACACGCATGACATAACAAAACGCAGCCCCTAGGGTTCGATTCTTACCTTGTAACTCGAAGTGATAGTAGGATAATCACGTTGTAGAGGATTGAGGATCAAAGGGGTGAGCGTATGAGAAGAGATGATGATCGATTGGGGGTGAAAGGCGGTGATCGGTGACGGTTTTTAGGGTGGGGAGAGATCGACCGAGAGGGAGAGGGTTTACGGCAATGAGAGGGAAAAAAATGCTAGGATTTTCATGGTGATTATTTGCATGTTTAAGGGTTCTTCGTGGGCTTTTGGGTTGGGCCGGTTATGGGTTGGGTTGACTAGATTACACAAAAAAAATATTGTTATTAGTAATAATATAACAATGATTCTTTTCATTTAATAATGATGAAATTTATTTATTATAAAATAGTAGAGAGATGGAGTTACGGAAACGGTGTTAACCAGAAAAGTCGGGTTGTCACATCATCCCCTTGTTGAAGGAATTTTCGTCTCGAAAATTAGAACATCGAAAATTAGAACATCAGGTTACACAGAACACCAGATTTAACAGCGACAATAGAAAGGTGTTCATAAGCTTGCTTAAGATGGGGTTTCTGAAATTCTAAAACAAGCCCAATACAAAGAAATGTTAGGTTTCGTGGGAGTTGTGACATCATCCCTTGTTGAAGGGAATTTCGTCTCGAAAATTTAAAGGAAAGATATCTTAAGAAGGATACCTTAAGAAGTGAATGCCTGATCATTGAAACAGTTGAGAGTATTTCTTTTTCATTTGATCTTCGAGTTCCCAAGTAAACTCTGGTCCACGCTTCGAATTCCACCTAACGCGCACAATAGGAATGTTGCTACGCTTTAGGGTTTTGACTTCTCGGTCCATAATCTCAACTGGTTCTTCAATGAAACGTAACTGTTCATCAATCTCCAGTTCCTCCAAGGGTACAATTAGTGATTCATCAGCTAAGCATTTCTTCAGGTTTGAAACGTGAAATACGTTATGTATTCCATTTAATTTCTCGGGTAAATTCAGCTGATAGGCTACTGGGCCAACCCTTTTGATAATCTCAAATGGTCCCACGTAGCGTGGATTCAACTATCCCCGTTTCCCGAATCGGATTACACCTTTCCAAGGTGAGACTTTCAGAAGTACCTTGTCACCAATCTGAAATTCCAATGGTTTACGGCTTTTATCTGCGTAACTCTTCTGGCGATCACATGCCGCTGCCATACGGTTACGAATTTGCATGATTTTCTCAGTCATTTCGTGCACAAGTTCAGGACCCGTAAGTTGGCTTTCTCCAACTTCTGCCCAACAGACAGGTGATTGGCACTTACGTCCATACAATGCCTCAAATGGTGCTTCCTTGATTGAAGTGTGATAACTGTTATTATAGGAGAACTCAACCAATGGTAAATGAGTTTCCGAACTGCTGCCAAAATCGATCACACAGGCACGTAACATGTCTTCCAGTGTTTGGATCGTACGCTCATTCTGACCATCGGTTTGCGGATGATACGCAGTGCTCATATCCAACCGCGTTCCCAATGATCATTGTAAGGATTGCCAAAAATGAGAAGTGAACCGAGCATCACGATCAGATATGATAGATACTGGCACACCATGTCGAGAGATTATTTCCCCTAAATAAATCCGTGTCAACTTGTCCATTCGATTCGTCTCTCGGAATGCCAGAAAGTGTGCGGATTTCATTAAGCGATCTACTATAACCCAGATGGTATCGCATCCGCTGGGAGTCCTAGGTAACTTTGTGATAAAGTCCATTGAAATCTGCTCCTATTTCCACACTGGAATTTTCGGTTGTTGAAGTAGACTGGATGGTCGCTGGTATTCCACCTTAACCTTAGAACAAGTCAGACATCTGCTTACGTAGGTGGCAATATTAGCTTTCATGTTAAGCCACCAATAGAACTCCTTCAGATCTTGGTACATCTTGTCTGAACCCGGATGAATTGAGTAACGTGACATATGAGCCTCATCCATTACCAGCTCTCGTAAATCCCCATATTTTGGTACCCAGATCCGTTCCATGAAATAACGGATTCCATCAGTCTTTATCTCTAATTGTTTATCCATGCCTCTCATGGATTTTGCCTTCAGATTCTCCTCTTTTAAGGCCTCAAATTAAGCAGCCTTGATTTGCAGCGGCAGATCGGAATGGATGGTCATTTGTAATGCACGCACTCGACGGGGTTTCGGTGTTTCTTTTCGACTGAGGGCGTCGGCTACCACATTAGCCTTACCCGGGTGATACTTAATTGCACAATCGTAATCATTGAGCAATTCTAACCACCGTCGTTGAAGCATATTCAGATCTTTCTGATCATATATGCACTGGAGGCTCTTGTGATCTGTATAGATCGTGCACTTGGTTTCATATAAATAGTGCCTCCAGATCTTCAAGGCAAACACTACAGCTCCTAGTTCCAAATCATGCGTTGTGTAGTTCTTCTCATGCACCTTGAGCTGTCTAGATGCATAAGTAATGACATTGTTATGTTGCATCAGTACACATCCCAAACCCTGGATGGATGCATCACAGTAAACAACAAAATCCTCAATCCCTTCTGGCAATGCCAGGATCGACGTACTGCAGAGTTTGTCCTTTAGTGCCTGAAACGCTGATTCCTCTTTGCTGCCCCATTTATAGATGATTCCCTTGTGAGTCAGGGCAGTCAGAGGTTGTGCCAACTTTGAGAATCCCTCAATAAATCGTCTGTAATAGCCCGCCAAACCAAGGAATTGCCGCACTTCAGTAGGCTTTTTCAGCATCGGCCAATCCTTGATTGCGTCAATCTTTGAAGGATCTACATGTATACCCTTTTAGTTCACCACATGTCCAAGAATTTGCACTTCTTGCATCCAGAAGTCGCATTTTGAGAACTTTGCATAAAGTTGTTCATTCCTCAACAAATCCAGAATGATTCTCAAGTGTTCCTCATGATCCTCCTTATTCTGAGAGTAGATCAGTATGTCATCAATGAAGACAATGACAAACTTATCCAAATAAGGTTTGCAAACGCGGTTCATGAGGTCCATAAAAATTGCTGGGGCATTGGTTAGTCCGAAAGGAATGACCACGAACTCAAAATGTCCATAGCGAGTCCGGAACGCCGTTTTCGGGATGTCTTCCTATCAAACTCGTAATTGATGATAACTCGATCGTAGATCGATCTTGGAATAGTAGCTTGATCCTTGCAATTGATCAAATAGGTTGTCAATACGTGGAAGTGGATATCTGTTCTTGATCGTCACCTTATTCAGCTCCCAGTAGTCAATACACATTCTTAAGGTTCCATCTTTCTTTTTCACAAAGAGTACTAGAGCTCCCCAAGGTGAAGAGCTGGGACGTATGAATCCCTTGTCTAACAATTCCTGTAATTGCTTAGACAACTCTTGTAATTCGTTCGGTGCCAAACGGTATGGCGCCCGAGCGATCGGTGCATCTCCTGGTGTCAGCTCAATCTGAAACTCTATCTGCCTGTGTGGAGGAAGGCCAGGAAAGTCTTCTGGAAATACTTCCGGAAAGTCTCTAACAACCGGAATATCTTCGATATGCTTTTCATCCTCCTTATTTTCCGTAACTAGTGCCAGTAAAGCAAAATGCCCTTTTCGAAGGCATTTCTGGGCCTTCAGATATGAAATGATACCAACCACAGCACCAATCTTGTCGCCTTCAACCGTAAGGATATCATCACCCGAGGTGGGTAACTTGATCAGTTTCTTCTTGCAGATGATCTCCACATTGTTCTTGGATAGCCAATCCATCCCAACTACTATGCCAAAACTACCGAGTGTGAAAGAAATAAGGTCTATATCGAAGGTGTGTCCGGGAAAGCCTAGCTTACAGTTGTTGAATACTTGGGTAGCTAGTATCGTCCTACCATCCGCTATTTCTATGACATACTCAGAGTTCAAGTTAGTAGGTACTACCCCTAGTACTTTACTAAACTTGTTGGACATATAGCTCTCATCAGCACCAGAGTCAAATAAAACAGAGGCATAACAACCATTTACAGGAAATCTACCAGACACTACAGTAGGGTCATTACGAGCCTCACCTGAGCCAATGACGAAAGCTCTGCCTTTGCCACCGCCGCTTCCGCCACTGCTGTTGTCTCTGGGTTTATCAGCAGCACCATTGCCGCCATTTCTCTTGATCTTTGGGCAATCCCTTTTGAGATGACCATATTGCTCACATTCATAGCACCCGGTCTGAATATTGTTGTGTTGTTGTTGCTATTGAGGTACTCTTGCTGAGAGGTTTACCCTGCAATTCTTGGCAGCATGCCCAAACCTTCCACACCTCTCACAAATATTCTTCGTGCATTGGCTGTTGTGGTGAAACTTACATTTGTTGCATTTTGGAAGATTGCCATGGTAGCCACCAAAACTACCGGAGTCTCTGGTCGATTGTGCTTGGTTGAACTTCCTGTTTTGCTGCTGCTGAGGAGTGAAGGATGAAGATTGTTTTCCATTGGTAGAAGGTTCCTATTTTCTCTTGTTGTTACTATCAGCAGTGGTTGATGTAGAACCACGCGGAGGTAGTTTACCTTGCGTGACAGCCTGGTCAGTTAATCTATGGGCCAGTCTGATCGCCTCCTGTATGGTGTTTGGTCAGGAAGCAGTAACCATACCCTGGATTTCTGGAGACAATCCATGCAGATATCTTTCGATCCTTAAAGAAGGAGGGTTGACCATGATAGGGCACAGTGTAGCAAGCTCATGAGAATGAGTGGTATACGCCTCGATCTCAAAACTCGTCATTTTGGGGTTCCAGATTCCATTTCTAATTTCTGCACCTCGTCGCGAGGGCAGTATTCCTCCTCATCAGATTTTTAAAGTCTTCCCAGGTAGTCTGATTAGCAATCTCAACACCCAACATCTGCACCTGGGTGTTCCACCAAGATAAGGCAGCTCCGTTCAGGGTGCCAGTAGCGTACTTGACCCAATTTGCCACCGGGCAGTTGCACATTTCAAAAACTGATTCGAGCTTCTCAAACCACCATAGGAGTCCCACAGCTCCTTCCGCTCCAGTAAACAAATTTGGTTTGCAGTCTATAAAGGACTTAAAGGTACAGACTTCTTGACCTGCAATAGATTTAGATCAGGACTTTGGAGTTTATTTGAATGTTATAGCTTGACAAGATTAACAGGACGTTAATATTAGGAATGAGTTTGGTTTAGCTTACCAATAGGAGCGGGTTGAGGATTAGGGTTGTGGTTCGCCAGTGTATCAGCCATATGCTAATTTATGAGAGCGGCCAATTCCGCTGGTGTCATATTGATGGAACCACGACCACGTCCACGTCCAGACATTCTTAACAATCACAACATACAAAAATAAGTAAATATGTAACATATCAACTTCATTTAAGCATAAGTAATTAAAGAATTTAGCACACACAACTAAATATTCAAATAATAATTTCTGGCAAAATAAATTATAAGTACTTCTACAATTAATCAAACCAAATATCAAAATTAAAAACATAAGTCGGATGAGAAACAACCCTTCCCATCTAGGTGTGGAATAAACGAATGTCTGATAAATGAATAGAATGAATAAGGTAAAAGAATCAATGTGAATCAACAGATCCGGTGCTATCTTCAGGCTCGTCCTCTGGCTGCTCCTCCGGCTCCTCTTCTGGCTCTTCCCCTGGGTCTTCCTCGTCAGGCTCCGGTACTGCGTTCAGTGCATTGACTTGACCCTCGAGAGTATCAAGTCACTGACTGTTAGTAGCGATGTCCACCTCTTCGCTAATCACACACTCGAACAAACCAGTGACGCGATCCACATGCTTGTTATGATGCTCTATTAGTACATTGAATCGTCTCTTTAGCTCCTTAATCTCCTTCGGTCGATTCCCGCACTGCTTTCTTCAACACTCGGTTGTCGTCCCACAGATCAGCAACGCGTTTACGCTCGATATGCAAAGTAGCTGCCATAGCAGTCATGGCCTGCTTGGGAGGACAGTGTAGGGGAGGTAAGGTAGGGATATCAGGGTTCCTAGCCGGAGTAGACCTGGTACGGGGCCGGTTTTCAGGAGGTGAAGGAACATTCTTCTCCTGAACTAGTCGGGTCATATACAGAGGATAGTATTCCCACTTATGAACCGGTGGGTACTAGGGTAGTGCAAACGGTTGGTCATAGTCAAACTCTTCATTACTATTAGGACGCATAGGCCAATCGTACGGACCCGTAATCGGAGGTGTACAATCGTAATGAACAGGCCTCTTTCCTCGAGAAGGAGAAGAGAAAGGTGAAGACGATGAAGAAGCCATTCCTGTAAAGAACCGCTCACAGGAATAAGCAACAATAAGCAATCCAGCAAGGCAAAGCAAACAAGGCTAACTAACAAAGCTAAACGTGTCTATATGCGTGTAACTAAGGCAACATGCTATAGTCTAAATGCAATGAAAATGAGATGCAATGTCAATTTAGTTCGCTATAACCAATGACTCTGATACCAATTGTCACACCCTCAATTTCCACCAACGGGGTATTACCGTTAGGCATGTGACATACCAGGATCTCAGCCACTAGTTACACCAAACGACACGTCAATTACAAAACATAATTACTCGCTAATGTTTGAAATTTCCGAAAACAGAGTTCTTAACGTAAACATAATAATAGTTGCGGAAGCATAATTAATCTTAATTTAAAATGGCGCAACATGCGCAAACCAATGGAATAATGTTCATGAAAGAAAAATAAATATTCTTTTGACCCACAAGATGAATGCATGTATGAGATGTTCCTAATCGTGCGCATCTTGAGAACCTGAAAGAAACATGCTGAAGTGTCAACACAAGGCTGGTGAGTTCACAGGTTTAAAAAAAACAGTAAGTATCAGTAATGAAATCCAAATTTAGTAATCAGAGCATAAGAGTAGGTAGCTAGCCCATAACAAGTTACTATGTGAATGAATTTCGACCGAGCTGACAGTAATAATGTAATGTATGCCCCGGCTGTGGGTACCAAACCACAACATAGTGAAACAGGCTAACCATTCACCCGTTTGACCTCCAGTCAAGCCAGCGCGACTAGCCCGGGCGGGGTTTGTCAAACCCAGTAGATCTACTAACAATCACCTCGCTAATACCATATTAACGGTCCGAATGAGGCGTAGTGATATCACAATAGTACACCAGTATATGCAGTATTACAAATCTAATGTAACGTACGGTTTATGAAAATCAGCATGTTTCTCTCCCCCAAAAGAGAGTATAGTATGAAAAGTGGGGCTGTAAACTCACCTTAGGGTACACGGCAGACAAATGAAACCAAATACCACAACACTAACCTCAACCTATTAACAAATAGGTTTATAAGTTTGTGCACCAAATATGCTTACATTACCCAAGTCATAACACACAAAGCTCAACCTAATTCAACGCACAAACTCAGCTTTGGCAACCATTCACACAAAAATTCGTTACGATTTATTTGTACACTATCTTGAGTTGAATCCACTTGGAGGTGTTTTAAGGCTCATGGTTTACTTCCCAAATTAATTATTTTGATCATATACTCAACAAAATATGACCCATGTGTCAAAATACTTGGCCCTTTGTTTGCTGTCAAAAAGAACAGTTTTGACCTACCTTCACTAAAAAGGCAATAACTCGAGTTTTACACGTCCAAATTAAGTGTGGTTGGACTTTCTGGAAACTAGACTCAAAAATACACCATTTGGACCCAAGAAACGCAGTGATTGAGTTTATTATCATCAAGTTACATCGTGCACAAGTTGACTAACAGATTCTGCCAAAATCAGAAAACATCAAGTTTAGACTAAACGTGCATCCTAACAATGTTCAATGACTTCACAAGGCCATGTTATCCCTTAAAAAAAATTTTAGACACTCATCCAAGTATTTTTACACGTTCGTAGGCTTTAGCAAAACTCAAACCATACGATTCATATTCAAACTCTTTCCAATGATCATTACCAGACCGGATAACTTTATTTTCTCATAACAATCGACCAACACAGCCATTTACCCCCACAATAATCGATTTCCAGCCTCCTAAACAACCCTAATCTGGGTTTATATCGATCATAGCACCAAAGTAATGATTTTTAACAAGCAACGTAACAAGACAAGATCAAATCAAGGTGTAACACACGTAACACGCATGACATAACATAACGCAGCCCCTAGGGTTCGATTCTTACCTTGTAACTCGAAGTGACAGTAGGAAAATCACGTTGTAGAGGCTTGAGGATCAAAGGGGTGAGCGTATGAGAAGAGATGATAATCGATTGGGGGTGAAAGGCGGTTATCGGCGACGGTTTTTGGGGTGGGGAGAGATCGACCGAGAGGGAGAGGGTTTACGGCAATGAGAGGGAAAAGAATGCTAGGGTTTGCATGATGATTATTTTGCATGTTTAAGGGTTCTTCGAGGGCTTTCGGGTTGGGCCGGTTATGGGTTGGGTTGACTAGATTACACAAAAAAATATTGTTATTAGTAATAATATAATAATGATTCTTTTCATTTAATAATGATAAAATTTATTTATTATAAAATAGTAGAGAGATGGAGTTACGGAAACGGTGTTAACCAGAAAACTCGGGTTATCACATTCTAACACAAGACAAATTTAACATTAGTCGAAAAAAATAAGAAATACGATCACAAAGTATAAATGGACTATAAAAATTGACCCCACACACAAAAAAAAAGAAAAAAAAAAAGAAAAAAAACAAGTTGTGTTACAAACTTACAATTATTAGCATCCTACATGCATATCAAATGGAATAGATATCTACCAGCATCACATTTGCAATATCATTTTTATTCATTACACTACATCTATTGGTAAGCGATATCATAAGACTAAACACTTTAATGCCTAACTTAACAAATGAATATCAAATAGTAAGAAGAAAAGGTATACAATTATTTTCAACTCATGTTAGCTGATGCTAGCTGGTTAATCAGTCATTCAGTCGGTTAAAGTGTTGGTCCTTGCGCCTTGCAATGCCTCATGTAACTCTCAAGGCGGACTTCTACCCTAACACCTTTAAATGATTTCTCATTTTAAATTACAATTTCCGTACAATTAACTACGAACTTCTTCAATTTTAGCTTGCTCGATTTAGGAATAACCTCTTGAAGTCAACTGAGAGATTGTCCTTCCATGCCAACCGCCAGAGGGTCGGTGAACCATCGCCCACATAAACAATCGAAGCACTCCCCCTCCTCCATTTTACCTCTAAATTACGTTTATCATTTTTTGTCCAATCTTCACGCCAAAATAAATTCCTAGAACCTTTCGTCGTTGTTTGCTATTGTAACTTTAAAATAAGAAAGAGAAATCTCAATAATGTCATTGTTAAAGCATTCATATTTGATATAGTGCACAATATCTAAATAACAGACAACTAACTAACTACATAATGTTACTCAGTTTCCTTACATATACATAGATGAAACTTCACCCAAAATATGCAATTTTGATATCAAATAACTGCTGTCAATCATCATATGTTTCTAAAATAGTAAACCATAAATCTACAAGAAATATGAACTATGAGCACCACACATATAGAATGTAAGGCTGTAAGAAAACGTAAAAAAAAAAAAAAAGAAATTAAAATTTGTACCCCTTTTTCTATCATCCTAAGCGTGATTGCTATATCCTAACAACCAACTTTATCAAATGCAACATCCCATCTTTCAGTTAAAGTTTTCCCAACCTGAAATAGTTGTAACAATCATTAAACATGAGATGATAATATGATATAAATAATCTTAAACAAACTTTGGGCTTTAATCTGGTCATATGAACATCTTATTGGCATTCTGACCTAATCAGAAAATAAAATTCCATATGGATATTTCGTTTATTACAAATACTCTTTAATGTAGCACACAATTATAGCTAACACACCCAACATTCAATCATCCTACCATTTGAAAAACTATAAACCTTAATTGATAAGTTGCATGTTTAAATTCAAGCATCTGTACAACACAACTCAAAACTTTCCAATTGCGCAATTCAATCGACTAACCACCATCGATGTCCAATAACTTATCAATTCATGACAGATGAACTGCATATTGAAGATAGAATCAGATGTGTTTTCTTTTGGTATGGTGCTACTTGAAATTATGTGTGGGAGGTTGACACGTTGTGTTACATAAGAGGCGATCATGCCCTCTTGATATCAGACTACCACAAGAAGGAGAAATTACACATGTTGTCCTTTTGCATCTTTATATTTAAGTTTTCTTCTACTATCTTCAAGTTCTGCCATGTTGTCTTCTAAGTATTTTATGTTTTTTAGGTAGGGGAAAGCGGATGGAAATGCATAAAACCTGCAATTTTGAAATCTTAGACTGATCTACTAAATGCGTAGAATTATAATGCTGAATCATATTAGCATACTCTTCATTCTTAACATGAAATCTTAGACCTCATCTGCTACCTTGCCATCTGTTAGACTGTTTTACAGGTTTATTTATCGAATTTCCATGTTTATCTTGTTGGTAAATCAGAGTTATAAACAAGAAAACAAAGAGATTTTGGGACGATTTTCTGTGTATTTCTTGAACGGAAAACAAACGATTACAAGGAATAAAAATACTGAATTGAAAGTACTCTCTCTGAAATTGAAAACAACTACTTCTACTGACTTATAAAGATAACAAATAAACTAAACCCACGTTGCACGAATTCCATGATCTACCCATTCTTCAGTCCACGTATTTCTCTACCATACCCGGTCAATTGTTGACTAAACCATCTGAAGCTAATTTTATTTTTAAACCAAGTCACATTAATTAACATTCTCCCCCTTAATGTTGACTTGGGTCTTCAAATCTTCAACACCAATTAATGACCTCATCTCAGCAAGCTTGACCCGTGGTAAAGCCTTCGTTAATAAATCCGCCTTTTGTAGCTTCCCGCTCACATCTTCAACGAATATTTTATCCCATTCCACACACTCCCGTATGAAGTAATACCTTGTATCTATGTGTTTGCTTCGCTGATGTAAATCCGGATTCCTAATAAGCGCGATTGCAGCCTCATTATCAATCAATAGCTGCACTTTCTGAGCTGGCTTTTCTGTCAATTCGCTGAGTATTTGTCTTAACCACAACGCTTGGCACGCTGCCGAGTTTGCAGCCATGAACTCCGTTTCGCACGAGCTAAGTGCCACGGTCTGCTGTTTTTGTGAAGCCCATGTTATCAAGTTATTTGAATAATAAAATGCAACACCCGTGGTACCTCTGCGATCTTCAATATCTGTCCCATAGCTACTGTCACGATAGCCCACAAGCCTTCCATCTCCTTCCCAATGATACTTCAAACCGAACCCGGTTGTGCCTCAAACGTATCTAAGTATCTATTTTACTGCTGCATAATGACTTTCTTTTGGATCTTGCATAAACTTGCTCACCACTCCAACTGGATAACTCAGGTCGGGTCGAGTATGAATCAGGTACCGAAGACTACCAATGATTCGCCTATATTCTGTTGGGTTCACTGGCTTACCATCTTCATCTTTAATCAACTGCAACTTATGTTCCATGGGCCACTGAGTTGCATTACAATTCAACATTCCAGTCATTTTGAGTATTTTATTTGCATACCCTTCCTGTTTTATGACAATACCATCTTCAGTTTGATCCACTTCTATCCCCAAATAATAAGACAACTTGCCTAAATCTTTCATGTCTGACAGGATTGGCTTTGTGTGTTGTAAGCTTATCATTTGCATCCTTCTTCAATTTAAATACCCAATTCAACCCTATTGCCTTATGACCAGGTGGCAATTGGGTCAAAGTCCAAGTGTGATTTCGTTCAATTAAATCCATCTCTGCTTTCATTGCTCGTCTCCATTCTTCATCTGTAGCAGCCTCTTTAAAGGTTGTTGGTACATTACTGACAAGCAATAATTCTTCGGTTCCAATTTCCAACGGTTCTGTTTCATCATATAGCTCACTGAGTAATCGATAACCCTGTGGTGGGGTATGATCGAACGCTGAATTAGGCACATATACATTGCTATTCGATGCTTGATTACTCGAGGAACCTAAAGTAAATTCTTGGCTTGCTTGAGTTTCTGGTGAATTAATGATTGGAGGAGATCCGTAATTTGAGATGAATGAATTAGGGCTGCCTATTTCAATCACTTGATTGTCATCTGGGTATTCATCTGCTTTGGTAACTTGTACAGTACAACAAGCTGGATTTGAATTGGGCTGTTCCTTTTGGGTTTCATTCCAAGCCCAATTTTTACTTTCATTAAACACCACATGGTAGGCCACAACTACTGTATTTTGGTCTGGGTTCATTAATCTGTAACCTTTAGTCCCTTCTTCAGCCCCCAAATACACCATAGGAATACTTCGATCGCTCAGTTTTGTACCTTTGTTCGACACGTCTTTTGCATACGCAACACAACCAAACACCTTTAAATGATGAAGTGTTGGCTTATTGCCCTTCCAAGCTTCATGGGGTGTCATGTTTTTTACTGCTTTCGTTTCAATTCTGTTGAGCAAATATACCGAGTGACGGACTACCTCCCCCCATAATGAATCTGGAACTTTCATTGTTTTTAACAACGATCGTGTCATCCCGAGCACCGTTCTGTTGCGACGCTCCACAACACCATTTTGATGTGGTGTGTAGGGCGCTGTTAGTTGCCGTTTTATTCCCTCTTGTCGGCAATAGTCAACGAATTGGTGAGAATTGAATTCACCACCGCGATCGGTTCTTAACATTTTTATTTTCTATGAACATTCTTGTTCAACTTGCATCTTAAATTTCTTGAACATGACAAAAGCTTGGTCCTTTGATTTCAATAGATAAACCCACATATATCGGCTATAATCATCAACAATCTATAAAAAATACCGGTTACCTCCCATTGTCTTGGGTGTAATTGGACCACAAAGATCAGCATGAATTAATTCCAGTGGCTTAGTTGCTCTCCACTGTGCTTCACTTGGATAACTTTGTCTTGTTTGTTTTGCAATTAAACAACCTTCACAGACTTGTGATGGATGTGATAAAAAAGGCATTCCTTTCACTAAATTCTTCTTCACCATTGATTCAAGTACGTGGAAATTTGCATGACCCATTCTTGCATGCCATGTCCATGCTTCATCTTCTAATTTTGCTGCCAAGCGGATAGCTTTTGCCACTTTCAAACTGATTTTGTATAATCGATTGACTGACCTTTGAACTTTCATAACGAGCCTTCCCCGTTCATCATACATCCACATGAACTCACTATGCATTCTAACTTCGTAACCTTCTTCCGTCATCTGACCAAGGCTCAAGATGTTGCTAGTGAGAGCCGAAATGAAGTAGACATCTGGAATCATCAACTGATCACCATTCTTGCATTCAAAAATCATGGTTCCTTTACCTTTAATTAGAACCTTTGATCCATCACCGAAACACACCTGACCCATAACGTTCTCATCCAATTCAGCAAACGACTCTTTAACACCCGTCATATGATTGCTCGCCCCGTTATCCATGTACCAAATTTCCCAGTTACCGTCGTTCCGTTCTTCATGAAATTGTGGGAAGACCTTTTCTTCATTTAATAACACCATATTTGGTGTTTCATCCCCACACACACTTAACAGTAAGGTTGCTTCTTCCTCATGTTTTTGCATAAAATTAGCTTCTTCGACCTTTTCTTTTCCTCCTCTGCACTCAGAGGCATAATGACCGAATTCCTCATAATTGAAACACTTCACTTGCTTTTTGTCTCGTGGCTTTTGGTACGTGTTTCCTGTTTCTTGAGATGACCCGCCACCCCAGCGACCACCTCTCCCACGACCTGTGCCACGACCACCTCTTGAACCAAATCTGCCTCCTCTTTCACCATTCGACCCACGACCCTGTGTTGCATTCGTTCTCCCGGATCCCTTAGAACTTGACTGTCCATCAACCTTGGTGAACAACAATGAGTTCTCAACCGAGGTGTTTCCGTGTCTTAACTTTAACCAATCTTCATACGCTTCAAGCGACCGACAGCCTCATCGAATGCCATTGCATCTATATCTGAATTTGCTCTATAGATGCAACAAGTTGGAGATACTTATCCGGAACCGAGTCCAGTAGCTTTCTTACTAACGCTGCATCATCAAGAGTTGCCCCAAGACTCGTATATTTTGAACTCATCCCGCTTAACTTTCCGGCGAACTCGTCAATGGGTTCTCCATCCTTCATTTTAAGTGCCTCAAAGTCTCTTTTGAGAGTAGCTAACCGTGCCTTCTGCACCCGCTCGGCACCAATATATCTCGTTTTCAACGAATCCCAGATCTCCTTCGCCTTCTTCTTCTTTGCAACCTGCATCAAGACGTCTTTTGGAATTGCTTGAAAAATGAAAGCACGGGCTGTTTTGTTCTTCTTCTCATCTTCTACTGCACCGGTCGGTGGTTTGATGGACTCCCACAATCCTTGAGCGTCCATAACAGCCTCCATTTTGATCGCCCAAGTGGTGTAGTTCGTCGCAGTTAAGGTCGGGATTTGTAGGGACACTGAATTGGTTTCTTTCGGGTTGTGTTGGCAACAATAGACATGGTGTTAAATCTAAGGTGTTTGGGCATATATGAATCGTGAACGAAGCTCTGATACCAAATGTTGGTAAATCAGAGTTATAAACAAGAAAACAAAGAGATTTTGGGACGATTTTCTGTGTATTTCTTGAACGGAAAACAAACGATTACAAGGAATAAAAATACTGAATTGAAAGTACTCTCTTTGAAATTGAAAACAACTACTTTTACTGACTTATAAAGATAACAAATAAACTAAACCCACGTTGCACGAATTCCATGATCTACCCATTCTTCAGTCCACGTATTTCTCCACCATACCCAGTCAATTGTTGACTAAACCATCTGAAGCTAATTTTATTTTTAAACCAAGTCACATTAATTAACATATCTTCATTAACGATGATATTAGGTTACTAATTGCTACAACCCTTTTAGTTATTTCACATTATAGCGTGTTGGTGTTGATTCCTTTTGATGTTTACAGCTTTGCTCACTCATAGCCAGTGGTTGTCAATTCTGTTGTTGATTCTTATATTAGTCATGTCTAGAAATTTTGAATCATTGTAATCACTTGCGAGTCCTTATGTTGCTTTTATAGAAACCTACTTGCATGTTGTTCTTTTGTCAATTACTAGTTCCATTGTTGAATCATTTTTATGTTCATATTATAAGTGATGTGTTCTATTCTCATGTAAGTGATGTACATGTTTGCCGTTGTAACAAGAAAATCATCTTTCATTTATGATTTATATTTCTATAATTTCTAGATTACTCAATTGAAAATGTTAAATTTTGACAGGTCAAATCTTATATGAAAGAAAATAATATTATAACAAAAGACTAGAATGTAGCGACCTCAAATGTAGCTTTGCTTGCATCTAATCAGCTGACATCAACAAAGGAAACACAATCAAACGATGCAGCTGAAGTAGAAGATGATAGCCATAAGATGTGGCTTGATCCTCTTTGCTACTATTCTTTGTATTCTATATTAAGCTCTAATCAAGTGCTTATGTAACAGTCACCTTTGACTCTTCCTAAATCTCTTGAAGTGATTTATTTATTTAACTTTGGCTTTATGTAAATTTGGCAAATTAGATTTGTTGCTCTTCTTAGTATGTATCATTTTATTTTTTCTGTTGCGTATTTTATGGAATGCAAATTATTGGTAGATAAACAACTTGCTTTTTATTATATAATCCTTTAGAGATAGTGGTCTAAGATTTGCACATATTAGGGATGATGCAACTATTGTGCAACTTTGCATGGATGGATAAGTATGTACGTTTTTAAGTCTCAAGTTATATTTGATACATCATAATAATTCCTTTTATGTTTTTTTAGTATTCATTTTAAACTGATATATGCATTTCAACAAATGTGTAGATGCTGGAATCTATTGTGCCTCTAGCTACTTCAAGGAGTCCAAAAGCCAAAATTCTAAAATATGTTTCTATCCTTCTAAATGTAAGCAGATATAGTTGCTCAATATAATCCAGTATACAATTACTAGATCTAAAGAAACACTTATATCTTTTTATGTTTTTGAATGTAAAGTACTTGATGATTGGTCAGGGGAGATTGATAACTGATAGAAGTGTCTGTAAGTCTATCATACATTTGTAAAACGGGTGAAAAATATTATCTTAAAAGAAAATGGTTGAAAGCCTACCAACGTGTAATCATTTTTGATAATCTACTTGCTTTGAACAAGTTGCTAACAATTTTCTTTCTGTTTCAAGTCTATCATACATTTGTAATAATTGGATCTGAAGGTGCTTTTAACTACTAGGAAAAAATAGGTAATAGGTAACAAGGATTCAAGTAGTTATATGTTGTTCTTATGTTAAATTATAAATATAATAGCTTTTGGATGTTTATGTTTTATCACATGAAAAATGTTAAACAAAAGGAAAAAAAATCATTGATTGAGAAAGATTTGCGGGATCAGCAATATTGGTTGTCATCACATCATCTCCCATATTTAGAATATTTCATTCCTTGTTCTCCAAGTTATTTCCTTTTTATTGTTATTGTAAAATCAATATATAGTTGTAATTTGTTTTTTTTGTAGAACAACTTCAATACAATAAAAAATTCTCATTCAGATCTCTCTGGTTATCATGGAATCAGAGCGGGCTTGCTCATCATTTACCGTTTGATTTCCGCATACCTCAAAATCGATCCAACCCGACAAATCCAAACCGAGCCACCATGTCCGGAGACGACAACTCGAGTTCGGATTTATCTCTACAACTCGCAAATCTGTTAAAAATGGCCTCAATTCACAGCCTCACAACCCAAAATTATCTGACAACCTCCAAATCATTCTCAAACTGAACAGTCAAAACTACGCGCTATGGGCCCGAACGATTCGAGTTGCCATAGGCGGAAAATCCAAGACCTTGTTATCACATCTAACCTCAGATACACCGGAACAAACGAGTTAAGAATATGAGCAATGGGAACAAGAAGATTTAATTGTTTTTTCATGGCTCATCCAAAATATCAAACCCGTACTCGCAGGCAACCTAACCGAGTATCCCACTGCAAAAACGTTGTGGGATGCCCTCGTGGTCACTTACAGCAGTGGAAGAGACAAATTGCAGACCTTTAATCTTCATGTCAAGGCCAACGACATCAAACAGAATAATAGCTCTCTTGAAGATTTCTGGATCTCATTACAGGGGATATGGGGAGAAATAGACAGAATCGATCCAAATCCCATGAAATGCTCAAAGGACATCAAGACATACTCCAAAATCAGGTCTGAGCAAAAACTTTTTCAATTCCTAAATGCCTTAGACTGGAGATATGAACCCATTAAAAGGGAAATACTCCGGTTGGAGCCTCTTCCTTCCGCGGAGGCAGCCTACGCCACTGTTCGTAAAGAAGCCGCTCACCAGAATATTCTGGGAGCAACTATTAACGATACACAGGGCATAGCGGCTGGATTAATTGCCACCGAAACAGAAGGGGTAGGGCTCGTTACCAAGGGGAGCTGTCGGTTTGAAGGAAAAAAAAACAGACCTTTGGTTAAGGAAGACAAATCACATCTAAAATGTGATCATTGCGGTATGACAAAACATACCAAAGAACAATGTTTTCGGCTCGTCGGCTACCCGGAGTGGTGGTCCGATGGTCATAAGAAGAACACCAAAACCAACGGACAGGAGAAGGGCAAAGCTTCCGTCGCCACCGTGGGTAACAGTGATGTAATCGGACAGGAGAAGGGCAGTCGGAACCCTACCAGATTTGGAGGGGTAGCGGCTGTTCTTGGAGAAGATGAACAGGGAGCATTTTTAATGAGTACAGGTATTGGGGTTGAGAGAGAGATCTCGAAACCCCTGATGTGTTATTTTAAGGGATTTTATTCACCCCTTGAAGAATTAGAAGTTACTAGTTTTGTCCCGTTTATAAAAGAAAGTTTGTAAATTGCAAAAACACCCAAAACTTAGTAGCATGGCAAATGTGGCTCAAAACAATAACAAAAGACGAGAACAGTCATGGATTTTTTATTGCGGAGCCACCGACACCATGACTTATGAATTATCAGACTTTGCCACATCAACCAAGCCTACTAAAACATATATATAAACAGCAAATGGAGAAGCAATGAATGTGAAAAGTGGGGGGACTATCGAAATTTCTCTAACATTAAAGCTTTCTAATTGCCTTTATGTTCCTTCACTATCTCATAAACTCCTTTCGATAAGTCATGTGACAAAAGAGTTGAATTGTTCAGTTCTCATGCAACCCACTTTTTGTATCTTACAGGATATCAGGACGGGAGCGATAATTGGGTATGGCACTAAGAAACAAGGGCTATACTACATGGATGAGGTGACTTAAAATGGTACTGTAATGCTTTCTCATGGGACAACAGAACGTGAGGCTTGGCTATGGCATAGAAGATTAGGACATCCATCTACGGGTTATTTACATACTTTATTTCCTAACTTGTTTCCCTCTAGTTGTAAGTCTGATTGTGAAACTTGTGTGCTAGCTAAAAGCCACCGAAAAACCTTTAAACCGAATAACACTAGGGTTGACTTACCTTTTTTATTAATCCACTCAGATGTGTGAGGACCAGCCCCAATTGTTGGGAGTCAACATTTTCGTTTCTTTGTGACATTCATTGATGATTGCACACGGATGATGTGGATATACTTATTAAAAAATAAATCTGAAGTCTTTGACAAATTCACAATTTTTTACAATATGATCCAAACCCAATTCCAAAAAACTATTCAAATCTTCTGATCTGATAATGGAGGAGAATTTTTTAACAATAATATGAAGCAATTCTTCCAAATCAAAGGCATAATTCATCAAACTTCTTGTCCACATACTCCAGAACAGAATGGTGTTGTGGAACGAAAGAACCGCATCCTATTAGAAATCACTCGAGCTCTCTTAAGAGAGTCACGAGTTCCAAAATCCTTTTGGCCGGAAGCCATCACTACTACCGCGTACCTTATCAACCGACTTCCGACTATGATCCTAAAATTAAAAACTCCATTACAAGTCCTTTCAAAAATCATTAAACCACCCTCTTTCCTTACCCTCGAACCATGAATTTTTGATGCATAGTTTTGTTCATATACCAAAGTCTGATAGAACTAAACTTGATGCATGCGTTGAAAAATGTGTCTTTGTTGGGTATGGTGGGACTCAAAAAGGATACCGATGCTACAATCCAAAAACTCGACACATGTTCACCACTATGAACTATGATTTCCTTGAAACTGAGTACTATTATGCTTCCCAAAACAATGGTCAGGAGGAGGAAACATGTCTTGACACATTGAGTTGGTTAAAATTTATAGGGAAGGAACGAGCTCTAGTATCCAAGATGAGTCCCCTCCATCCACACAAGTAGAAGACACAAGCATTAGTGCCACCTCAGAAACTGCTCCTAACCTGATACCCGAGGTAAATGATACTCATCCTTGTTCTATGCCTAACTTTACTGAAAGTCTTGAAACTACCACTAATGAGAAAACAGGACAAAGTGAGAGTATACAGGAACAAGAGAACATCTCCACACAAGAAGACATCCCAATAGAGCAAGTGCAAGAAGATACAGTGGAAAGATATGTGTTGCCCCCAAGAATAATCGAGGAGTTCCTCCAAAAGGTATTCTCCAGAAAAAGAATCCCGAGGGAGTAGATATCCTATGGCTAATATAGCCATAGGGAATCTATCTGAGGAAGCCCAAGCCTTCTCTTCATTCCTATATTCTGAAGTGATTCCTATAGATACAGAACAGGCCTTGAAGTCAAAGCACGGAAAGAGGCAATGGAAGAAGAAATGAGAGCGTTGACAAAAAACAACACATTGGGGAATGTGTCTTGCCAGCAGGTAAGAAAATAGTCGGATGCCGATGGGTCTTTACGATTAAATATAAACCTGATGGCACGATCGAAAGATATAAATCCAGGTTGGTAGCCAAAGGTTACACTCAAACATACGGGATTGATTACTCTGAAACTTTTTCTCCCGTCACAAAGATGAATACTATCAGAGTTCTCTTCTCTGTAGCAGCAAATAAAGGGTGGCCACTGCATCAGTTTGATGTTAAAATGCTTTCTTACATGGAAAGCTGAAAGAAGAAGTTTATATGGAAGCCCCGCATGGATTCACAGACAATTTTAAAGAGGAGGAAGTTTGTCTTCTAAAGAAAGCTCTCTATGGGCTAAAACAGTCTCCTAGAGTTTGATTCGGTAGATTCACCCTAGCTATGAAAAGCTACGGGTTCAAACAAAGCAACTCGGATCATACCTTGTTTCTCAAACAGAGAAACAACCTAATAACCTGTTTAATAATCTATGTTGATGATATGATCATTACAGGAGACGATAAAGAAGAAATAACCAAACTGAAAGAGAACTTGTTTACAGAGTTTGAAATGAAAGACCTAGGAAGACTCATGTACTCCCTTGGAATTGAAGTCCGTAGATCAAAACAAGGGATCTTTATGCGTCAAAAGAAGTATGTTCTTGACTTACTAGCAGAAACCGGTATGATTGACTGCAAACCGGCAGATACTCCGATGATTGTAAATCAGAAATTATATATAGAGGAAAAAGCAGAATTAGCTGACAAGGAAAGATATCAACGAATGGTAGGAAAACTGATATATCTTTCACACACTCATCCCGATATAGCATATGTTGTTGGAGTGGTAAGTCAGTTTATGCATCAGCCACAAAGTGCCCATATGGATGCAGTCTTACGAATTTTAAGGTATCTTAAGGGGACGACTGGTCATGGAGTTTTGTTTAAACCAAACGGAAATCTAAGGACTCAACTGTATACTGATGCAGACTGGGCAGGTCAACATCAGGATACTTTACTTTGGTTGGTGGCAATCTTGTTACATGGAGAAGTAAAAAACAAAAGGTGGTAGCTCTTTTGAGTGCTGAAGCTGAATTTAGAGGAATAGCAAGGGGATTAACCGAAGTCCTATGGGTTCGAAAGCTCCTAACCGAGATAGGATATCCTCCACAAGAAACTACCAGGATTATGAGTGACAATAAAGCTGCCATTCAGATTTTAGAAAATCCAGTGCAACATGATCGAACGAAACATATAGAGGTATATCGACACTTTATTAAAGAAAAGTTGGAAGCAGAGGTTATCGTACTTCCATTTGTCCGGTCAGAGGATCAACTTGCTGAAGTACTTACGAAAGCTGTCGATGGAAGAACCTTACATAGATGTCTCGGCAAGTTGAATTTTGGAAATCCCACTATTCAACTTGAGGGGGAGTGTTAAACAAAAGGAAAAAAATCATTGATTGAGAAAGATTTACGGGGTCAACAATATTGGCTGTCATCACATCATCTCCCATATTTAGAACATTTCATTCATTGTTCTCCAAGCTATTTCCTTTTTATTGCCATTGTAAAATCAATATATAGTTGTAATTTGTTTTCTTTGTAGAACAACTTCAATACAATAAAAAATCTCATTCAGATCTCTCTGGTTATCAAAAAAACATAAAGATGAAACTACCATATGAAAAGAAACTTTGAAACAAGAAGTTTATACCTTACTCAAGAATACTTATCCATCAAAAATATTTTTCTTAAAATTAGCTACAGTACATGAAATTAACAAATATATAGAACATGGTTGTATTGCTGATGCAAATAACATGTTCTATCAAACACCAAAATGAAATTCAATGTCGCTTAGGAGTTGTTGAACAAGATGATGTTGTTGTTCATGCTAATTGATAATATTGTTTGTTCATTCAAAATGTTAATGTAGAAACATGAATCGGGATGGAAGATGCGGAAAGTGTCGTAGGCACGATGGACAAATGACCTGATATTAAGAGAGGCAAATTTACAATATAAGAGCAAATAATTGTTCGCTGGGACTTTCGTACAGTCGAGAGTAAGTAGCAAATGGTTTTATTTTGCCTTAAATATTATATACTATGAGTGATTAAAGAGTTTTTTATGGCGTATAGTTATCTCACTAAACTTTTGAATGATGTCATATGCTATAGTTATTTATTGTTTTGTATTTTGCATTGATCTGGTAATTTGTTGTTGGGCGTTTGCTTTCTTTACAGGTTTATTATTACCCTATTCTGACTTTTCTTTTATGCATGATTACAACTTCTAATTTTGTTACTCTGGTGTCCGCCATAATAATACGTACACTTTTTTTACGCAGGTATCATTGGTACTCTTTGAAGCCTATAGCTATGTATTTAATAGAGTTTGCTTTCCACTTTGGTCTTACACACTTTTTAGTTTTGTTTTGTAATTGCTTCATCAGGTATGTCTAATCTGCACATCTGCATAAGAACTTTTTAATCTTAAAAAGATATGTTGTTAATTACTTTAGTGTTTGTAAATTTGTTTCTTTAATCTTATCTTACTTGATAATCTTCATTACTTGTAAGATATAACTTTTTGAATTCATGGGGATTGTCAGTTGTTTCAAGTGATATTTGTTGCTTATAGGCACCTTTCTTTAATGCTTCATGAGAGTGTGCTACAATTTTCATTTAATCTTGTTTTTTCTAAATAATCTTTATTATTTATTAGGTTGCTTTTGTTAATTGCTTCATGGGTTGTGTCATTAATAATCTTCTTTTTCTTTTTCGGTTCAAGTAGGGATCTATGGAAAACCACCTACAATTCCCCCCCCCCCCCCCCCCCCCCCCCCCCCCCCCCCCCCCCCCCCCCGATAGGTCAAAGGGCATTTGGTCAAATTTATTAATCTCAAATGACCACAGGTGAAGCAGTTGTGGTTAAAGTTCTTGCAACTGATTCCAAACAAGGCGATAAAGAGTTCAAACAAAGGTAGTAATGAATCATAATTGCATGCACCTCAAGGTTATATGCTTCACATTGATTACTTTTGATTAAATTACAGTTTATAACTTTTTTTGTTGCAGTCTTTCTCACTTAGTTGTTAATACATCTTACTAAGGGATTGGATATAGTGAGGAAAGTTTAAACAAGTTATTCAATACAAGAATATTTGTTTTCTAAGGCATTATCCATATAATCTTGAAATTAGAACACCAAAAGTACCATTATTATATGATTATGTCATTGTTTGTTTAATATCTAAGCTTTACCCTGTTGTATATATGTGTTTTTAGACTATGTATATATGGGAGTGAGGGTTAGTTTTTAATATTTGAAACCAATGTAGAAATCGATTTAGCTACTTTTTGTTTTTGAAATATTTTACTAAGGGAGGAAATTGTTGTTGACTTTTATGCTTATCTTTTATGTATAATTTTTAAAATTTTCCTATATAATGAAAAACACTCAACCTCATAAATTGTCACTTAATTCTTGAGTCTTTCTTTTCATTTGTTGTGTCAGCATTTATTTCTAATATAGGGCATGGAGGTTTGTAGGAATTAGGTTGCATTTGAAAATAAGTATTCATAGTGTTCAGATGGTGAATAAGCAGTCTGTATTGTTTAAATCTTGTGAGCTGCAATAGTGATTTAAAGAAGAGAATAATATTGTAAAAATTAGTCCATAGAGGATGTATGTTCTCCAAAGTAAATATCTGCAAACAAGTCAATAGGGGTTCATATCATGGGGAAATCAAATTGTGGATTGCAATTGTAGTCAATGTAGGTCAAGTCTATACATTCGATGGGTGTTGTATAACTCTCAAGTTTCGGTAGCTCACCGATTACTATTTTGTTGATTTGTGTTTGTTTTAAAGTTGATCATTTTTTTACTCTTAAAGTTAACTAAGGTATAATTTTATATATCTTGAACAAATTTGTTTTTGTTTAAAAGGCAAATATAGATAGAATTATCAACTAATGATCCTTAGCTCATGTGTTAAGTGAGCTATCTTAAGATCTCATAAAAATAGATGCAGGTTTTTGGTTCAAGTTTCACCCGTGACAAAAATAAAAAGAGAGTTCCAGATGAGCCAAGGGGTTTTCTCACATATTGTGAGTTTCCTCCTGAGATTGGTCTCAGATTTCGTACTTGAGTAATGAAAATGATCGGGTGGGCCTGTGGATCGTCAGTGATCCAATTAGCCGTTAAAAAAAAAGATAGATTTATCATAATGACATTGGGCTACCCGACCACCGAACGGGTATAAAACTAATTAGAATAACTTTGGGCTATATCTACATAGTATAAAGTAAGACTACGTATAACAGATTGTAAAGTTATACGTTTTTTTCCAACACCACGTGAATGAGGAGCTAAATCAAGTATAGAATGACGTTAAAAAAAAACACTAGATACACTTATTTATCATTCATGGAAAAGTTTATTGATTGTTTTCAAAAATTTTAGTTTTAATTAATGTTAGGTATTAAATTTCTAAATTTTGATAGTTGACGTTTAATTTTATTTATTTATTCGTTTAGTTAACTTAAAATAATATTTAAAAATATTGACGTATGCTTGCGTTGATTACTTATTTAATAGACATGATTATTTGCCTAGTAAAACTAAAGATTAAAATATTGTACGAAAACATAGAGAAACAGGCATCCAACTGGATTTAACGTGTGCATATATTTGTAGTTCAATTTCGGGTGTTATATGTAGTTAGTGGCTGTTTGATGTGGTCAGCAGTGGAGACTGGGTTAGAAGTCTCAAAAAAACTAACTAGGTCAGAGGGTAAAACAAGAGTGGGTCAGAAGGGCTGACTCGGTCAGAACCTATTTTTTGCAAATCAAACGCGCTGACTGGTTGACCGAGTCAGCAGTCAGAGGATCAGTCAGATGCAATCAAACAACCCCTTAGTCTTGATTGCTGGACTTAAGAGTTAGGTATTTTCCTTTTCATAGTTGTCTTGAAGCTCACCCGATTTTTAAAGTTCCAAATTCTTTGAAACAGGTATGATTGTCCTCTGATAAAACATCATAGAGACGAAAGGAGAGCTTTGACCAGTCTCTATGACTCTTGAAAACTAATCAATTATAGCTTGTGCAGCATGTGGATACAACCAATTCTTAATGCATTCCTCATGATACCTATGTTTGCATTGTAGTGTTGCGATCATACGCTCGGGCTGGTACTGGTACTCTTCATGACATGCACAAATCTCTTGTTCATCTTCTTCCCCTTTAACAAACCTACTTATCCTCATTGAGATCATCTATAGCCTTTGGGAAGTCTTTAGCAAAAGTATTACAATTATCAACTTATTTTGTGAATCAAATGTTGTACTATATGCATGTGTAGTACTATATGTTTTGTGGTACTTGCTCTCTTAATTGCCTTTCATCACTCGAGCTATCATCTAATCTTTGCTATCCACTTACACTGCTGTAAGTGAGAGCCCGCATCCACTGTGTTGCAATTGATGTTCCGGCCGGAATCGTCTCCTATCTTCTTTGTCAATCAGGTTAGGGTTTAACCTGAACTAATTTATTTTGTTTGATTTTATGGATAGAAGGGTTTGTTGGTGAGGTGTGATGGGAAATTAAGGTTTTAGATGTGAGTTATGTGAAGAGGGAAATAAGAGATTTTTAGTTTGGTGATGAACATAGAAAGGTTTGATGGGTTGTATCATATGCTTAGTGGGTTGTACTGATCTTTTGTTTTTTTTATCTTTTACTTTTTTATATTAACACAATACTTTTACATATTTTACAATTTATCTCCAATATTCTTTTACTTTCAACTTTGATCTTCTGTATTTTTCATATTCTAAAAAATTTTCATTTTATGTTTTGGTTTGAATTATGCGAGTTAACACGTCGCAACGTGTGTGGGTGGTTCAACGTTTTTACGTTTATTTTTCTTTGTCTAACGGTCCTGTCCCAAAGCGCTGGTGCTAGATCGACTTGCTTATTATTTTAAATGCTTTACATTTTGCTTGTGTTGTTTAATATTTTTATCTCTACTTTTCGTTTGATTTTATTTTTTATTTTTTTATTTTTGTTTTAATACGAGCTTTTCGGTGTTAGTGGACACTGATGATGGTGTCATTGGTGCAACTTGGCATAGTTTTATGTCCCCCGTTACAACGCGAGGGCTTAATACTAGTTTTATATCCATCCACTCCAGGGATCACTCGTGTTACAATTTAACAAACAATTATAGAACCAATGATGTGATTTTTCAAAAGTTATGACTGAATTTTGAGACATGAGCTTGTTACAGGACCAACCATTAATTAATTCATAAAATTTCTTTTGGAGTGGGTAAAAGAAAAGGTGAATCTTGAATATAGTTAAAACAAGAAGAAGAAAAATAAGTCTTTAGGGAAGTATTTTGAATTTATGGAACTTTTTTTGGGCTGGTTCATAAAGAAACTTTTATTTAAAAATGTTCTAATCACATAGTTGTAGTTGCTTTTTTTTGTTTTACTATAAGGGCCTTTTTAGTTTGTAGAATTCAATGGGAATGAAATTTTGAATTTCATTTTTCAACATATATGCTTCGTAAAATGCGTAAAATTTGTTAGAATCGAAATCTAAATTTATTTGTAATTTGTTTGTTCAAGCAATGAATCGAAGTTGGAAGTGGAATTAATTATTTGAAAATCCTTCAAGTAAAAGATTTAAACAATCCTTAAGGTTATAACTTGAAGCTCGCTTGAAAACAAGTCAAAAATGCTTGTTGGAAAACAACTTAGTTACAAACCAAGCCACCTTGGCTTGAAATATTTAGAAAACCAGGCTAGCTGAGCTCGAATAATTTAAACTCGAGCCGATTTGATTTTCGCTTGAATTGTTTATTTTTAATTATGTGTGTGTGTAAATTTTGTTAGGTGGTGAATGATTTTGGTCAAGTCACTTTATAATAACAATAATATAAATTTTAGCTTATGTTCAACTTTACAAAATTGCCCAGTAATTCATTCTTTCCACTTGCTAAAACTAAACCTACGAATATTCAAATAACTTGTGATTTGAATTTCAATAGAAAGAAACTCAAAAGAACTCCCTCGAAATCAACTCATGAGTCATATCAGCTTGGATCATTTAGTTTACAAACCGAGTCAGCCTAAATCCTGGCTCGGCTCCTGAACAACCCTCGCAATCCAGTAAAATTATAAAGAAGTACAATGAAATCTACAACGACGCACTGTCATCACATCCGGTGCTCCCATCATCGTCGCCGCCCAGCCCTGCAACACCACCTCTGCTCTCGGCCTCCCGTCTCGCCACCGACCCCACTGTTGCCGCTACCAACACCGCCCCACCCTCTCCCGTCAAACACCGAACACCAAAACAATGAGTAAAAAATGAAACAACGTCAACCGTGGAGTAAACACCATACATATACAATGAAGAGGACAAATAAAACATGTAATGTTTAAAATGTAATGATATTTTTTTTAATTTACAAAGTTAGAAAACAAATAAAATCTATGTTTACATTAATTATATTTTATAATAATTAATTTATAAAAATATATTTTAAAATATTTAAGTTATATATCTTTTTATAACAGGTAATCTCAACCTAACCTGGTTTGGCCCTAGCCTTAAATTGGTTTTGACCGAACAAAACTAAAATCAGGTTTAACCCGGTCCGGTTTGGAAAAAAAAATCATTGCACCGCTAACCCGCTAAGGTGAGCTCTCTAACTAATAATGATTTATCTTAATAAGCTTATAAAATATGATAGAGTTCGGTTACAAGGCCCAACACCACATACCGAGGTCATCCCCTAGTAAAATCCAATTAAATAACCATTAGCATAACAGAAAATTCAAGTTCATGTCACAGCCGCCTCCAATAAAAAATAAAAACACAAACAAAATGGGGCAAATCAGACACCAGCACCTGTAGTATAAAATTCAAACAAACATGAAAGCATTTTGCCTGCAAATTGGACATAGAGTCTTCTTCTTCTTCAACCAATTCTTGATGCATTCCTTACGATACCTATGTTCTCATCGTAATGTTGCGATCATACACTCGGGCTGGTACTCTTCATGACAAATTGCACAAATCTCTTCTTCATCTTCTTCCCCTTTAACAAACCTACTTATCATCACGAGATCATCTATAGCCTTTGGGAAGTCCTTAACAAAAAGTATCACACCACAATACAAACCTCGCGAACCACATTGACGATTCGTAATCGCATTCATCCATAACATAATCCTTCAGTCGACCACTTCGGCTATAAGGCAAGCATGCAGAAGAAGACATATCCAACAACGGAAAGTAGGGGAGACGTTATGGTTCAGCAGATGAATTTTGGATCTGTGAGGGATCAAAATAAGGGTGAATATAGATATTTATACTTAACCTTCGGATATGACTATAGGAGTGGGTGGCTGGGCCATGAAGCAAGTTTGTAAAGGAAAAAAACATAAAATAATTGCTTTAGCTAATAAATATTGGGCTTTTATATTATTTACGCAAATAGAAGTTGGAAACTTAGGTATCAAGCCCAGTACCGTCGACCATTAATTAATTTGAGTTAAGAAATAACAATTATGATGTGAGATTAGTTAATTTGATAGAGGCTTTGTCTTTTAAATGCGAGGTCTTGAGTTTAAATCTAGACATGACATAATATGAAGTAATTTAGAAGTACAGTAGAATAAGTTTATTGTTAATAAAAAAAAAATTAACAATCCTTTGATATGTTTCTAAGACCTCAATTCCCAAGATTTATTTTTAGATTATCAAGATTTTTTTATGATAAATTTTACCTAAACTAATTTTTAACTCTTTCAACTTCAATTAGATCATTACTAATAAGAATAAAGTTGTTTGCTTACACAAGCAAAAAAAATATAGACTTGTTTTTAGACTTTACATACAACGTATAATCATTCTTGTTTCGTTCAAAACCTACTTCTAATAATGTTTGTGTTAGTTTTTCATTTCAATGGTCACGAACCTTCTTTAAACCATACAATGACCTAACCATTTTACACACTTTAACTTTTGTTTTATCAAAAGAGCCGTTATAAAATGTCATATATACATCCTCACTAAGTGAACCATACATATAAGGAAGTATTATCAGCGTCTAAATAAAATAGAAAACAACCTTTTTTCACAACTAAACCAAACACACATTGAACTGTGATCATTTTCATTTAATCTCTTATCATTATCTAAATCTTTTTTATTATTATACCCTTTGCTACCAAACTTGTCTTGTAGTCTACCATTTATTCATTAGACCTATACTTGCTTATTAGACTTACATCTTCCTGGCTTTCTAACTTCAAGCAATTTAGTTAGTACCTATTTCCAAGTAAAGCCTTCATTTTCTTATTATACGTAGCTACCAAATTAGGATCACTATACGCTTCCTTAAAGACTCTAGGCTCAATACTTTTGTTTAAAATGGAGATAAAACTCAAACTTTTAGCACATATTTGGAGTGGTTGACAGTTTCTCTATTCCATACTTAACATTTCTCTCAACAACATATCGATCAAACCTTTTAGGAACAACTGACTTCCTACTAGACCTCCTTAGAGTTGTATTATTGCTTGATCAACCCAACACACCTTTAGAGTCAGCAGAATCGATCCCAAGAGTTATAGATATTTCAAACCTGCTGGCACCATGTTAAGTCAGTAGGCTGTTAAGAAAGTAAGCATTAACTAGGAACAACTATGGGACCATGAATCCTACCACATTGTTCAATTGTAGTATAATGCCATGCTATTCAGGTCAGTTTCACCAGCAACAATATCTTGAACCGATAACTCCACCTGCTGATGAGTACTTCCATTCTCCTCATGACCATGAGATATCTTCCCCTTATCAACAAGACATAAAATATCAGATGCTTGATGATAATGAAATATACGATTCAGATTTGAAATTCACACGCAAACTCTTCGCATTCCAACAAAACCACTTCGCTTTGTCAAATAGCAAAAAACGAGTGGTTTAAGTGTGATGTTTTCACAGTCAATAGTCCTAGGAGGATAACAATGTGATGAATTCTCTATGCTAGGGTTTTGTCTCAACACACGAACACCCTGATGACGTATAGGTTTCCTTACAGACACAAAAAAGACTTAAATACAATCATGCAAATAGTGGGGAGTCAATATATGGAGGGAGAAATATTAGTCGAATCCAACTACTTTAACTGCAAAATATCATTAACTATACAACGAAACTATATGTAATAGGTTGGTTAGGGGCAAGAATGGGTGAATACATGTTTCTTTTGCCCATAAGTGAAAATTAGAAGCCTAACTATATCTTTTTTTTTAAATAAAAAAAAAACCGTATAGTTTAAATGGCTAAGATACATTATGACTTAATCCAACGAACATAATGAGTCCCAAGAAATGGTTAGACTCAAAATGATATATAAAAGCCATGTTTGGGATTGCTTATTTTGATTGAAAATGATTTTTGATAAAAAAAGACTTATTAACATATGATTTTTCGAAAGAAGTTTTTTAAAAAATGTTTGGATTAGCTTACAAACTAAAATGATCAAAAAAGACATACTTTTAAGAACGAGTGGAATTAATAGGAGGTAGTACGTGAGTATAATAGAAAATTTGATCAAAATGAGTTTTCAAAAGTTAATAAGTAATCACATTCTTACTTTTCAAAATCTTATTTTTATCTTATATGAAAAATCAGTTTGAAAAATACTTTTAAATTTAATAAAACTTTTTCTTAAGTTATTAATTTTTTAAAAATTAATAAATCAAAAAGTTAAAGAGAAAATAAACAATCCAAAAGATGCACAAAGTGACAAGAAGAATTAAAGAAAAAACAAGTGGCTAGAAGAATTAAAGGAAAAACAAAAGGAAAATCAAGTTTCATCAAATTCTTGCTCAAAGTGTACACATGGATTTCCATGTTGCCAAATGCCAAGTGAGCGATGTAAGTATTTGCAAATCCAAAAGAAGCAATTTATTCGCCATATACTCTTCATCAATATCGTATGCACCTCAAAATGCACCGAAGATTCAACCTTTTAGCAGGTTTTCACAGACATGATCACTTTTCTTCACTTTCATTCCCACAATTTGCTTCTTCTTCTTCTTCTTCTTCTTTCTTCTTCTTCTTTCTTCTTCTTCTTCTTCTTCTTCTTCTTCTTCTTCGACACAAGAATTACCAACAAACATACAAAACCTGTGCTCCAACGGCCACCTCAACTATGCGCTTACAGAAATGGCCAAATTGGGTCTTCAAATTAACTTTCAAGCCTACGACACCCTCTTAAACGAGTGTGTAAGACAGAAATCTGTCAGAGGAGGTCAAAGGGTTCAGGCACACATGACCAAGACTCAATATAGACCCCCCGTTTATCTTGCAACGAGGTTGCTTGTGTTGTATGATAAATGTGATTGTTTGTGGGATGCTCGACAGGTGTTCGATGAAATGCCTGAGAGAAATGTTGTTTCTTGGACTGCTTTGATGTCTGCTTATTCCAAGAGAGGGTGTGATTCTGAAGCTTTGGATCTTCTTTTGAAGATGTTAAGATCAGGTGTTAATATTTTTAATGTTAAGATCAGGTATTAATATTAATATTAACTGAACATGAACTTAATTTGAGTGACATACTGACATGAGTCTCCTAAATTATATGAATCTCCATATTCCTTCAGAAATTGGTACCACTTATTAATCTACATTTTACATGTTTACACTTCTGTTTATAGTGATTTAAATTTAGAATAGCATTAGATATAGAGAAAGTTAATGCTCAAAACTGGTTCTTTATATTGTGTTTTTTCTAAACCATATGGTTCTTTAGGTACTGAGCCAAACGAGTACACATTTGCAACGGCACTCACTTGCTGCACTGGAGTTTGTGGGCTTTACCATGGGAGACAAGTCCATAATCATATAATCAAAAACAGTTTCGAGTCTCATTTATATGTCGGGTGCTCTCTCCTTGACATGTATGCTAAAGCTGGTGGAATCCATGAAGCCCGTTTTGTTTTTGAAAACCTTCCAGAAAGGGATGTTGTTTCTTGGACCGCCATTATCTCGGGCTATGCCCAGTTGGGAGTTGATGAAGAGGCCTTGGAGTTGTTCCGTAGGTTATTAAGGGAAGGAGTTTGTTTCTAATTATGTTACATATGCTAGTGTTTTGACTGCTGTATCTGGACTTGCAGCATATGAGATGGGAAAGCAAATTCATGGTCATGCCCTTCGGTCCGGACTTCCCTTTTATGTGGTTCTTCAGAATTCTCTGATTGATATGTACACAAAATGTGGCCAACTAAGTTATGCAAGGAGGGTGTTTGATAGAATGTCTGAGAGAACCGTTGTTTCATGGAACGCAATGCTTGTAGGATATAGTAAACACGGAATGGCTAGAGAGGCGGCTAACCTTTTTGAACTAATGAGAAAAGAAAGCCAAGTTAAGCCTGATAAAGTAACTTTCTTGGCTATATTATCTGGTTGCAGTCATGGAGAGATGGAAAATAAAGGGTTAGAAGTTTTTGATGAGATGATGAGCGGAAAAGATGGTGTTGTGCCAGACATTGAACATTATGGATGCATAGTTGACTTGCTAGGTCGTTTGGGTCAGGTGGAAAAGGCATTTGAGTTTATCAAAAAGATGCCTCTTGAGCCAAATGCTGCGATTTGGGGTTCTTTATTAGGGGCTTGTTTGGTGCACTCAAATGTTGAAATTGGGGAAATTGCAGGTCATAGGCTTTTACAGATAGAGCCAGAAAATCCTGGGAATTATGTGATTCTTTCTAATTTATTTGCCTCAAGAGGAAGATGGGATGATGTGAGAAGTATAAGAAGTTTGATGGAAGAGAAAGCTGTTGCCAAGGATCCAGGAAAAAGTTGGATCGAAATTGATCAGACCCTTCATACTTTTCACGCAGGCGATCAGTTACATCCGAAAATGGCTGAGGTTTATGATAAAATGAAAGAACTATTAGTAACACTTAAGAAATATGGGTATTCTCCTGATTTGAGTCGAGTTTTATATGATGTGGATGATGAACAAAAGGAGAAGATTTGTTAGGCCATAGTGAAAAGCTGGCATTGGCTTTTGGGTTGATTTATAGTCCTGAAGGAAAGCCAATTAGGATTATGAAAAACCTTCGGGTGTGTGTTGATTGTCATAGTTTTGCCAAGGTTGTGTCTCAAGTATGTGAAAGAGAAGTGTTTATGAGGGATAAAAACCGCTTCCATCATATACTTAAGGGTGTTTGTTCATGTGGAGATTACTGGTGATGCAAATTTAAACAGTGTATTTGAGTGACTACTTTGTGGTATCTCCAACTCATCTTCATCATCTGCTATATGCTTCCATTTCTTGTTTTAACATAAATCCATATGTTATTTTTGTTTAACAGAAAAATAAATGTGTTTGATAAAACTGTTTTTGTTGACAAATATAAATTTAAAGGCTAAAATAATTTTCCTGTGAATACCCCACCTCCCCCTAACTAGAACTAGTCTTCAGATTAATATGAACAACGACTTCTCATACTTGTCCCTGGTAGGTGTGAGTACAGGTTCGAGCTTCTCAAATGGATCGGATACAAAGGACTGCCCATTCAAGAAAAACTATGGACGCCCGACCCCACCATGCCGAAGATAATCCCACTATACTCTCTGCTGCAGCTTCCTGAAATCAACAAACCAGGTTAGTGAACCCTGTCAAATTCAATGTGATGTTTGAATCAGGGTTTTGTCTTTCTTTGAAATAAGGGTATAACTATGAGAAGAGAATGCGTAATGTAAAGAATGATGTCGAGTTAGATGGTTACAGATCTTGGTATCAGATATTGGTACTAATTTACCCCCTTATATGCTTTATACTTTAATTAGCTTAGAATGTTTCACGTTGGTGTACTCCTGCTTGATAGTTTATACTATGTTTCTTGCTCCCTGCTCATCTAATTTAAACATTTTTACAAGAAATGGAAAAAAGGGAGTGATTGCTATTTTAGAATTTGCATGCACTTCTTTTTTTCCTTCTAAATGGTTACCTGAATGAATTTATTTTATGATTAATCATTACAGAAAAATGACTCCTTGCTTCCATGTAAAAATAAAAACCGCACCAAATTACAAACATATGAAAGAAAAAAACAAAATAATTCAATAAGCGAGTTATATGTTTAAAATTTAAATAATCCACTCCAAATTTGAAGTCAAAAGTCAGTCATTAGGGCGTGTGAAGTCACAGTGTACATCTTTCTTGTATTAATAGTTTTTAAATGTAATATTGTAGTTTCTGCACCTTTTATTTAATATACTTCAATTAGATATTTATTGTTTTATATTATCTTTTATAGCTAGACCTTAGTTTTCCTAGCTAATAGCAATTATAAATTCTTGTACAACTTTTGGAAAAGTGTCATCCACCTCTTCATTTTGTTCATCCCCATTGCATTTACCCTTTCCTAGCAAAAAAAAGTGTCAGATAATAAAACTGCATATACACTTAAAAGGGCAACCTAAACTTGGAAATATTGCTAAACAATTCTAGACTGTTTACTTCAAGAAGCCAAAGTAAACAAAATCAAAGTGAACAAAGTCATAATAACATACAAATGAAAACACCACAAAGCAAACATGAAAAAAACTATACAAACATAAATTCTACAACCAAAAGAGGGCATAATTACCTTCCTTGAGTCAGCTCAACAGCAGCAGATGCTTTCAAGCCTACTACTTAATATTTTACAACTATAACCCATACTTTAATACACCTTAAACTTGGGTCAAATAATTGAGGCTAACACTAGTAAGGTACTATTTGGTCATGAGTAAACAAGGTACCTCTCATGGGTTAGTAGTAGGATTAATGATCACATTGAAGATGGATTTGGTTTAGCATCAGATGCTGCAAAAGATCAACAACATATTGTTCTTTGGATAAGATAATAACCAAGCCATTACAACTTATATCAATTTTATCCCAGAATATATCATCAGTACATAACAAAACATAGAAAAATAACAGACCAACATGCATACACAAATAACAAGGATACAATTGTTAGGCCAAGAATGAAACAGAGACGGTTCCGTTGCCATCTGTTGTAGCCTTGTCATGTCTCAACTTCTTTAGTTCATTACGTCTTGTGACTAAGAAGTTTGATGAACACCACGTACACACACACATATTCTGTACTGTGTGGCTTTTAATCATGTGACGAGAGAAATGTAGGTACGTACCTGACCAACTATCAAGACTTCTGTTGGGAGAAAGCCTTAAAGCCCACTACCGCTGGTGAAAAAAAAATTATAAAATGTTATACATGCATTTACTATTTACATCCACTTGACTAAATTTTATTTACAAAAACGACATGTACCTTTGAAACTGGCTCCATGAGCAATGAGAGTGCCAAACTCTAATGTATCGGTATTGTTCATAAATCGCCTGTTATATAGGAGGTATTCACCTGTTACTAGCTGAAAACCAGAGAGATCTCCACCAATTATGTGATTCCATGATTTGTAATAATGCAATGCATCCTCAATAATTTCATCTTCATACTCAAGCCTCACCCCACAATTCTTTGTAAGTTGCGTGTTGCGAACCTCGTTTGGTATCTGTATTACGGTAATAGTAATCTCGTCATCACTTTCCATCTCATTTGGTCCAAACATCCAATGGCTTAAAAAGTTTACACACTTTCCACCTATCTCAAATCGGTCCACATAATGATCATAAATCCAAGTGTGGCCTTTTGTAATATTACTAACTTTGATCATTGGTAACATAAATAAATTAGTAATCGGATACATCTCCACACAGCAGAAATTCAACCCACGGAGCTTCTTAACAGATGATGGGATGCTAAATGATATTGATGCGCCATCGCTTCTAAATTCAATCCACTCTGGCATTTCCTTCCCCTCATAAAATGTGCTGAATATTCCAAATTCATAATGCATCTGTCAAATCCAACATTAATCACGTTAAATAATACACACATCTATGCATATTCACACAACAAACAAACAAACATACCCAGTAAACTCCCACACGAATAGTAGGGTATGGGGAGGGTGAGATGAGGGCAAACCTTACCTCTATCTGAAGGATAGAGAGGCTGCACCTAAGGTGACCCTCAGTTTGCAATAATATTCACACAACAAGAGGCAATTAATTAGAGGAAACCTGGGTTTTAGGTGATGTATTTGATCCTGTAAAGTAGCAAGTTCCCAAAGGCCTTTCTTTAATAGACTCCAAATTCTTCCAGCCCAAACTATTTAATACCTTTTCCTCCACATCTACCAGTGGTTGGATTTTAACCATGCCATCAATTTCAAATGTCCAAGGCTCTAATGTTTTCCAGCCTCCATAAAAGTTGAGCTGGGACATTTGGGGATCAAATTTAATTTTCCTCACTTCTAAATGCTTCCTTGAAGGGTCAATTGATAAGCTTCTTAGCGTCGGTGGAGGATGCTCGATTGATATTAACCTGTCGCAGTATCTCATACCAAGTTCCTTAAGCCTAGGAAGACTTCTCACACAACTGGGCATTGAAACAATTGGATTATCATCTAAACATAGTTCCTCTAACATGGATAAGTAACTCATGTCCTTGGGAAAGGATTCGTTAGACAAATTATTAGTTGCAAGTGATAAGACGATTAGTGAGCTTGGTAAGGAAATTGCAAAGAACTTGAATTCACTTGGTGCCGCCTCCATAATGGCATATGAAGAGGTCTGTGAGTTTAAGCTAATATCACACGTCTCGGATTGAGATTCATCAGAATTACAGCCTTCTAAAAACAGTGTTTTAACCTTCTTCAGCTTGCCTGTTGAAAGCTTTTTAAGCTTGTCACAGTAACTCAGATCAATGTGGACAAGTTCAACACATTGCTCAATTGATTCACACACCTCTCTCAAACTTACACAATTTTTAACTGTTAACCTCTCAAGTGCAGGGGCTTCAAGAAAACCACCAAGGCTATGAAGTCGTTGACAGAAACTCAGATCAAGAATCCTCAATGATCCAAGCAATTGTTTGTCTTTTGAACATGATCCAGTCATCTGCTGAAATGGATACAAGTTAAAACATGTAATGAATGTCATTTACTTACTCGATTGGATAAAAAGTTGTGTTATGCTGATTTTATTATTATCAATCATTTTATATAGTTAAGTTTCATAGGATAACGAGTTAAGCTCTGATATGGTTTAGGAGAAATGTTGGGCTACAATTATCTTTACTAAAGTTAATGGGTCAAGCACTTGTTTATGTTTATTGGGTGATTTGAAACAAAGTATGCATTTACATCGTTTGGGCTGGTTGTATAACCAAAGCCGAAAACAGTTTCAAAAGAAGTCCAGCCGTATGGCTGTGTTCACAGAGAAGAAACAGGAACATCTTCATTTTTATAGGTATCATCTTACCTTTTGCCCACTTTCAAGTTGTTCTGTGTTAGTGTAACACATGCCAAATGACAGAATATTGCTATACGACATGTCAAGAGCAACCAGATACTCCATTGACAATTCTGGAGGTATAGACTCTAGAGGGAAGCCATGCAAACACAGCCATCTTAAGTCTTCTGGAAACTTGTCAAAAGATCCATTTAATTGCACATAATTGAGTTGTAGCAGCATCAGATTATCCATATTACTTAATGACTCTGTTTTTAGCTCCAACGATCCACGTAACTTCTTTTTGTCAAGCATTTTCATGTCAAGCGCAAGACCGAGAAGATCTCCCTTACCCTACATAGAAAAGGAATGCAAACAAAATTATTAAGGTTATATATACATGTATATAGACAATCAAAATACTTTGAACATGCATAGCTGTTGAAAAGGTGCATATGCCCTCGGCTCCTACTTTGTTTTGTTTTAATACTTTGAATGACTCCTCGTGACACCATAATCGACTACGCTGCCATGGCTTGTTAGGTGATTCTTGACGTACTAAATCTCTTCCCATTTCTTGAACCAATTGATGCATCATCAACTTGTTATCCCAACCTATTCTAAGAAGGCATCTATCAATGAGATTCGTAATCCCAGATGTTGTGTTAATATCACATGCATTTAGTATTGTTTCAGTCAAATCTCTATCCATTCCCACAAAGAAACATGCAATATGCTTAAACAAGTCCTTGTCATCTTTTAATGGCAAAGAGTCAAAGCTCACTTTCAATACCTTATTTATATCGGAATGAGGTTCTTTCTTAAGTCCGTTTATGCACCCTTCCCAATATGCTACTTCTCGCATATGTAGAGCCTTACCCAAAAGTTCAAGAGCCAACGGATGTCCTTCACAATACTTCACAAGATTTTCCGCAACCTCTTTGTAACCTTCTTTGGGCTTTCGTCTTTTGAATGCGTGAATGCATAAAAGCACTAGTGATTCATACTTGTTTAAGCCATTAAGTGAGGTTGTTTTATGCTTTGGTTGAACTTGTGGGTTGAATAAAGAACACCTTTCGGTTAAAGATGCATCCTTGGTTGTAATTATGATTTTGCTTCCCGGATGAAAGCCTTTTTTTCCAAGTAAAGCATCCAACTGGCCGAGACTATTGATATCATCAAGCACTACAAATGCCATTTTGTTGGCAAGTGCATTTTCAATCTTAGAGGTGTACTCGGAGACATCACTAACTTGTATCTGAATTTTTTTCGTAAGGTCTCCGTAAAGTCTCTTTTGTAATTCAAGCAATCCATTATTTTCATTACATTTTCTATTGATATTATCAACAAAGCTGCTTTTTTGGAATTTACCCGAGTGTGTCACGAAAACATATTTGGCCAAGGACGTCTTCCCAATCCCACCCATGCCTACAATTGTGAGAACGTCGGCAGTATGACGAGATCCATCTATCAACCATGAACTAATGGATCTTATCTCGTTGATATACTCCCTCCCGACTAGAAGTGGTCGTTGATTGTTTAAAGGTATAACTAATTTACGGTGGATGTTGGTTACAATGTCTTTAATAAACTCCGTCTCTTTCCTGAAATTGATTCCAATGATAAATAATAAAACATCTTTGTGAAAAACTGAAAACTAATAGCTTTAGTACTTGTTTTTGTAGCCATTTGGGTACTGTCCCAATAATAGAGGTCTATGTCTTTTCGTGAAAAGACTCGGGTTGTTCAATCTTTGGGCTTAGAGTTAGCTTAGAAAAATATTGTGGTTTAAGAGTAGTATAGTTTGCCGTTAAAAAGTTATTTATGTTTGTGTCGATTCAAATACAAGAAGGACACTTACTCAAATAAAATCTACTTGAGTTGATTTCAGTGATAGAGCATGAATCATAATCTTTTTTTAACTCTAATCATCAGGCTACCAATCCAAACGACAACAACTTTAATTAAAAGATGGGGATCTAAACTTAACCTGTTCGTTGCATCATATCCTTTCAAATCAGCAACATGTGTGAGGGCCCTCTTCCATGACGCAATTCTTTGACCCCATACAATTCTTTTCACTTCATCTCCTTCTTTCCTCATTCTCTCTTTGTGCTTAGCCATCGCGTCCCCGAAGCTGCATGTTTGCTTCCTGACGTTGGTGGGCTCGACATGATAGAAGATCGGGATAAGAATTTGGTTAAAGTTGATGTTTTGCTCAAGGATTAACGCCAGTTCGTCGAGGCACCATGTGGAAGAAGCATAGTTCTCGGACAACACGATAATAGAAGCCCTCGATGATTTAATCGCATTCTCCAATTCGGGTTTCAGTGGTTCTCCGGTTTCAATCTCTTCATCATCCAAAAAAGTCTCGATACGGGCGTCTTTAAGGGCGTTGTAGAGGTGATCGGTGAAACCATTACGAGTGTCGGCACCTCTAAAACTTAGAAACACGTCGTATATGTGGGTATGATCTTGAATTGTTGAGGATACTTGTAGAACATCAGTGCAATCCGATGACATTTTGATGGAGTTGCTGGAAGCTGTGGTGCTCATTTTGATTTTGTTGTGCAATGTCAACAGTTTTTAAAGAAATCAAAAACCGCGTTAAAGTTAACTACTTTTGGTGACCTACTCGTGGGTGGACTTCTGATATGGGCCTACCGTTTACTTAGAATTCTCTAAAAATAAATGTTATCGAATAATATCTATGCCTCATAATCAATCGCATTACACTCAGACCTTATCATGACGTTCTATGATTATCGTCGTACCCGAGCCTCCACCAGAAAACCCAATTATTACTAAGAATTTACTAAACCCTTCACAGACAAAAGCTAACTTTAACAAAAAAAAATAACCAGAAACTTCAAGTTTACATGGAAATCTGCGTTTTTATATATAAACAAATATGCATCTCTCATACTTGATACTAGTTGTGTGCCTGCGCGATGCGGTGGGGGATACAACCCGAGCCCAGTCTAGCTCATACTTAACATGTTTACAAACCGAGTTAATTTGGGTCGCCTCGTTTACAACCGAGTCTATCTCGGGCAGAGCTTTTTTCGAGAAGTTTCAAAGCACAGTTAAATTTCCTAAATTTTGCACTAAAAAATTTATATTAACCAACTTTAGCCAAAAAGAGCATGAAGGGCATGCATTTTTTAATTTTTTCAAGCAACAAAACTTATTTATTTATAATAGTTTGCTCTATTAATCTTTTCTCTAACCATCAATGTGAGACAAGCTAAAAATTAAAAAAAAAAAAAAAAAAAACTTTGGTTTAGCTCTAAAGGATTATACAATAGTTTATAACACTTGTAATTATTTAAACTTAAAATTTTTTAAATTTACCCAAGTGCGTCATAAAACAAATTTGGCCACGTACAGATGTCTTCCCAATCCCATCCATGCCTACAATTGTGAAAACGTCGACAATATGACGAGATCCATTTGTCAACCTCAAACTAATGGATCTCATCTCATTGATATACTCCCTCCCGACTAGAAGTGGACACTTATTATTTCTAAGTACACCTCATCTATGGTGGATGTTGGTGACAAGTCTTTAATAAACTCCATATCTTTCCCAAAATTGATTTCAGTAATAAATAAATAAAAAACATCTTTGTGAAAAACTGAAAACAAACAACTTTAGCACTTATGTTTATACGTCAAATCAAATACAAGATGATGATTTACTCGAATCTATAATCTTGAAAAAACATATACAAACCATTTATGTCAAGTGAAGGCTCTCCGTTTTGAAACAAAATTTCGCACGCAAAGAAAACTCTTTATCTATAATCTTCTAATACAAACTATCAATACCCAAACATCCCATTCTTTTTAAATACTTCAACTTTCCTTAGTAATGGAACGAGGTTCTCTCGCCCATATCATTCTTTAAAACCAACCAACTCCCCATCTTTCGTTTTGTTATTTATTATTTTAGTAGCTTTTATACGAACTCTCTATTCTCCACACTAGAAGAGTTCCTACAGAGGCTACTAAAACAGTAAAACAAATGATAGCAGTTGATTGGATTTTAAAAAACAGTATGGATAATGGATGAGAGAAAATCCATGTGTGGGTTAATTAGAAAAGTTAAAGAGTTTAAAAGGAATGAGGTGTTTGTGTATGATGGCTGGCAACTTCAATGATTATATATACGCGCGAAAAGTGCTCAAGGCAATGTCATGTGCAAGTCTTGCTTTTTGACCGTTTTCTTGCGTTTTAGAAAGAAAGAGATGTGTTGTGATAAAACCAATACACTTATGACCTTTTTATACTAACGCTAGATTATAGATTTGTGTATTATACGAGATTATATAATAAAAATTATATAACTCTATAACAATACGGGTCTTTCAATATGATAAGAAAAACTTACCAAATTGTCAAGTCAAAGAAACCAGCAAATAAAAATGAAATTAACAAATGTAAGCCAACAAATATTTATATTTTTGTACCAGTTGGTTTCTAACAATCACGGTAAAATGAATCCCACGATACTAAAGACATGTTCAAACTAAACATACCGGAGTTTTAAGAAGCTTAAAACTAATTTTTGATAAGTACCATTCCAGTGATACTCTTACGAACAACTAAAACTACCCACTTTAACATGGGGATAAGTAAATGTATATTCCATTTTAAGTTTTACTTTGACCCTTGCGTTCACTTAATATATAAATGTCATTCTTGCAAAAGATGACATTGCAAAAATAAGCAACCTTCTATTTGCTTTTAAACCACGTTTACAAGCAATTACATGAAACCATTGCAAAAATAAGCAACCTTCTATTTGCTTTTAAACCACGTTTACAAACAATTACATGAAACTAACTGAAGTTAATTATTTTTCATTTAAACTAAAGGTAAAAAAATTACTTGTATGATGTATTTCATAAAGTTTAACTTGTAAAAATCATGCAATAATCTTATTTATCTATCGTGATCAACACTAAAATTCAACATGAAGAAATTGAAGGAAACAAATTATCAAAGTATTACAAAAATTTTGAATTGAAGATTAGGCCTTAATTAAAGGTTAAATGACTAAATGGGTCAAAAGATTCATTAGTTACACCTAAATAGGTAAATGGTTAAATAAGTTTAGGTGGGAAAAAAAATTAAGGTTGAAGGAAAGGTTGGCACGTGTCATATATTATAGTCATTCATCAGAGTAAAGATATAGTGGTAAATATGGGTTTTTGACGAGATCGAAATTCAAATTTTCAAATTAATCAATTCGAATTATTTGAATTTTGACATTTTGAAACTTGATACGAATTCAAATAAGATTCGATTCGTATTTGTATTCAAATTTAGAACCAAGTTCGAATTTGATAAAAACGAGTTCGAATTCATTCCAAATATTAATTTTTATTTTTATTTTTAAAACTACTAATCTTAATTCAGAATACACACTTAAACATTTCAAAGGATAAAACATTTAAAACATAATGATAGTATCTAACATTTAAAATATTCAATAAAAATACAAATTACAAAGTAAAATATTACAAGTTAATAAACTAATATGTTCAAATTTTCAAGCTTTACGATTTCACAACTAAAACCTACAAGTCTATACTCAGAAGGAATGTGTAGAAAACTACAATATTATGAAAAATTATTCGTTTGAAATTAGTTTTCTCTGTAAATGAGCTGAACTGAGCCCAAGTAGTGATAACCTCGCCTTATGACCCGCTCATCCACTAACTCGTTTGGAGCGACCCTAATATTTTGGCCCGTCAAGATACGAGTCGACTTGCCTCGATTCACCTCAACTCGTTCCCAGCCCAATGAGCTGTTTGGCAAACTTGTGCTGAACCATTAAGAAATCTGACTGAATAAAATATAGCCTCTTAACCGGTCAACATATTTCTAAAACTTACCTATTAAAAGATCCTATAAACCATTAAAAGATGTCTTTTAAATAAAACAAAACACAATCATCTCTGATTGATTCAAAAACAGTCTTCTAATAAAACCATTAAAAGACTGCAAAATGGTGCATTAGTCTAGTTTAGTAAAAGATCACAAACACCCCGTAACAGAATCGGAGCCTTCTTCGTCTTGGGTTCCGCAATTCTTTATAAAGTTTAGTTTTAAGCCATAGAAGGATATAGTGTATGGTTAGGGGGGGACCTTGGCCCCCGCTCAACTACAAAGTGATCGAGCTTGTTAATAGCTGAAATGTTTGAGCAAGGCACCCAAATCTCAAGCCCAACTCTACTATTTAGTTTAAAAAAAAAAATTGAGCATAGAATCTCATTCCAAAAACCTTACACAGTTATGAATTAGAATTTTAAAGGCTAGCTGGAGCGATACTTTGAAAAAATAAATTGAACTTTTAAAATAGCAAATTGGTCGTTAAATTTTGAAAAACCATAGGACTATTCTTCAAGTGTTCCATCTTCGACTCATGGTACGTAATCGAATGTTGGTTGATCTTTCATGGCCGTATATAGTTTAATTCTTGATTTGTTTAACTTGTTTTGCTAAGACTTGATTGAATGTATATTTAGGTTGGTGAAATCATAAAAACAAATTTACGTAATCAAATTGGTGAAGCTTTTTTGAATGATTGAGTAATTTGAAGCATTGAAAATAGATGCTTAAAAGAGTTACAAATAAAGCCGTAATTGCCTTTTTCAAAAGATGAAGTCACTCCAGCACAATTATAGCATGTATTTTGTTTTAATGAAAATTATATTTTATATTTTTTATGTAGTTTACTATACCAATTTTTTCGCACCCACTGAAATCTTTTTCTGGATCCGTCACTAAATTTCAGCTGATCATCTGTCTTTGCAGCCATCATGGGAGATTATATGCTCCAATAGAACTGGACAAACGGACGGTAGTTATGTTTTACTTTAATCAACCGATAAAACTCTAATCTTCTACGGCTCGAAGATTTGGCTTTCCACAATGTTATTTGATCATGATTAGCAAGGTCAATCAACCAACTTTAAAACTTAAAAAATAATAATAATTACAAATTGTAACCGGTGTGCTAAATAGGGTTAGGTGGCGGTGGATCAAGCATCTCTTAGGATGCGTTTGTTTCACGGAATTCTTTTCAAGAAATTGGAAAATTTTTAACGAATTGGAATTTGAAGAATCGGGTTTTGAGTTACAATTGTCAAAAGAATTCCGAGTTTAAGGGAATTAGAATCTATCAAAGAATTTTAAATCCATAATGCATTTGAATGACAAAAATTTCAAAGGAATTGCAACCTATCACCCTCCCAACACCTAGCGGTAAGAGGTGGGTGGTGGCGGCTTCGACCGGGCTAGTAACTACTATTTAATATCTTGACAATCATGATATGAATTTCTTCTTAATTACATAATTTATGTTCTGGTTCACTGCATGAACAGTAAACATATTTTGGATTATTTACTAGTTATTTATAAACAGAGACCAAATTAACCGGCCTCTACAAAGCAAAAAGCCACCTAGTTACCATTAAACTATTAACTGAAAGGACATGTATCCCATAGCCGGCTAAGGGCAACATTTAGTGACCCCAAGACGAAAACAAGTTAAATAATAAATCGTAGTGATGCAACTGCTCTTGTATGCACTTATCATCTCAAGGGAAGACGATTCTTGTAAGTTCAATTGTAACATTTCTTTTATAATTTTTGCCCTGAGAATTTTGTTTATATGTTCTTCTGCATATCTGCTCGCATTTGTGACTGTTGAATAACTTAATTTCTGGCTGTAATATTATTCATCACATGCTGGTACAAACATCTGAGGTCATCTACTCGGTGTAGGAATATGTAAACCTCTCATGATTTAAGCATACCACATTTCATCCGAGTATGTCTGATGAATGATGTACCGATTGGTGGTGTAATTTATGTTTTATTAGATCATATCAAACGACAATTTGGCAGACTTGTTTATAAACTCATTGCCTACAAAAGTTTTTGAGCAACTTGTATATTTTACGCTTAAAGAATATAAATGAGACGGGGTATTATATATGTTGCAGTTTTTTCCTCCATCAAGCTTTTGATATCACAAGTTTTGTCACGGTGGTGTTTTTAACGAGTGTATATACAATGCGTTAGGGGTGTGCAAGGTCGGTTTGGTTCAGTTTTAGCCTAAAATCGAAACCAAAAACCGATATTTCAGTTTCTAGGTTTTTAAAACCGTTAGGTTTCGGTTATTTCGGTTTCGTTTTTTTCGGTTTTGCCTTTTGAGCTTCAAGTTTAAGAAAAATTTGGTCTAAAGTAATGAATTTAAGCTATAAACTTTGAGCTTATATCATTTTATTGATCTTTAAACATAATCTATATATTCTTATAAATTAATACATTAAAATTTATTACAATTGATAAAATACAATAACAAAAAATTTCAATAAAACAATTTAATCTACCAAACAAAAAAGTTAAAGATTATTCTTGAAACCTAAATAATCTATCTATTTTAGATAACATAACTTAAGCTAGTAATTTATAGGTTTGTCATGTTTATTAGCATATAAATACACCTCTAAATTTACAAGTTCGGTTTTATGGTTTCGGTTCAGTTTTTTTGGTTTCTATTACAAGCAGAAGCGAAACCAAACCGAAAAAATCGGTTTTTAAAAAACCATCAAACAAAACCGTTGGTTGCTTGTTGGTTTTGGTTTTTTTGGTTTGGTAGCGTCGGTTATTTCGATTGCGGTTCAATTATTTTGGTTTCTTGCACACCCCCTACAATACGTGTAATAAACCTTGAAAATACGAATGGAGTATTGCAAATTATATCATGATTATTGCAAATTATAGTCTTCTATTCATATACATATACTTCTCTGTATTAGACTACAAATTGTGGTCATATTATAATCATAGTGTTCGTATTAAAATCGTACAAAAGATCGCCATGATCACAATTTAATTGTTTTATATCGTATCGTACATTCTTTTTCTTTATTATTTGCTTTCATTAGAAAATTGATTTTGATTATTGCTTGATATTTTATTAGTGAATGTTTTGTATCAAGGAACTAAGTAATAAAATATTATTATTTTTTTAATCAGTATACACGAATTAGAGAATAATTTGTCATAAAAAATGTTGATATTCGATCGGTGGGTCAAATCTGATGACGGTGCTCCACCCACAGGCCACAATGAAGTAACTCCTCACTTTCCGTTACACTTACATTCATTTCCCCTCCAGTTTGAAAAATGACAAAATTTCCCCTAACATTTTGTTCATAAGCAACAATTAGCATTAGTGCCATCAACTTGTGGCTAAATGAACTAACTCGTGTAAATAACTACAAAAATTAACTCACTTTTACATTTGTATGCAAAAGTGAAAGGTAGAAACGAGAAACAATGTTATTCCTTTATATTAATTTACAAACTAAAGTAGCAAATTATCATGCCATATTAGGAGACATGTATATAACTTTATCACCAATCATGTGAATACGAGAATCTAATGAGATTCTAAAGGTAATATGATCTTTTGACTTTAATTATGTTTTCGCACCATAAGCAAAAAAATATAATTATACAATTCCAATTTCTCTTGAATTCTGTAAAATATGTAATGTAACTAAAACATAGAAATAATATGACCAATGAAATACAAAACTAGAAAAAAAAGTAACACAACCATTTACAATAAGAAAGCATATTTATCTCAACATTTTCTTATACAACGAACTTGATTAATTTTTTAAGTAAGATATGTATTCATTTTCCTCAGTGACATGTCTGACATTAATGTAAACATGAAAACAAATTATGAATAGGTGTAATGAAAATAATATAGACAAAAATACGATTTTAATGTTTTTTAGTTTAGCTGGTTACCACGGGGGTTATAATGAAATAATCTTAAGCAGATTGTTACCTACATCAATATATTTACGCACATTTGTTACCTACATCAATCTTTTGGCTTAAATTATGTTTTCATGTTTCTAAGTAATTTCCCTTTCATTTACTTTTTAACTTTTGTTTAACCAATTCCAATGGACATCAAGTCTCCATCTCACACCTCAATGAAAAAAAACTCTGCCTTAATTTATTACCAGAAAGACAAGTGAGAGATTTTGAGAGGGGAGTGTTTGGACAATCATGTGATTCATAAAGGTGTGTTATTTTCACTTAACAACATCCCAAAGGGCTTCCTAGACAACTTGCTTGATTTCAAATGAATACAATAATAATATAATAGAGAGAGAGGAATCAAGGAAGGCGTAACGTAGCCGAAAACACCCGGTCAATTGTCCAGCACCGACGCGACCGAACCGGGTGACTGCCCACCTGACTTAGCCATACTCGCACCATTACAGCTCATCTAACCACGTTACATGTCTTCATCACACCCTACTCAATATCACCATTATTACTACTACTAAAATATTTTTTTTTCAAACGGCAAATGTGCTACACTGTTTTGAAACATAGGTCTTATTTAATCGGATCCATCTATTCGTATCCCAGTCGGGACCGCACCTCAAATCGAGGAAACGAATTGCTATGAAAACCCACTGGCTCAACTTTAAAGAGTTTGCTTAGACTTGAACTCATAACTTCACTATATTTGCATGTAATGCGTAGGATTATTGGTGTTATTATTATTATATGCACCTCTGAAAATGACTAACCACTTCCATATAAATATACTCCACATTCCACTGATTCACACGACCTCGTAATCAATACCTTCATCTCTCAAACTCCCAACCTTCATTCAAACCTATCATCCACAAGATTCGGTAAGTTCCGTACTCATCGTGAATGAATTATGAATGAATGTCGTCACTGTTTCGTTTTCAAATTCTTACTGTTGCATTGCCTATTCTATAATGTATATTGATCTGGATTTTGTTTTATCCCTGTGTTGTGTTCTGTTGTTGTGTTAGGGATTTGTTACAGTTTTGAAGAAGAAATTTGATCTCTGATCAGTGTATGAGTAATGTCAATTGATTTAGGAGTTAATGAATTAATCTATTGCTCTATGAATCTATGATCAGTTTAAAATGCATTTCCGATCGCAAGTTCAATTGATAATGTTATTTCTCTGCTTCTGAGTGATTCAGATCTGTTGTATATAACATCTGTATAGTCAGTTGCTTCAGTTTTTACCTAGGTTTTAATTCTCTGTTAGCTCTCTGGTAACCTGTTCAATTGTTGCCTTGCGAGATTTGAAGTAATCTACTCTTCTGAACGGTGGCATGTTAGTAAATTATTAGGAGCCTGAAATTGTGAATCATGAGTGGTGTGAGATGTGTTGACTTTGAAATGCATCTTTGAAGGCTAGATAGCTTAAACATGAAATAAAGGGGAAGAACATGAACCTGCAAAAGCATTGAAAAATCATCATGTGGAATATTTGAATGTTAGATGGATTGCTTGAACATCAAGTAGATGATTAGGTCTAGTTTCCATACATCTTAATTGTGACCCACTGAAATTCAATCATCTAAAGCTATGGTAGGTGGTTGTTGGTAATTGATATCGACATTCAATCACAGTGAAGTAAGATGAGATGTTACTTTCTATATTATTTCACAAGAACATAATTTCACATTCTGGTAATTGCATTTTGCGTCAGTTATAGTAACATCTCATCAGAATATGTTTTCTTTAGGCAGTTGAAGAAGGAACAGTATGTCAAGTATGAAGCAGACGGATAAGAAGAGAAGTCCTATAAATAATCAAACACAACGTCCTGCAAAGGTTGGAAGCAGGGAGACTAAGCTGCAACAAGAGAAGTCGAACAAAACATTGAGATCAAAGGAAGCAAATAAGAAAACTCCATCTGCAAGATTAAACTCCAATATTGTGGTAAGTGACAGAAAGAAGAATGTAAAGCCCTATGAAAATCATGAAAAATTAGTTGTAAACTACTCCGACAAAGTGAGCAAATATAGACATGACAAACCGTCTACAGATTTAGATAAGGAATCAAGTAATGGGAGGGAAGAATCAGACTCTGAAACCATCACTGATTCTGTTTCCTCCAGTGGCGACTCACCGGTTATTGAGCATGACTTGCATTTACAAACCGATGCATCATCTAATATATCCAACAACTCAAAAGGTTTGAGAGTTCATGCAAAACCACCATCGACTCCTTCATCTATTTCATCTGAAGTATTAGATGGACCGGATCTAGAAGAACCGAAGGAAGAGGGTATCTTGGATACGGTACACAGTGATGGAAGTGATGACGAGATGCTTGATGCTGTGGAAAATATTGAAATTGAAACAAAAGAGGATTTAGATTTAAGGATTGCAAAAATGGAAACGAGAATTGAGCAACTTAAAGATGAGCTAAGAGACGTTGCTGCTCTTGAAATATCTCTCTACTCTGTAGTACAAGAACATGTTAGCTCAATACATAAAGTGCACAAACCTGCTCAACATCTATCCAAACTTTATATTCGTACAGGCGAGCATTTTTCTCAACAAAAGCGTGCTACAATTGGCAGAAACATTGTATCAGGGCTTGTTATGATTTCCATGTCTTGCGGGAATGATGTTTCAAGGTACTTAACTTATTTCTGTTTCGAGGTGACATTATTGTTGCTTTTCAAATTTATGGACTAAGAATTCAGGCCAGCTTTGAATTTGCAGGTTGACTTTCTGGTGGTCAAACATTGTAGTATTGAGGAAAATAATAACCGAAGCATTTGGAAGCAAAAAATCCAATAATCCTGATTTCATTAAGTTTGTTGATGAACTTGAGAAAATCGAGTCAGAGATCTTTTCACGGATTGTGGAATCTATATGGTTTCAGGTACAAACTCTGGAATACAAGACCTGTATTTCCACTATATAATAATTTTGTGTGTTTTAAGGATGTTAATAGCAACCTATTAATTTACTAAATTGTTATGGTTTTTATGCGTGCAGACCTTGATTCCTAATATGCTTACAGATGTAACTTCAGGTGACCAGCAACAAAGCAACTATTCCATTAATCTATGGCAAAATGCTTTCTACGATGCTTTCAAGAGACTTTGTCCTGTTCGCGCAAAGGGGCATGAATGTGGTTGCCTCCCAATGTTGGCAAGAATGGTAAGCAAGTTTACCTTTTATAAAAAATAAAATAATTGATGATGCTACTAACAATACTAAACTTTCAACATTTCACATTCAATGATATCCTAGATTTTGTATGCTCAGGTTATGGAACAATGTGTTGCTAGACTTGATGTAGCCATGTTTAATGCCATTATCCGAGAATCATCCAATGAAGTTCCAACTGATTCTGTATCAGATCCTATAACTGAATCCAGAGTTTTGCCTATTCCAGTAGGAGATCTAAGTTTTGGCTCGGGGGCACAACTCAAGAAAGCGGTAGGTATTTTAAGATTAGGTTGCATTAGGAACACAAAAGATGAAACAAATTCATTGCTGATTGTCTTGCTTTTTTTTTTATCACAATGCAATTCCAACTTAAGCGATCAACCTTCGCTGCAGGTTGGCAACTGGTCTAGATGGCTCACCGACAGGTTCTCAGTAGACGCCAATGCTGTTAATGAAGATGAAAAATGGTTCCATCTTCTTAATTCATTAAGTCATCTTCTAATGGTACCCAAGGACATGATTTTGGACAGATCAATTAGAACCGAGGTTTGTCTTATTTATCAGCTATATCTCGAATGTAACAAAATAGATCTTATTCTTAAAACTAACCCGAAATATTTATCACACAATGTTATTAGGTATGCCCATCAATAAGTCTTCCGTTACTTAAGCGAATACTTTACAGTTTTACTCCAGATGAATTCTGTCCAGATCCAGTTCCCCAAACCGTAATTGATGCAGTTAATGCAGAGGTATTATCTTAATTGCTTTCAGATTTTACAAACAGACTACATAGTTTTTGAAAATGGATGTGTGAAAACAGAAATTTTATTTTGTAAATGCACTTGTTGATGGTGTGTGTAGTGTGTCGCTGAGGGTGGATCATCAGAAGACAATTCCCGCATCTGGTTTCCTTATCCAGCTGCAACAATCATTTACAAACCTCCTTCCTCTATAGATATTGCCAAGAACGTTTACGAGGAACTTGAAGAGCTTGATTCTATTGGAAATATTTCAAGTTATGCTGGTGCGAATACAAGGTACAAACTTCTTCATGAGGTTTGGTCATCATGAGTAGTAAATCTTGTGAATAGGTTTTTGGATTATAGAACACGATTGTTTTGTTGAAGAGACAATATATACATCACATATGAAATAACCACGTTAAACACTTCTATAAAAAGGTTATCTAAATTCTATTCCGCTATGTGGGTCCCAGCGATCATATTTAAGATACATCATGCACTATCTAGTTTACAACGAAAACAGTACATAGGTGATGTGAGATCTACAGATGAAATTTGGTCGTGAAGTCCGTACATTGATGCTTATTTATGTTGTGGGTCTAGCCATGGGTGATGAGCTAGTGAGCTATCAGAATGTACTTGCTCAAGTGGTCCAGCCATGGGTCTAGCCATTGGTGGTTCTTTCTGCTTGTTTATATCACCATGACACCAGCCACTTAGAGTATTCACAGTCTGTTTTCTAAATTTATGTAAGTGTATTCTTTATATTATATGATATGAGAAATTTACTATTCAATCTGTATTTTTTAGAAACAATATTCAAAACCCTATGATGTTTTTAATATATTTTAAGTGGTTGTGAGTGGGGTAGAGAGAATAAATAATGATAAAAATATAAAAAGTATCATTAATTGAAAAAGAGAGAAAAAATAATGATTTTTAATGTAATTATATGGATAAAAATGAGCAATGAGTTGTGAATTCTCTTATGCCAAGAGTTCGTGAGGGTATTCCTTAACGTGGTTTATGTGTTTATAATTTAAATATTACTAATTATCAACTTATGATTGCATTAGTTATTGTACTATGTGCCTAAAAAATTATACATATCTTTTTTTTTCTTTTAGGTTTGTTTTAAACTTAATACTTTTACATCTTTTACAATTTTACCACTATAATGTTTCATTTTCGATTTTAGTCACCTATACTTTTCATCTTTTACAAAAATTCCGATTTACAGTTTAATTTTTTAGAGTTAACACGTCGTAACGTGTACGTGCGGTTTAACGTTGTTAAGCTTATTTTTTCTCATTTAACATCTCCATCGCAACGTGCAGGTTCTAGATCAACTTAGTTATTGTCTTTAGTGTTTTATGTTTCACGTGTGTGGTTCAACGTTTTTACATCTACTTTCCGTTTGGTTTTATTTTTTTTTGCTTTTATTTTCTATTTTAATACAAGCTTTTCCGGTGTTGGTAGTCGCGAACGATGGTGTGCCATTGATGCTACTTGGTGTGAATTTACGGCTCCCGCCCCAACGCGGGGGGCTTTATACTAGTATTAATAATTATCAACTTATGATTGCATTGATTGTTGTACCATGTGCATAAAAGTTTGTACATAGCTTTTAACTCAATACTTTTACATCTTTCACAATTCAACCTTTCACTTTCAACTTTAATCTCCTGTACTTATCATCTTTTACAAAATTTTCAATTTACGATCTAAATTTTTAGAGTTAACACATCGTAACGTCCACGTGTGGTTCAACGTTCTTACACTTATTTTTTCACGTTTAACATCCTCGTCGCAACGTGCAGGTCTAGATCAACTTAGATATTATTTTTAATGTTTTACATTTCACATGTATGGTTCAACGTTTTTACGTTTACTTTCCTTTTGGTTTTATTTTTTTTGTTTTTATTTCTTTTTTAATACAAGTTTTTACGTTATTGATGGTATGTGACAATGGTACTACTTAGCGTTGTTTTACGCCCCCGCCGCAATGCGGGGGTTTAATACTAGTTCTTGTCTAATAACCATCTATATAAAATGATTAATTTTTGAAAGAGGAATGACATTATTAGATGCTAATAAAATTTAAGAACCAGTGATCCTTAGGTCAACTGGTTAAGATGAGGTAACCATGATATGTAAGTTCAGCAAAATGCTCAGAATTAAGCCAGTGAGTTTTATCAGCAATGAGTTTCCTCCTGGGGAGATTGGAGGTGCGGTTCCGGCTGGGATACGGATAGATGGGCACGATTAAAATAACACTTATCCTCTGAAGCAGAGTCGCACATTTGCCAATTAAAAAAATAATAATAAAAATAAAATAAAATTTAAGAAAACTGAATAAATCAAGTTTAGTATTGTTGAATTATATCATTAAGTTTATCATGAAAAAAACCATAAACATTTGTTCTATTTATTTTTAATGATAAACTCACACTCATACACTCTAAGTTACACATATATGTTCACACTGAAACATAAACCATACATGTATGTTGTGATTACAAATTTTTTTTTCTAGTTATAATGATTTTGATAAAAGACAAATCAGGTACACAAGGATCTTGTGTGCACGGGGTCAAGAGCATCGGGTCAATACGGGTCTGATGCATATATTCTTAGTTCTTATTTTGTGTTTATGTAAGAGACTGAATTTTGATAATTATGAAATTGTAATTGGAGATAAATGATGATAAGGCACAATGAAGTTAAGTTGGTCACATGTTTTTAAAATGGGTCACAGTCTAGTTAATGCGTCAATACCTAACTCAATTTCAATCACAGGTGGTTCCAACGCTTGGAGCTATTTGGTTCACAAATCCTTTTTAAGCAATTAAGATATGTAAAAAGAACTAAAACATAAATTTGTTAAGTGAAATTGAAATTTAAGAAACACGAATTAGAATTTCTCAAAATGAATTAAAATCTGTTATGTATTTAATAAACAAGCTTGTTTGATTCGTGAAATTGTTCAGAGGATTAAGAAAATCCAGTAAATTAAAAAAAATATTGTTTAAACAAACAGGTTATTAATTTTAAATCTTTAGTTCATATGAATACCGTTAACCGGCCATACAGTTGATGGTTAACTTAAACAATAATGGAACGCTTTTATGGAAAATAGGTAAATGTGGCATTAGTTGTGTCACTGTTATAGAAAATGACCATTTGCTACCAGGTCGTAATAATGACCATTTCTGACTAGCATGGGCCAAACGTATGATAAAGTTAGCGTAATGGCATGAAGTATGCACTTGTATTACAAACTCAAAATATGTAAATATTTCAGAAAGACTAAATATATTTTCAAATGAAAATAATAATACCTTAAAAGATGTAAATCTCTTAGAAAATACTAATATAATATTATAAGAGATTAATGGAATCCCAAAAGAAGATAATGAAGAATTAAAAGAAACTTAGGTATCAAATAAATATTACATCACAGTAAACTATGTACAAAAAGGGCAAATGTGAAATCAATCTGAAACACATATTAATGAGAAGTATGCAATAGTAATAGATGCAGTCGATAAGACGATGTATTATGTATGTATATAAAACGCTTTAAGAATATACATAGAGATCGAGATGACTACTTAAAATGCCAAAATACCTAAAATGCTTAATTAAATCTGCATGACATGCAAACGTTTTCGGACCAGTAGTTCGAACACCCGTAGACGTACTATATAGTAGATTATAAATGAATGTTATTGAAATTAAAAGGAAACAATAATTGTTCGATACATGTGCAACTAGTAATTTCGTCTCTGTAATGTTTAGGCCATTAATTAATAGTGTGTACCTGAAACCTAGACTATTACTTGTACACAATTAACTTGACATCAAAAGAATGAGGAGAATTTGATAGGGACATGCATGGAGTTGCATCTATGGCTAAGACGTCTTATCGACTCACATTATCTTAAAAAAAAGTTGTGTTATCTCTGAGAGAAACATCAAGGTAGAGTCTGCAAGCATTTATTTAATGGATATGAATTGACACTCCTTATCACACGCACGAAAACTCAAGAAATAGTCACGATTAGAGACTTCAATGTGTGTTCTTTGGTACAGATCTCCTCCTTTTCCTTGTCTGCTATTTGGAATTAAACTCATCATCCTTCTCTAGTACTATTGCAATATTCTATAATAAACAAACAAACTATGTTAGCATCCTTCAGTAAATTTAGATAATAGCTATAAGGCATTACTTCTTCGTATTTACTTCATAACAAATTACATATATACGCCTGGTTGAAATATTATGGAATGTTGCCATCACATGAGGAATGCCCAAGTCAAGCGTGACCATGGCTTTAGCATATCATTTGAGCATTATTATTGTATATGTATATATTATGAACTAAATTTATCTTCTGTCACATTGACTTATGATGAACTTATGTTAGTATTTGACGATTTGTATGAATTTGGAATGTTTGTGTTAATTCAAGTTATCTTCATTTCACTTCTTTAATAAATGTTGTGTTTATGTGTATCGACTAATATTGAAGCTTGTGAATGTTCAACCACATCGAGTGTTAACATTCATTCATGAACTTGCATTTTTGTAAAATTATATCATGAGAGATAGTGAAGTCATTGATTATCAAGAAAGATAAACCTAGCTACATATGTGTTTCTTCACGGTTCTATCCCTAAGACATACATACTTTTATATGTGGGATTTTCATATAAACTCCACATAGAGGTGCCTTGGTGACGTGGGTTCTTCTTATAAACATCACAGGAAAATTAATGCCTTGGTCAAAATACAAAATATATATAGAGTTTATAATCATGTTCTCTGCTTTTGAAACTATCTGTTTAAATATACTCATCTAAAGTTCTTTTAATATTTAACTAGCTTTAGTTACCCGTGTATTACACAAAAAAAAAGAGTTAATTATTAAATAACACAAAAACATAAATAAAACCAAGTGTGTTCTATATTAAATAAGACATAACAACTTTCGATTATAAGGTCACAAATGATCAAAAAACCTTCTTGGAAACTATAATTGTAGTAACATTAGTATGTTTGTCCTCATTATCTAAAACTAAGAGTTTCAATCCATCTTTATTTTTGACTTTTGAGAAGGCGACATAAAGCTGACAATGCGTAAAAACAGGTTCTTTTAAGTACGAACCGACTCTTGACAAATATTGACCTTAACTTTTGTTTATTGTCATAGCGAAATATACAGCAAAAAAAACTGTCTTCTTTTAAACTTAAAAAGAATCCTTTTGGCAGGTCAAATTATGAGCTAGATATTTAGTGGGTGTGAGAATATTAGTATGAATAAATTAATATTTGAAAAATATGCACTGAAAATTTATCTGTAATAATGAGATCAATTTCGAATTATTTTGACCTTGTAATCAGATATAGAGATATAATATTAAATCGGGTCGGATCGGGCTATAAATGTTTATAATATCTCTGATTAGTTGCTAATTATTATTTATTAAATACTAACTTTAGTAAACTCGTGTATTATACGGGTTGAAAAAATAAAAATATTAAATATAATAAAAATTTATGAAGTATAAAATGATATTAAAATAAGATATGATTAAAATTACGTACGAGTAATAACTATAAGTAATAAAATAATAATATCACTTTTTAAACTTTGTTTTTAAACTTTTTGTCCAAAAGAAAGTTAACCATTGTTTTCAAAACAAAAGCATTAAAAAATATCATTTTTTAAAAATTCTTATTATAACTCCTAATTTTAATTATATTAGTAACTATCATGTCGCTAAAAGCTGGTTCTTATCAATTATCTGATAGCTACACTTATCTATCGCTTATTTTTACTTTACAAATTTTTAGTTTATTTACTTTGATTGCAATTCAAAGTAAAAAAATTAATAAACAACTTTTCATTGGTTAAACAGTTACAAAATTATAATATCAATAACTGTCTTTTTATTGAAATCCGATTCTTACCAACATTATATTACCAATTGATAGATTCTACAATGTCATTGAAAACTGGAATTAAAGGATAGTCGGATGAGTAATGGACTTGCTCAAAGGGAGGGATTGTGTCAAATAATTGGTCGATACCGAGGAGTACATGGTTAGCGGATGTAGGGAATTTACACATTGGACAAGGAGTGTCCACTCCACTATACACTAGAAGAGGGACTACTTAACAAATGATTTCATATCATATTTTTTAGAATCACACGTTAATGCCATTACAAATCATGTATTAAAAATTTATGCCGTCACACAAGATGATTATTTATGCTATAAATTGTTGTCACCAAGGGTGAAGCTTAATAGAGGTCGGGGGGTCACCACCCCCTCTTTTCTTCACCTGGTAATGTTAGTTTTTAGCTTAATAGTTTAAAATTCTTTTTTTAATAATATTGAGTTCGCTCTTAAAAAATAATTTACTTTCGCCCCCCAAGCTGCCCTCCCATCTATAATTTGATTTAAACTCCGTCGTTGGCTGTTACCATCGATTAAAATTCAATGTCAATTGAAATAATGTACTTATGGAAGTGGTCCATTTAGATAGATAAACATTGGCACGAGATGAGTTCAATGGATACGATATAAAGTGTGATATTTATATAAGTTAGGCAAAATGTGGAATCTCACCTACCTTCTTAAATATTCTCTGGATGATTATATAGGAGAAAATCTTTTAAAAATCAATTTTATTTTAACAACTTAAGAATTCTTTTATTTTCTTTTAATGTTTACTAGGTTAGATATTCTTTTGTTACACGAGTTGAATAAAAAAATTTTATATATAGCTTATATATATATATATATATTGTTTACTAGGTTAGATATTCTTTTGTTACACGAGTTGAATAAAAAAATTTATATAATAGCTTTTATATATATATATATATATATATATATATATATATATATATATATATATATATATATATATATATATATATATATATATATATTATAGATAACCTATCAATGAAATTATTATATAATATTAGTATAGAAAACTTGTAGTATTATTCATAAATATCCATAAACCTCTCTACATAAATTTATAAAGTATTATAGTTTTAACAATTATTAAATACAAATTAATTTGTATATTAACAAAAATTAAGGCTCATTAAAATTTTTTTAATGAAATCTTATTTATTTCTAGAAAGAAATAATGATTAATATAGTTTTAAATAAACATTTATTAAGAAATTTTATTGAAGTCAAGATTTTTACCAAAAATAATAAATTTATTATGATGAGTACACGTGGACAATCCTACTTGGAGATGATGTGGACGTGCTTAAAAATAGCCATATGACTAATAGTTATTTTGCTTTATTAGTATAGATACTTTTTTCATACGTTGTTTTTATTAAAAAATAAATCATAAAACTAACAATTGTTTTATTTTTAATTGAGTATAACATCTATACTTATTAATAAAATAGTAACTTTAGTGTCACGTAGTATTCTCTTAAGCCTCTATTTTTTTCAATTCCCGCCTAAATATGTATCTATTCTCAGCGTTAGTCTAGATTCATTTAGAGACATTTGGGGAAAATTTGGAAATTTAACCCTAAATTAGAGTGTATCTTTCTTTGGAAATGAAATCAAACCTGATTATTCTTCTTTCTTAAAATAATTTATCTAAAAAAACTGCAGATCACCTTCAATTCCATAAAATGCTCGGTTTATATTCGAATCGTGACAAAAATTACGAGATTTCTTCATCAATTTTCTCTCAAATTCGAAGGAATTCATGGGTATCTTTCTTTAAAAATGAAATCATACCTTATTTTGAAAGATTGCACACCCATCTCAGCTTTACAACACTCGTGATTTATCTTTATAAACTCTGATGATAGCGCCTTCAACAAGTTTCATCAACGTTATCATTTTGGCTTCGGTTTCTTCAAGTTTTCTTCAAGAAAAGGTATTTATTTTTGTTAAATTTGAGCTTTCATCCTCTGCGATTGTGTTTTTCGATTGATATTGTTTTTCTTTCATTTTTTTTATTTGAAGGTGATCTGCTTCGACAATCCATATTTAAAGAGATATTACATGCTTCTGATTTTTAAACTCTTTTATTTTTTTTTATGTATACTGTCGTATTACAATATTTTTTGATTAAACCCGTGTGTTACATGGGTTTTTAGCCTAGTTCCTATGCTAAAGAAACAAAATTAATGTGTCGAATTGTATAGCTCTTATGTATTAGGTTATACTTATCATATAAAAAAGGACATGATTAGATTGATTTGAAACGTGACAACTTTATTAGCTAAGATTAAGCGATACAACACGTATAAACCTATATCAATCATATAGTTGGTGGTTTAATAGCAAAAGAAAAACATCTTGAAACACTTACATTTTAATATTATGAGATCAATCCCACAATAAAAAAATATTAGCCGGTTAAAAAATGATTCTTAATGATATAATTTAAAACTCCTTCGTATTTTATTCGTCATCTCTACTTAACTGGGGTGTACATGTCAAGTACTACCATGCCTATCATAATGACCCTCTTCAAAAATATGCTTTGGAAATATCAAAAGACACAGCAGGACAGATGCAACTTGAGTGATACTTATTTGCTGCTTAATAAACTAAACAAGGTACTAGAAGCACTACTCTAGCTTTACTTTATGGCATTTGGGAATAACCTAGTTACCCAAACGAGTTTTTTTAGACGTGATATCAACCGGCCACATTAATTTTAACATTACAAGCTTGACTTATTGAGATATCATTAAAGAGGAAAGTGATTATGGGGTGTTTATTTGATAGTTATAATGTTTAATTGTATTATTTTATATGAACATCAGTATCAAACATGTTTATTTTAAGTGTGTTATTGTGTGCAATTCTAGAATGCAAAAATACATGTTTGAAAGCTTTATGAAAATATGGGACTAGTGAGAAGGACTGAATCTGCAATTCCACTAAAGATATAGTCAAATTAAGTAAAACCAATCACCGTCGTATCATATGTTGACCACTGTATCAGTCACCATATCCTTAACAGATTTCAGATAACAAGTAGCGTACAACTTCACAACCACCGTATCATACGCCGGGGCGGGCGTATGATACGTCAGTCACCCCAATAACCTCCTGATTTTAAGGTTTTTCTCCCTTGCGAATTTAGACATTTTGAAGGCAATTTCGAGAGCTTCTTGCACCACAGTTTCACCTGAATCAAGCATTAACAACCTCCAATCAACCACTGAAGATCCAAGCATTGCGATGAGTGGCTAATTCGTTCATAATCACTTTCAGGACGACAATTCTTGTAAGCGACGCACTAGGTTTAGTTTGAATTGATGTTTTGGGTTATTTTCTTTTAACACAATAATCAATTGTGAGTTTGCTTAAAGTTAAAGACTTGTTTATGTTTAAGTATTCATATACTTACATTCGCATTCGGGTTTCTTGCATCGTGAGTAATTTGTTTTGTATGTGAATTCATTACATGAATGAATTGGCAATTGTGTAAACGAGCGAGGCTTAAAAGATTGTTTCATAAGTACCACTCTAATCAAAAGATTTCGCCAAGTCATGGTTATGTGATTCTTAATCAATTCTTACGAAACCAAGTGTGGATCTGTGAACTTAAATCTTGAAAATGATTACCTTTTTCGTTATAGTTTACAAAATCCATAATCAAGTTCGTTGTTTTCTTATTTGCATTCAACTAACTTTTTATCTTAAATAAAAACCCAAAAATGTTTGTTTTTTCAGTATTCTTGTTTGTATTTTAGTTCTAAGGTATCCAAGTTTTACACTTTTTATATATTCCTTATGAAGACGACTCTTACTTACTGTACTAGTTATAGGTATTTAAGTCATTCAAATTAACTTGTTTTTAATCCAACTACAACAATAAGATCATTACCACTGTAAGAAAACCTTTTGAATCAGGTTTGAAACTGAAACGCTAAAATTTCCAAGTTCAAAATATCATCTCGATGTCATTGGACGAAAATAATAATTGCAACCACTTCTCCAACTACCCAAGTATTCTTATCGATTCAACCAATCATACACACCATCTTATCTTTTTCCCCAAAATATCGTGAGTTATCAAAATCACTACCGGCACTACTCCAAGTACCTAAAACTAAAACCAACTTATATATTGAAAAATAAATTAAAACTAATTTCCTTAATTCAAATAAATTAACATATCATAAAAATAAATTTAAGTTAATGCATAAAAATAAATTTTAAAAATTACCAAGTATTTAATTAAACTACTTTTCGACTGAATATTTTGAGTTGCAACATGTTCCGCAAGATCATATCAAAGTTTGCAAAGTACAAATCTTGCAACTCCAAAAGAATATTACCTTCAATAAATGAATCGACTGAAGGATTCCTTATGTAGACCAGTGATATCATGAGAAATTCAAAGCTACCAAAGACGTTTTGTTGAAAACTAACTCATCAGGTTCGTCAAGTGGAAGCCATAACTTACGATCCATCTGTGGTATAAAATTGGAATGAAATATTCTTTGTAGATAGAAAGGAGAGTATTGGTATTTTGGGTGTAAAAAAGAATGGAGATGGAGTTTGTTTTGGGTGAAGTGGGTATTAAAATTTTAAATTAATTTAATTTTAATGGTCTTGTGACCGTTGCCAACGTTTACATCAACCTACCCTCACTCGGCTTTCCCTTGCCAAAACCAAGTTGGTTGGGGCTTGCGGCAATGTAGCCATGCTACCTGCAATACTCACAAACGTTAGCGGTGATACGTCACAAGCACGGAGCACCCTACTAGATGATATGTATTTTAATTGTAACAAGATGTGTAAATAAAATTGCTTATTGAACGTTTAAGAGTCATATGATAAACAAACATACCAATTTAAAAGTAAAATAAATAAAATTGTCTGAGTTCAGAGTTTAAAAAACTAAACTAATATAAATTGTTATTGTAAGGGAGGAGGGGGCGCACTCGGGTACCAACTCGGGTAGGCGAGTCCCCGGTCGGGTACACCGCCGCCACCCTTGCGGGTAGGAGTGGCCGGGTAGTAGTCACCGAGGGGTAGCAGAGAAAATAACGGCTATAAAGCAGTTATTTTCGCCTTTTATTTTCAAAAAAAAAAATTACCCTATAAATACTCACACACATACACACTATTATTTACACAAACTCAAACAAAATCATACAAACACAACAATTACACAAACACAACAATGTCTGATGAGTTTTCAAATTTGTATATTCTCGAAAACGATTTGGATTCGTTGAATTCGAATGATAGCAGTTTATATTTTATGAAACATCTTGTCGATAAAGTCCTGGAGGATACGACAAGTAGTTCTTCTAAAAAAATACGTTCCACGTAATCGTGTAACGGGTCACGAGCATCTTATGAACGACTATTTCATTGACGATTCGAAATACGATGAACAAACGTTTTGAGGAAGATATCGTATGTCGAAACGTTTATTCTTAAAAATAGTCGGCGATGTCGAATCAAAAGAAAAATGGTTCCAAGACAGCCTTGACGGGAGGATGAAAAAGAGTTTCATCCCGCTACAAAAGATATCCGACCGACCCGAATCAAAAGATATTCAAGAAAGTGCAAGAGTCAGCTAGGAATGATGTTGAAAGAGCTTTCGGTGCACTAAAAGGATAATGGGGCATACTTAGGCGACCGATGCGGGCTGTGACGGTTGACAAGATTCGGAGCGTGATTTACGCATGCATGATATTACACAACATGATCCTGAAGGATGAAGGAAGAGCGACATCACCGGTATACATAAGGGACTCTCCGGTCCAACCGGTTTTTGACGATAACGCTCTTTCGGAAATATATGATCAAGATACACATTTTCGACTTCGATATGATATTGTCGAACATCTTTCAAGTTTAGATCTAGCGTACCTAGCTTCGGACGAGGAATAGGTTAATTTTAATATTTGTAATGTTTTAGTTTTAATTATGTACTATTTTTATTTTTAATTATGTAATGTTTTATTTTTAATTATGGAATGTTTTATTTTTAATTATATAATTTTTAATTTTTAGTAAAAGTTAATTTTCTTTTTGAATTATTTAAATGTGAAAATAAAAGTTTCAGGGTAGTCTAGGGTTGTATTTTTAATTTTTTAGATGTTTCAGGATAGTTCAGGGTACTTGTGATATAACAGTATATGATTGATGGATTTCAGGATAGTTCAAGGTACTTCAGGCTACGCCCCCTCCTCCCTAACAACTTACCCAACCATTTTGATATAATTATTATTAAGTTTGTATTCTAATTATCTGACCCAACCCCTTTAGTGACATTAATGATTACCTGTTTTGGCAAAGACCCAATTCCCTACGCATCCATCTCTTTATTGGATTCAGTTACGAATTTTTTTAACACCAAATTAGATCACTCATGTTAGATTATCTTGTTAGTTGATTACAAAACTTTGGGATACTAGTGTGGTATGTTTTTGAAGAGAAGTTCATACGTCAGTCTATTCTAATTAGCTTTAAATACTGAGATTATATTCAAAAGAAAACTTATTTATGTAAAAAAACCTATTGATCCAACATGAGACCCTCATTTTCGGTCATGACTTGAACCCAATGGCCAACGCTTTCCCTTATTTAATGAAGTTTTTATAAATATATCATCTCAACCACTTTAACTAAAATTATTGATGATTCAGTTACGAATAGAGTTAGTCTATCGATTATTGTTTTTTCTTCAACGGCAATAACTTTTATATTTAAATACAGGCTCTAGGAAAAAAAATGCATATAACAATTTGCAATTTGTTAATATTACATTATCATCTACATTTTGTCTCATGTGTATCGAACATGACTCAAATAATTTAGAAGTCAATTTAAAAACAAACTACCACTTAGCTCAATGATGGAACACTTCACCTTAATTTATACATGTTTTTTTTTCCTCTCAAACAACTCTTTTTCTACAACTATTCATACATACACATGCATCATGTACTTAGGTTTGAAAAGATGCACTTTACCTTTAATATATTTCGTTCCTTATACAAGGTTGGGTGTTTAAACCTCACTTTCTCCACTTCACAGTTTGCCATTTTAAAAAATCCAGTTATTATAACTTGGTGATCTTTTCATTTTAAGCTTTCTATACCTTTTTTTTACAAGTTTTCATTCAAAATACAATTATTATACTTGTATTTTTTGTTGTTGTTGTTGTAACTTCACCACTACCTCCCACAAGTCAAGGGAATGATGAATTCGACACTAATCCAAAACTTTGATCATGATGATGAATAAGCTAGAAGAACATGCGTGTCCGAGTGTAAATTTTGGTTATTTTATCAAGAAACCATTTCAAACTCTCTGACGAAAAAATACATTTGAAAACTACTAGAATCATAAAAACGTGTACATAACGCATCACTGACAAGGGTTGGTGCATCTAACGCTTGATTTAACTCTCGCTTTACGCTCCCCAAGGAATGGTCGGAACACTTCAATATTTGATGTACCCAATCCTTATCCTAAATTGTGAGTATGAGACTGTTTTTTATAGCTTAAACCCACGCCGTATCATACTACCAACTCTCCTCCACCTCCGCCTCCGCCTCTCCCTCCGCCTCTCCCTCCTTTAAAACTGCGTAAAACCTCCTATAGGATATATATGTATATGTGTGTGTGTGTGTATATATATATATATATATATATATATATATATATATATATATATATATATATATATATATATATATATATATATATATATATATATATATATATATATATATATATGCTTATTGAAGCTATACATATGAATTTGAAGAGAAGTTGACCTTTTGGTTTTTGACTTAGAGTATTTGTGTGTCTTGTGACAATTGACAGTCATCATTCATTATATGTTTGTTTGCCCACCACAACTCATATTCCCACCCTCTTCTCTTTCTCTCTCTCTTTCTCTTTCTCTTTCTCTCTCTCAAGAAGAAAAAACCATCAAAGAGTAAGATGAAAGGTGGTTGTCTTCTTCTACTGATTATGGTTTTCATGTTTTCTGCAACTACTGATGCATCTAGTAAGCAACTCCATCTGACCTTCATTAGATCATCTATTATCCAATCAATTACTTCATCTAATTCAAGATTAATTACAATCTTTAAAGTTATCTTCAGCCATTAAATCACCTTAATCTTTAGATTTAACTTATTCCCAAATTTGATTAGACCTTCTTATTGTTTTTGGTCTCCATCAACAGGAAATTCTGGATGGATGAAAAAAGAAGTTGCATTACCACAAATACATTTTCAGGTTCTCTCTCAATCACACACACTCTCTCTCTAGATCTTTTTAAACAGATAACTCATACAGTATCTAATCCTGCTTTTAATTTATATTTTATCGTCTGTGTTACATTAACCTTCAACCTATACTTTGGTACCAGTAGGTCACATCGATTTTGTATCTGTATATGTATTATTCTTTTGTTACTATATGATATTTATTATGTAGAAAGCAAAAAGTAAAAAATAAAAAATAAAAAATCGTGATGTAAATATTTACATGATAAAATTTTAAATTTTCATAAATTTTGGGTAATTCACCTTCTTTACTATTTTACGCTTTAAGACAATTTTAAGATGTGTTTAAATCTGACATATTTTTAAATTTAAGAAACTAATAAAAAAACATAGGTCGGAGCATTCACACTAGCTTCTCAATCCTCATCCTTATCCTCATATTTACACTAAAAATACTGCTTTTTATTCCTTCTTTTAATTAAATAATATTTTTTTATATTTTTGTTATTATATTTTCTCTCAACTCTTCTCATAACCACTTTTAAAAATATTAAAAAATTTATGAGGGTTATACAGTATTTCCCCAAATATTAAGAATCAAAATTTAATCTCTGTAAATTCTCTTTTTCACTTACAATCACTTACAATCATCCCTAATAATATAGAACACACACCTACTATAAATGCTATTATTTGAATGTTGCAAGTAATTTAGTCCCCCTATTTAAATAAGCTTTTGAATTTTTAAATACATTTTATTACTCTAACATCCTCTTATAATTATCTTCAACGGTTGTTTGTGTAGTTGTAAGCTTTTGAACTTTTAATTCAAATTATATTCACTTTCTTTCTTTTATTCTATGAAAATCACAAACTAACTACAAACTACGTTTTTATTTGATCTCATTATCTCATTGGTCAATCTGAACTCATTATTTAAGAGAACACAAATAAATATAAGTTTTCTAATACAAATTCTCATGGTTAAGAAGACATCATCTTATGTGATGGGCTATTATAGGATTTGCTTATCGAGGGTGAAATGACAAGGGGTGATATTACAAATAATTGAGGTTTATTTGACGTCAAAATGAAATCAGCAAGTGAGCCCTCAAAATCCGGTTCATCTTGTGGTTCTACAATTATTAAATCACTAATCTAGTATCCCGTATATTACACGAGTTGAGTAAATAAAATATTTAATAAATTATTTTAATAATAATTTAAAAAATAAAAATAATATTTTCAGATAAGGTCTGATTGAGTTACATATAAGTAAGTGTTTCAAGTAAAACAAAAATAATATCATTTTAAACTTTCATTTTATAAATTATTTTTTATTAAATTTTTAAAACATTTTGTTTTTGTTAATAGTTTCATTTTTTTAAAATCATCCTTGTAAAACTAGAAAATTTTTTTTAAAATAGATCATATTTTTCAAAGAGTTTTTTGTTTAAGAACATTTTCGTATCTTTTTATATTTTTAGAGTGTTTTTCTAATAAAAAAATATGGTTTTTAAATTTACAATATTTATTTTTTTTTTAATTTGGAAATATTTTAAATAATATAATTTACTATATATTATTATCATTTATTAGGAGAGAGATGCGGTAAAGTTATAATGAGGAGCTCTAATATAATGACAAGTGGCACAATAAAACATTCTTTTATTATATACAACTAGGTTAGTACCTCTTGTATCACACGAGTTGCATAAACAAAATATTAAATAATTAGTAATTAAAAGTTTTAAATTATAAAATCATAATTCAAGATAAAATATGATTGAAATTATGTATAAATAGCTACTTTAAGTAAATAAACAATAACATCTGTTTCTTAAACTTTTAATTATTTTTGTTGTTTTGATAAGATTGTTTTCAGAAATGTCACCTTTTATAATTTTTATAAGGAGCATGATTTGAAATACTTTGTTTCAAAAAAGTTTAGTGTTTTAGAAAATTTTACATTTTATAAAAAAGTTGTTTATTAATTATTTCTATTTTTAATAAAAAGATGTGATTTTTAATTTTTTTAATAAAATCTATTTTTAAAAAGAAGTTTGATATTAAAAAATCTAAATAAGAGAGAGATAGTAATTAATTAAATTGATTTTTAATAAGAGAGAAATTAATATGAATATTTAAATGACTATAATATTCTTTTGGAGGGAAATAATGTAAGATTGCCTACAAAGATGACATGTAATATTAAACATTCTTTTATTATATTCTACAGATACATATATAGATATAGATAGATAGATTTTATATAAACAACCGACCATTTATGTATTAAAAAACCGACCATTAAATCATTTCATTAAAACAACCGACCATCAATTAAATCAATTTAACGCCGTTCAAATTCAACCTACCTTTTAAATTTATTATACTTTAATATGATATTTTTATCTTTATACTCTAATATAAGAGTAACTTGAGATGACACGTGTCAGCATCATAATCATCCTCATCAAAATTTCTCCGCCTCTTTCTCATATTAAATAATTACCTTAATTATTAATAATATTATTTAATACTTTTTTAGATTTAATAAATTAAGAAAGAAATCTATTCACTAATGTTATTTCTAAATAAATAATTTTTTTATAAAATAATATTTTTTTCTAAAACATAAAACTTTTTAAAATACGAAATATTTTAAAATTTGTATTTTAAAAAGTTAATTTTTTAAAAACCAAAAATAATCAAATTTAGGAGTTATAATAAGAAAATTTTTAAAAATGATATTTTATACGGTTTGTTTTAGAACAAGATGTTTATCTTTTGGAAAAAAAAATTAAAAACAAAATTTTAAAAAGTTGATATCACTGTTTTATTATTTATAGTCATTTCTCATATGTAATTTCAGTTATATTATATATTTGAATATCATTTTATAATTATTAATTTTTATTATATTAATATTTTATTTATTCAACTCGTGTAATACACGGTTTTACTAAATCTAGTTAGTTATATTTAAATATTATCTATATCAGTCTTATGTCTTACAACTTGAATTAAAATATTCATGTAAGAAATAATTAAAATATCGGTGAAGCATTGAAACTAAAGGTCGTTGGGAAGGGAATAAATGACTCATATGTATTCTCTGAGAACTCTAATAACAATATTTTTACCCATGTAAAAATTATTTTTTACACATATATAAAAACAAAGTTTTTAGAGTATTTATAAAATGTAAAATTATCAAGATAACTCCATAACTTGTAGCGTGGTAATTTGCTTCAACTAATTATATTTGTTGAGGGTTGTAGGACAAAATCGGCATGATGAGTGAAAAAGAGAACACAAGATATGATGAATCGACACCAAGAAGATTGGATATCGAAGACATGGATTACGGGGGAACTGGAGCAAACGAGCGTCATGACCCCAGGAGTCCAGGAAGAGCTTAACTCCATACAACGTTAGCAATTGTAAATCATTCCCAGTATCTAAGTGTGGCACGTTTACTAGCAACTTAATTTGTTTACTAGCAACTTAATTCGTGTAGTTATATGTGTGTGGAAACCATGATCATATATGTTTGTTGACATATCACACGAGTAGTGTGGCCTTAATTAAACAAGAACCACAATGATGCAATCTTTATAAAATAATTTTAAGGATTCCAATAGCTAGCTTCTTGTTTTCTGTTTGCATGTATGAAGTATGAACTTTATATTTCTTTTTGGCAAGAAATTGAACTAGATGTTATTTATTTATGAACAACTAAGTCACAAATCATTTAATCATACTACTAAATTAAATATTTTGGATGTCATGAAACTTAAACCCTCAATTATATCGGAGAGACATCTATCTAACACATTTTAGTACCGTTAGGACACAAATCCTTTGCCTGTTAGTAATATTAACATTCCATCTTAGGGTATATGATCTTAGGGATCATATACTCGGTGCCATGTGATAGGAAGATACTAATTTTGAATTCAAGGAGGATTGCAATGCATTTTCACCTAAAATATGTTTTCGGGCATCACGAAGGCAAAAAAAAAAAAAAAAAAAAAAAAAAAAAAAAAAAAAAAAAAAAGAGCCAAATGCAAGAAAAGTTGTTATAATATCCAAAGTTGTTTCAACCATCACGAATGAGATTCTATGTGTAGGTTGTTTTAGTAAATTTATATTGGAGCAATTCATATCAATGTAATCACACACAAACACACGAGTTTTGTGGAAGGGAAAACACAAAATTATATCAAAGTAATTTATGTTGGAACCCATTACATCCTTTTCTTTTATTAATGAAAACGAAATCTCTTCAGAGATTACATAATACATAACCTTATATTTATAGGAGGATAAACCTAATTCAATAAGACTCTTAGCTCATCTAAAATCCAAAAATAAAACTAATAAAATCATGCAGACTCATAGTCTCATATTACAATTGTGACTTCATTTCTTTTCTTCAACTCTTTGGGTTGGGCTTCTGTTATTCCTTACTGGATTCATTTAATAGTCACTAGCCCAACAAGGATTAATACTATCAAAGTATCAAATATCTATCAAAGTATCAAATATCAATGTACGCATTAAAAGTTTGCCCTAAAGTAACCGACGCATTGAAAAGAAGTTTAAATGAAATAAAAAAAAAACGTAACCCAAATATTAATTCCGGTTAAAATAACTTAAATTTTAAACCTGATTGAAATATATAAAAACCAACAATCTTTGTGAATTTAAGCCGATCCTTGAGTGATCCCTATGACAATTTTTAATCAATCGAAACTCTCCTTCACTAAAGATCACCAAGACCCCAATTTTTGAAGGTTGAAATGTTGAATCATCTTATATGCAAAACCCCAAAAATCTAGTTATATTTTTGTATTTGTTTTTTTACCAATGTCTTCACTTCAGTCTTCAAAGTTTCAAAAAGTTGGTTATTGAAACCGGATGAGAATTTCATTTTTTTTTTGTAAGTTTCATATTTTCAATATTTCTTGATAGCTTTTTAATTCATGTGTGTTCCACTATCAAAGTAAAGTATTTCAAAAGTTTTTCAAGAGTAACGATGAATTCAATGTGAAAACAAATTTGTAAAATTCGTATTACAAATGCACCAAGAGCTTTCCTTGTTATAACGGCTCAACCACGACGGTGATTGGGATGAGACGTTGCATCCCTTCGTTAAAGAGTACAACATTTGATGGTTATAATGTTATTATTGAGGATTTCATCGAGATAACTGATAACTGTCATCAGTTATGACCACCAACTATTGTACTATTTCATGAAAAGTTATAACGTTTCATCCCAATCACTATATATGATGGTTCAACCTCTATATAAAAGAATTTGTTTGGTATGTTCGTAATAACAATCTTACAACTTCATCTTCATATAGAATTCGTTTACGTTCTTGTATAAAATCTGATAGTGAAACACATACGATTTAGAAAGTCGTTTAGGGATATTGGAAATGCCAAAAAGAAGGAAAAAAGAAATCGCCACCGGTCATGTTAAAACCAAATGTTTTATAGACATTTGTAAAATTTATCATTCCCAAGCACTAATGCAAAAAAAGTAAAAAATAACAAGTCGTGTTTGTACCAACGTGCAATACATTAGTTATATTCGTGACAACCTGCAATACATAAGTCAGGATATGTTCATGTATAATATTTTTCAGTTTGTGTGTATTCTATTTGCAAACACAATCTGTTTAATAACCAACTATACGTTTAATTTTCTCTTAGCTTGCATTTAGTAAACATTGGTGGGTGGGTATTTTCAAAAAAATCGGTGTTGCAATAATTAGCATGCAAGAATGAGAATTGGCTCATGTGTCAAGTCTATATATGAATCATTGTTCGTATTTTTTGGTGGGGTTATCTAATTATTTCGAATCTGTTACTTTTTATTTTTCTCTCGTTGAGAGGAGTTTTAGTAATCTATTTTTCATTGTTTTTGAGCAATCAATAATGTGTTTTTTGGTAAAGGACATACACTAATAATTTCTAACAAGACGCTTCCTTGAGAATATTTCGCTAGAAACAAGGTTGGTTAAACATATGGACTTAATATTTGAATAAAAGTGATGTTTTTTATCCAATTATTTGAAATAACTTTTTGACAACAAAGAAAACTTAAAACACTTTTCCCAAATTAAAATGCTTTTTGTTAGAGATTATTATAAACTAGTATTAAACATTTCGTGTTGCAGTGAGGGGCGTAAAACCATGTCACCTACATCAAAAAAGTTCGTATTAAAAAAGAAATAAAAAACGAAATAAAATAAAATAAAATGATTGAACTACGCAGGGGAAACGTAAAACATCAAAAATCATAAGTAAGTTGATCTAGAACCAACGTCTTGTGACGGGGTCGTTAAACGGGAAAATATAAGTGTTAAAATTTAGATCGCAACATAAAACGAAAAAAATCTTAAGATATGAAAAGTATGGAGGACCAAAACTGAAAGTAAGAAACTATTGGGACTAAATGGTAAAAGATGTAATAATATTGAATTAAAATAAAAAAAACTAAAGATTAAAAAAAACAAATACAACTCACTAAACATATGGTAAAACCTATAATGCATAACCAAGTTAATAATTAGTATATATATAATAACACAACTAATAGAAATAAATGAATGATATTGTAATAAATTTAATAAATAGTAAAAAAAAGTTAAAAATCTAACATATTTTTAATTTATATTATAAAAGTCTCTCAACAAACTTTGTGGTGGTGTTTGAAGTTGTTTTGAAATTTTATTCTTAATAATTTTGTTTAAATATGTAAAAATTTGTCCTTTAATAAGTTCGTGACATTAATGCAAAGATAAAAAAAAAAACTTGAGTGAGTTGAGATCCACATACATAAACTTCCATTTAGGCATTTACTTTCTCTGCATTTTTACGATGTTTAAATAGCCGTTTTAAACATTCTTTTTTTTTAACGGCCAACTAATTAAAACCCGGCTACCCGGGGTACCCCAATGGCGAAAAGGCACCCCATACGCCAGCGATCACAGACAGCGCTGGGTAGCCCAAGCCCACCAACCACCAATTCCAGGGAAAACCCGCCACCCGAAGGCCCGCTGCGGTAAAACCCGGCCCACCAACAACATTTTGTTGCTAGTAGGACTCCAACTCACAACTTTCCCTAGAGGAAGTCACGAGGCTACCACTCAACCAAATGGTTTGGGGTTCCGTTTTAAACATTCTATTTAGCACTTTCTTTTTAAATGATTATTTACACATAATACGTTTTGTTATTTCACAATCCATTTTAAGTGTAACATTTGTTCATAGTTGTAGGACATATATATTGTGTTATGAGTAGTAGTTAAAACCAACACCATACATGCTTTTGCCATCATATTACACAATGTGATCATTAGCATGAAACAAAAGGCTGCAAACTAGATAATTTACATAAGCTTAAACCTACATATCAATGCTAGGGGCTCGAGTCTTTGAGCCCAGAGATTGAAGGGCTGCCACAACTTCACTCATAGATGGCCTTTTTTCGGGCATAACCGAAGTGCATTGTAGAGCTATTTCAAGCATCCCCAAAGCCTCTTGTTTGCAAGAACTCGAGAGGTTTGGGTCAAGAACTTGAACCGACCCGTTAGTAATGTTAACTTTCCTTCTTACCCATTTCACAACATCAAGAGACTCTTCACTTGAGTCTGTTGGCTCGGCTGCTCGTCCTGTTACAAGTTCTAATAAGATCACTCCAAACGCGTATGTATCTGTCTGTTCTGTAGCCTTTTTGTTGTACCCAAGTTCTGCAGTCAAATAGTTTTACTAGTCATTAGCATCTAAACATGAAAAACACAAATTATAAACATTCATTAAGATCATTATATACCTGGTGCTATGTAACACAAAGATGAGGACGACTGGAATGCGTTTTCACCTAAAATCCTGTCTAATGCAAAGTCAGTAAGCTTAGGATTGAATTCTATGTCCAAAAGAACATTTTTTGACTTAACATCTCTATGAAGCAAATGTGGAACATAATCTTTGTGAAGATAAGCTAGTCCTTGCGCGATTCCAATGGCGATTTTCACACGATAACTCCATGACAGTTGAAAATCCCCTTTGCTGATCAAATCACCAAGACTCCCTTTTTCCATACACTCGTAGATCAAAAAGATCGAATCATCCGAATGGCAAAACCCCAAGATTCTAACTATGTTCTTGTGTCTGATTTTTGCCAATGTCTTCACTTCAGTTTTCAATGTTTTGAAAGATTGGTTTCTGAAATTTGGCAGCTTTTTCACAGCTATGAGCTCATTAGTAGGCAAGTTTACAATGTAAACTCTACCAAATGCACCAGAACTACCTCTAGAGGCTTTTTCATCCATTGACATGATCAAATCCTGTTCACCGACTCGAATCGGGTAAAAGAAAACGGATCTCCAAACACCCGTTTCAAGATTCTGTATCGATGATCTACGAAAAACAAAATACCCAAACGCCAGACTGAGTATCCCAGCTAATAAAGCTAAAGAGATCAATGCACAAGCAACTTTAGATATGCTTGTTCTTCGTGTCGAATCATCTTCTGGACACGAATTTGGTAATCCGGGGCCACACAGATCGGGATTTCCTTGTATGTATAAAGCAGGAAGGCCTGCGATTAGTGAAGAAGGAACTCGACCCGATAGCCTGTTGAAAGACACATTAAAAAGGGCAAGTTTCAAGTTTTGAAGCTCAAGTGGGATTTCACCAGTGAGGTTATTATGGGATAGATCAAGGTATGTTAACACAGGCAAATCTCCTAATGATTCTGGTATTTTACCAATGAAATTGTTGTCTGCTAAAGATAATGACACTAGCTTTTTACACACTTTCAGCTCAGGGATTTCACCTGTAATGTAATTGTGGGAGAAATTGATGATACTCATCACAGGCGAATCGCAAAAGTTTGGTGGGAGTTCACCATATAAGCCATTAAGTGAGGCAGAGAATCTGTACAAGCTTCTAACTAAACCAAGACCATGAGGGATTTTGCTAATGAAACTGTTGTTATCTATTTGAACTTGTTCTAGTTGAGAAGCTACTGATATGGAATCAGGGATTTCACCAGAAAACCGATTGTTTTCGGCTCTAATAACTTTAATCTTAGGTAATGACCATAAGTTATTTGGAAAATCACCATAAAACCCATTGTTCTGAAGCTCCAATCTTTCAAGATTCAAGCAATTACCAACCGAAGTATTCGATAATGATCCATTAAAGTTGTTTGTATGAAGGCTAAGACTAGTAAGTTTGTTGGATTCACAAATCCCATTTGGGAAAGACCCAAAAAGATTATTCTCTGAAACATCAAAAGCAACCAACTTTTCAAGATTATCCCCAATTCTTGAAGGTAAAACACCTGTAAGATTGTTCTGTGACAAGTCAACAATGGTCAAAGCTTTCAATTCAACAATGGAGTTTGGTATTTCACCATAAAAACCAGATCTTTGCAACAAAATCTGCTCAAGTTTCAAAAGCTTACCGATATCACTTGGAATCTCACTTTCCATAAAGGGGTTTAGAGATATATCAAGAACAATTAACTCTGTAAAGTTTCCAATAACATTGGGAACACTACCTGATAACAAATTGCTTCCAAGATTAAGAACTTGAAGTTTTTGTAAGGATCCAACCCCATCTGGGATCTTCCCTTCAACATGATTTTTGCTCAAATCAAGAAACGTTAAAGATTTAAACCGAGAAATCTGATCTGGGATGGTACCCCAAATGAGATTATTACTGAGATTAAGAGTGTTCAAAGATGAACATTGAGAAAGATGCAGTGGAATAGGTTGGTTAAAGAAGTTATCAGCCAAATCAAGAGTTATCAGATTAGACAACTGACAAATTGAAGGTGAGATTTCACCTGAAAGATTAAGATTTTGAAGGGTGAGAGATGAAATTGTGGTGGTGGTGCAGGTGACACCAGTCCAGTTACAGTGGTGTACAGTGGTGGTGTTGGACCAAGATGAGAGGTGGTTCATGGGATCATCAATTGTGGATTTGAAGGCTAACAGAACATCTGCTTCTGATGGTGTTGATGATGATGATGAAGAAGCATTAATGGTGAAGGTGAAGAGGAATATGAGTGAGAGTGAGAGTGAGAGTGAGAGTGTGCAGTGAGAAGCCATTGGAGGGAGAGATTGTGAAGGGGATGAATGGTTGGATGTGGAAATAAAGTGAACCCGTGAAGTGAGTGTGACTTTTTGGTATTTTAATATTATGACATTTTGGTATTATGATATGTGTATTGTCTTTTTGTATGTAGTTTGTACCCATGAAAAGCTATGCAGGGAGAGTATCTTCTTGCTTTTTTATTCTCTTGGTTTTTGTTTTAGTATTAACGATAAAAACAATTTCTATCGTAATCACCTTTACGCTTATGATTAAAATAAGAGTTTAATTAAACGGGTTACGGATTCAGTCCATAACTTTTAGAAATTACGGGTTTATACAAACGATTTGCTCGAACGTAATATGTTTAGTTCTAAAAATGTATGTGTAAGTTAACTTTTGTTGCTAAGTGGTTGTGAAATGATCAACATTAACTGTTAAATCGGTTTTTCCTTGTTTTCTTATTTTAGAAAAACTTGTATCACAAACAAACAATACAAACTATCGATGTTACATTATATATTTATATTGTTAACATCATTTGATAATTATTAAGGATGAATGTATAAACATTTCTAACTTGCAAAAAGACGTGTAAGATTGATATCGATTTTGTTAAGTTGGTTTTTCCTTCTCTCCTCTTTATTTTAGGAAAACAAGCATTACAAACAAACATACAAGCTATCGATGTTGCATATATTGTTAATATTAAATTAATATCGTGATAAAGTTTTTTAGGACGAAACAACATGTAAATATTTCTAACTTGCCAATATACATCTAAGATTGATACATTATTATGATGTTGTTTTCCAAACAGGTTAGATCTTGTTAATAGGGATGGACGTTCTACGCACTCGATGTCCGATGTGCGGTAACTACATTGAATCTTTATATCATGTTTTCACATCCTGTGCGTTTCTTGAAACTTTAGAGATTCATCGAGATTTTACCTGACTTTTCTCTTCCTTTGATTAGGGACCCTGGTATGGTTCTCTAATTGGGTTTGGGTTTATATCATAAGTAGAAGAATTTGAGCATAGAAGCTACAGTGATGATAGCATGGTGGCCTATTGGCTGCTTGGTAAAGAGTGTGCTTTTAGAAGGAGAAACACAAAAGGCGAACTTTTCTTATGTGTGGTTTGTCAATAGGAATAGAAAAGTTAGCATTAGATGGGGTAGTTAATATTAGAAAATATTATTAGGGTTATTATTATGAACTTACGAGCCCAGTTAGGTTTTAGGGTTTGCATTTTATTTTCTATATATTGTAACAAAACCTATCAATAATATTCATTCAGTTTTTTAGCATCTTACATGGTATCAGAGCCTTAGGGTTCTGGTTACCTTCTTCTTCGCTGCACCCACCACAAATACATACAAACCTTAGCCGTCGTCACCGAGTTCAAACCCTAGACAGGGCGGTGTGCTGCCACCGCCTCCGCCCTGTCCCACCTTCGTCTTCTGTTTCATTTCTTATCTATTTTCTAGTTTATGTTTAATAAAGCTTCGTTATCGGTTGAGGATTCAAACCCATTACCCATATCCATTATGTTGGTTCATTCACATCCATTCTCTTAGTTTGTTTCTGGATTATGGCTCCCAATTTGCAGGTGTTTTCTTTGTTCATGTTATTTTTTTCGTTTATCGGTGTTTCAGCCGCATCAAGGACCACGGTCCACGGCCATCGATCTCAAACTACGGTTTGATTAAATATTTCTATTCTTTTTAGATCTTCGGATCTTATCTCCTGATCTACGGATCCAAGAGACCGCCACCTAAACACGGTCACCGGTCGTGGTTTCTTTTTATTTAATTTATATCTACTTATGTCATCTCTTGATCTACGGATCCAAGAGAGTGCCGCTTGCTAGCCTTGAGACATCGCCAACGACTACGGTCACCAGGTCTCAACTTATTATTATTCCAAGAATCAAGAACAATGAAGTATCAAGCAAACTATAGATAGCACAATCAACTAAAATATGGATGACAACATCAAACATAATATTGTTTGTTGGCAATAGTTTGGATAGCCAAGTCGATCGAAACATGTTTATCTTATTATTATTGTTTTATGTTTTTTTTGTTTCCCAGTCATAGCATCGGGTTACTTCCACTATGACTGCGTGGTAGTATTAGACAATATTATTAGGGTTCTTAGTATTAGCTCACGGGCCCAGTTAGGTTTTAAGATTTGCATTATATTTTTTATATATTATAACCAAACCTATTAATAATATTATCATGCCTAACTCATTTATAGTCAAAAAGTCATAAAAAAAAGTTTGTTAATTTTTTTTTTGATATCTTACACTCAAACTCAAGAAATTAATCAAATCAAATCAATTAGGCAGCAGAAGTACAATTAGGGTTTTTTTAACAGTTACTGTATACAAAAGATATACAACATTTTGGCATGGTTATCAAAAGATATCTATGTTTTATAACAATATATAAGTAAAATAGATTTTAATAATTCAACACATAACTCATGTACCGATAATAATCTATGCTAACAAATTAATCAATGTTACTTTTTAGATTCATTATTGTTGTTCAAAACAATCTTACTCATAATAATTATAATGTATTTACACTCATAAACTTTTGATTTCCACTTCATTTCATTTGCAATAAATGTATGTTTTCTTATTTCATTTGTAATTATTATTATGAGTGAAAATTGAATGTAATTATATGATGAATAAATTACTCTTGATAACAAAAATAAAAGATAGAATTATTGATTATTTCAATATGTATTATTGTAGACTAATATATCATAACTTGTATTATTAATATCCAATGTGCTTAAAATGTATTAATTATATTCCTTTTGTTCAAAACAACTCTCTATTTTCTCATATGTATATGAAATGCTCATAAGTTCCGAAATTATTTTTAGTTATTTTATTTCTCTAATGCGTACTGCCTAGTTAAGCTTGTCATCTGTTCCTAAAAGTTTTATTTTGTGTAAAAGAAAGTTAATTTATTCAAACAATTTTCAACAACCTTTAAGCTAGCCTATCGATGGTGAATGTATATGTTCCTCTTCTGAAAAATGTTATGTTCAAGTACAACTTGAAACATAAATAGATTTAAATTAGAGTATAACAACTATTGAGTCCTCTGTGTTGCAACAGGGTGTGTAAAACCGTATAAATTAGTATTAATGGCACAGCACCGCCAGTGACCACCAACACCGAAAAAGCTCGGATTAAAAAAATAATTAAACACGAAAAAAATAAAACCGAACGAAAAGTATGCGTAAAAATGTTGGACTACGTAGGCAGAACTTAAAACATATAAAACAATAAGTTGATCTAGAACCAGCGCGTTGCGACGGGATCGTTAAACGGGGAAAAAATAATGGTAGAAACATTGAACCATACATGGACCTGCGGTAAGTTAACTCGCAATATTTAGACCAAAATGTAAAACAAATAATTTATAAAATATAAAAGTATAAGGGACCAGAATTGAAAGTAAAAAATATTAGAACTAAATTGTAAAAAATGTAAAAGTATTGTATTAAAAAAACATAAGGATTAAAATAAAGACAAAGATGAATAAAACCCATTTAACACATTATACAACCTATTAAACATAACAAAGTTAATAATTAGAAATATATATAACAAGAGTAAGGTATGACCAAGCCTCAAATAAAAATTCAAACAATCTTAGTGTTATTCATGACAATATTTTCATTTATAAAAAAAAAATATGTGATGAGATGATACTGCAGAAAACATGTTATGCACGTGACAGTGGCCGTGGAAAAAAGGAACGACGACTGATGAAATCTAGCGGTGGATTTGACGGAATAAATACAAATACGATTGTTGTTTGCTTTGACTTAAAGTAGTTAAAAAGTAGAAAGCAACGACAGAGGTCACAAAAAGTCAACTGTCAACACTTACACTATCGGACACATGTTATGCTTCATCTTTTTACACAAATCATAGACTGGTATTTAATATAATTTTTTCAACTATTTTGTTGCTGCATGAAAAATAGTTTAAACCAACTGTAGTTATTTTTAAATTACGCGGATAATAAAGGTTAGACGTTTGGTTAGTGAACAAGGATAAAGAGTTTTTTTCTAAAAGGATGTAGTTGATAATTTTATTTATCAAAATGGTGTAGTTAGTAAAATATTTACCAAAATAGCGTAGTTTTAAATTTTAAAAATAGTTTGGGAAAAAACTCCAAGGATAAATCCCGAACATGTTGAATCAGTTTGAATTGCTCTGATAATTTAAATGGTTCATTCAGTTTTAAACAGTGTTTTGAATATCGAATTGGACCGGCCGGTCCGACCGGAATCGGAGGGGTGGCTGAACCAATTCACATCAGTTCGTTTTGAAGGGGTTCGACCGGCCGGTTCGTCCCGAATCGGTGGTCGGACGGGATTTTGATTTTTTTTTTTTAGTTTTTTGGATTTTAATGGCTAAAAACAGAAGGTTGAATAATAATTTAGTGTGTTGGACATAAAATTATTGTTAAATATTATATTTAACTAAAAATACACGCATAAATTACTTATATTAAATATATATATAATATATATAATTATATATATATATATATATATATATATATATATATCCTATATATAATTTTAACATCATCCGGTTCTTAAATCCGGTCCGACATCCGAAGCAGTAAGGCGTCCGGTTCGACGTCCGATCCGATTCTAAAAACATTGGTTTTAAAGATTTAAAATCAAATTTATTTTATGACATTTGCTTTATATGCATATAGAGCATGTAATACAAGAGTGCATCAAACAACTCATTTAGATGCAACATTGTAATGCATTATAATGCATAGGTATACTGTTATGGATAGAAGTCATGTATAGGTTTAGATGATAAGATCACTCTTGTAATCATAATTGTAATTATTGTTCTTGATGATATAATATGAATATAGTTGATTATAATTGTGTTTATGAATTAAATAACATTTATTTTGCACTTCATATATTCATCTATGATATAATATATTTCAGAATATATGTGTGAATGTGCAGGAAACATTAAACACTGTCAATTTGGAAAATTGATCAAGTGTTGGAACAGACTAAAGGTGAAACAGCAATGATCATCTACAACAGAAAAAGGAAGTATTTGGGGAAGTTAGCTGATGCGCCTGGAGAATCATCAAAGAAGATCAAAATAGATTCTCCTGAGTATCAAACTCCATTGAAACAACAAGTAAAAGAAAGTGACCCTGAATGGGAAGAGCTGACTAAAGAAGAATCTGATGAGAGCAAACAAGAAGATCTGCTGTCAACCAGAGACATCCTAGAGGAAAGACCCCAATCTGCCATGTTCATGGACCTAATAAATAATGGTTTTCCATATAACATGGTAGAAAGGATGAATATGTCTGAGCTGATGAAGACAATCAAAGAATTTGATGCAGTGAGAATGATGATCCCAATGTGCAATTATGAATCATTCTCAAAATTCAAGACAATGGAGAAAACCAAAAAGGAATTGGGTCACTGTGACACTATCACACCCTCAAAATCCGCGTGCGGGGTTTTACCGCGAGGCGCGTGACATACCAGGATCTCAGTCATTAGTTACCAAGAACGACTCTATATGATTAATAAACAAAACCAAAGTTAATGTTTAAAATACTGCGGAAGCGTTTTTAAAACTAGAAAACCCAAAACAAGTAGTATGTAAAGAGAATGCGCAAAACATACGCGCCCCAAACACAAATGTTTAATATGAAAATAAACCCAAATTTGTAAACAAGCAAATGTAGACAACTCAACAATGCTGGTGTGCGTGCTCCTAGGCAACTGGCAACCTTAACCTGAGAATAGCATACTAAACAAGTCAACACATGGTTGGTGAGTTCAAGAGTTTGCGTTAAAATATAAACCAATCAACAGTTTCCAGTGCATAAGTAGTGTATTGCAATAGATAGCTAGTCTATTAACATAAAATTATTAATCATAGTGATTTCGCGATCGAAGCTGACTGGGTTACGTTTGTTGCCTCCCGTCACGACTTACCGGGTCGTGACGAATATGTGTTAGGACAAAATTGCACCCGTTTGACCTCGAGTCGCACAGGTGGGGCTCGTCAGACCCAGTAGTACTACCCAAAATTTCCCCGCTATTCAATATTAACAATCCGAAAGTGTGAGGACTTTCCATGGTAAACAACACTATATCAATATTATACACACTCATATATAAAAGCGTTTGTGATCAACAGTATGCTATCTCCCCCAAAAGAGATTATGTAAAATAAGTGGGGCAAGAACTCACCTGATACGCGCAAGAATTAACCTAGAGCTTAACTTGAAAGAAAGAGGGAAAGACAACCTTCAAAGGTCACCTAGAACACAAGAGTACATAAGTACGTGTACACAGAATCAACATAAAACCCTAAGTGCTCTACAAACCAAGGGACTCAAGGTTTTAGAATACAAGACACATTTGACCCAGTTGACCCGTTTGACCCGTTGGTGACGTTATAGGTGAAATTTCATTCAAACAAGCATAACAGTACATCACACATGATTAACATACAAACTGATTACATATAACACTTCACTAATCACATGTACCAACTAGATCATCATACAACTAGATATCATACAAGTCATGTGAATCTCAACTATTATCATGCTCATAACATCTAAAATGTTCATTCTTAATCAATCATCAATCCACAAAAGTCCTAGCTTACCTATATAACTCATACCATGATTTTTCCACAAACAGGCCAAATCAGATAACTATCCAACTAAACATTCATACAACACAAACAACACATTTAGTTACCTTAAAAATCATCCATGAACACACTAGCATGATCCTAATATCCCAAACATGCTCAAATCATCCAATTCAAGGATTTGCACAATTAAAGTTTCCCTTTTGGGAAAGTTCATCCCAAATTCATCAAACTCACACTACATTCATGAATTCATCAATTATATACCAATTCAAGTCTATGACAACATCTAAACATGATCAACAACACCTAATTATCATGATTCATCAACATTCAACACCAAAAGTTACTATCTTTAGTAAGGTATGAACTACAACATGCATTCTTGAATTTCTAGCATTCAAATCAACAATCTAACATCCAATTATCATCACAAACACATCAACAACATCAATACATCATCCAAGCATCAATTCATGCAAAATAAAGTTACTATTCTTAGTAACCTATGAACCATAAATCAAAATCGAAGCTTTCTTGCAAAATCGACGTTAACCAATATGCATACAACCTAACTAGCATCATTACAACATCAAACAACCAACATTCAACATCCAATTTGATCCAAAATCGCCTCAAACTCACGGCCAAGATGATCATATGAACAAACAACCAAAATCCAAACTTTCTTGCATACTTGACGTTAATTAACATGTAATCTATCTAGTAAACACATTAACATCAACCATTAGGCATCATTCGACCATCAATTGAAGATTTCGATCCCCAAACCCTCGGCTAACTACAAAACATCCAAAGAAACACGAAATTACCCTTAAATTCGAAGAAAGAATGGAACTTTGATGCTTCTAACTTGATGTACTGCTTGAATCCGAACCCAAATCGCGGTATTTGCTTGTTCTTGGTCGATGATCGAAGTGTGTGTGTGTTTGAAGGTGAAGTCGCGGCTGAAAGGGTGATTAGGGTTTGGTTTTTGTGTTTTAATCAACTAAGTTTTGCATAATTACCTTTTAACCCTTGCACTTTGTATTTTATAAAGATTAAGCTTTTAACACACTCCTTTAAAATGTTTTTAACTAGAATAATAAACATATAAACTAGTAGTAGCAATTATAGGTATTATCTTTACAAGCTACAAAATTTACAAAGTAAATAAACACGTTTCCACGTTACGCGATAAAATTACAGTTAACATTTAAATCACATAAGCATAACTTAATAATCACATTGTTAACTTAATTATCATCAATTTAACATTACTGATTATTGTTAAGTCACCAACGTTCAACGACAACTAGTGTGTGTGCACGACACGTGTATGCAAGACTTAACGGAACAAACGGAGTTTGGTAACGGAAAATTACCGGATGTCACATTATCCCCATGTTGAAAGAATTTTCGTCCCGAAAATTGCGTTACATGGTGAGTGTTCCATCACTGGTCTACTGCATTGGCACAAGGAAATCGAAATCGTGTGAGTTTTGGATGAGTTGTCACATCATCCCCATGTTGAAAGAAATTTCGTCCCGAAATTTAATCAGTACCTTCACCGGCTGGCATCGTCCTTTCGAATAGCTGCGGGTACTTAAGCTTCATTTGATCTTCACGTTCCCACGTGAATTCTGGTCCACGTCTCGAGTTCCAACGAACTTTGACGATGGGTATCTTGCTTTGCTTAAGCGTTTTCACCTCAAGATCCATCACTTCGACCGGTTCCTCAATGAAGTGTAATTGTTCATCTACTTGAACTTCTTCCAGTGGTACAACCATTGTTTCATCCGTTAAACATTTCTTTAGATTTGAAACATGGAATACATCATGGATTCCACTCAATGAATCAGGTATGGCTAGTCGATAGGCTACTGGACCAATTCTTTCCACTATTTCAAATGGTCCAACGTATCTCGGATTTAGCTTTCCTCGTTTACCAAACCGAACTACGCCTTTCCACGGTGAGACTTTCAACAAAACTTTTTCACCTATCTGAAATTCCAAAGGTTTTCGTCGTTTGTCAGCATAGCTTTTCTGTCTGTCTCGCGCTGCGGCCATGCGGTTTCTTATCTGAACAATCTTCTCAGTTGTTTCGTGTACTAACTCAGGACCCGTTAATTGACTATCACCAATTTCAGCCCAGCAAACTGGTGATCTACACTTTCTCCCATACAAAGCTTCAAAAGGTGCTGCCTTTATGCTAGTGTGATAACTGTTGTTGTAAGAAAATTCCACCAATGGTAGGTGAACTTCCCAGTTATTCCGAAGTCAATCACACAAGCACGTAACATGTCCTCCAAAGTCTGTATAGTACGCTCGCTTTGACCGTCAGTCTGTGGATGATAAGAAGTACTCATATCCAATCGCGTACCTAAAGCTTTCTGCAACGACTGCCAGAAGTGTGATGTGAAACGAGAATCGCGATCAGAAATGATTGAGATCGGTACTCCATGCCTCGAAACGATCTCCTTCAGATAAAGTCGGGTTAACTTCTCCATCTTATCTGTTTCCTTTATCGCTAGGAAATGAGCAGATTTTGTCAATCGATCCACGATAACCCATATTGTATCACAACCCGTAGAAGTGCGAGGTAACTTAGTAATAAAATCCATTGATATTTGATCCCACTTCCACATAGGGATCTCGGGTTGTTGTAGTAGACCAGATGGTTTCTGATACTCCACTTTAACCTTCGAGCAGGTCAGACACTTACTCACATAAGTAGCTACATCTGCTTTCATGTTAGGCCACAATAGTGCGCCTTCAAATCGTGGTACATCTTGTCAGATCCAGGATGTATAGAATACTTGGACTTGTGAGCCTCACTCATCACCAAATCTCTCAGATTTCCGTGTAGAGGTACCCATAGTCTATCCATGAAGTAACGAATCCCATCCGCTTTTACTTCTAATTGTTTTTCCATACCCCGTAACCCTTCTAAACTCATATTTTCTACCTTCAGAGCTTCAGTTTGAGCATCACGGATTTGTTCAGGTAATTGCGTACTAATCGTTAGTTGCAGAGCTCGCACACGTCGAGGTTTAGCAGTCTCTTTTCTACTCAACGCATCAGCAACTACATTTGCTTTCCCCGGGTGGTACTTAATAGCACAATCATAGTCGTTTAACAATTCCACCCAGCGCCTTTGCCTCATGTTCAACTCCTTTTGCTCAAAGATATGCTGAAGACTCTTGTGATCGGTGTAGATGGTGCATTTGGTACCGTACAAGTAATGTCTCTAGATCTTTAAGGCAAACACTACCGCACCCAGTTCCAAGTCATGGGTGGTATAGTTCTTCTCGTGAATCTTCAACTGTCTAGAGGCGTAAGCTATCACTTTATCCCGCTGCATCAGGACGCATCCAAGTCCTTGAATAGATGCATCGCAGTAGACTACGAAGTCATCACTACCATCCGGTAAAGCTAATATTGGTGCGCTACACAATTTATGTTTCAGCAACTGAAAAGCAGATTCCTGACTCTCACCCCATTTGTATGTTATTCCTTTGTGAGTCAAGGCTGTGAGAGGTTGTGCAATCCTAGAGAATCCTTCAATGAATCGTCGATAATGTCCCGCTAATCCAAGGAATTGTCTTATCTCACTTGGGGTTTTAGGAACAGACCAATTCTTTATCGCTTCAATCTTAGCAGGATCAACATGTATTCCCTTCTCGTTGACAATATGACCCAAGAATTGTACCTCACGTATCCAGAAATCACACTTAGAAAACTTTGCATACAGTTGTTCCTCTCTAAGTAATTCCAAGATTAAACATAAGTGCTCTCCATGTTCTTCCTCGGTCTTTGAGTATATCAGTATGTCATCAATGAAGACGATAACAAACTGATCAAGATAGGGTTTGCACACGCGATTCATGAGATCCATGAATACTGCTGGTGCATTCGTCAACCCAAATGGCATGACCAAAAATTCGTAGTGACCATATCGTGTACGGAAAGCAGTCTTCGAGATGTCCTCTTCTCGAACTCTCAGTTGATGATACCCAGACCTCAGATCAATCTTAGAGTAATAGCTTGATCCTTGTAGTTGATCAAACAAATCATCGATATGAGGTAAGGGATATCTATTCTTGATAGTAACCTTGTTCAGTTCCCTATAGTCAATGCACATTCGAAATGTACCATCCTTCTTCTTCACAAATAGAACTGGCGCTCCCCAGGGCGACGAACTCGGTCGGATAAATCCTTTATCCAACAACTCTTGTAGTTGAGCGGATAATTCCTGCAGTTCGTTCGGAGCTAACCGGTACGGTGCTCTCGCAATTGGAGCGGCTCCTGGAGTCAACTCAATCTGGAATTCAACTTGACGATGAGGCGGTAATCCAGGAAGGTCTTCCGGAAACACCTCGGGAAACTCACGAACTACGGGGATATCCTTTATCTTCTTTTCCTCGATCTGTTTATCTGTGACGAGTGCTAATATGGCCAGTCGACCCTTTCGTAACAATTTCTGTGCTTTCATAAACGAGATGATTCCTATCACCGCACCACTCCTATCACCTCTGACCGTAAGGACTTCTTCACCAAGGGGAATCCGTATGATCTTCTCGTGGCATATGACTTCTGCTTGCTTATCGGAAAGCCAATCCATGCCTACTACCACATCAAAACTTCCTAGTGTAACAGGCATGAGATCTATAGTGAATGTATGACCAGCAAGCTCTATCTTGCAGTCTCTAAGAATATGCGTTACGTGAATCTGTGTGCCGTTAGCTAACTCCACGGTGTATTTAGATTCTAAGGCTGAGGGCATATCACTTAAAAGACTACAGAACCTAGTGGACACGAAACTTCTATCGGCTCCGGTATCGAATAATACGGTAGCAAAACATCCATTAACCGAAAATTTACCAGTTACTGTTGTAGGATCGTTTAGAGCCTCACCTGAGCCAATGACGAAGGCTCTTCCTTTGGCTCCATTGTTGTTTCCACCATTATTGTTTCCATTACCATTGTTGTTATTGTTGTTGCCATTGTTATTGTTGCTGTTGTTCCCATTGTTGTTGTTACCATTACCATTCCTCTTAAGCTGGGGACAGTTGCGTCTGTATTGGCCTTCTTTTCCGCATTCAAAACAACCTTTCGGAGTTTCTTGTGATTGTTGTGGCTTCTTCATCAGTTCACCCCGACAGTCTTTGGCTGCGTGACCAATCTTCCCACAACGTTGGCACTTGAAGTTATCACATCGACCCACATGGTGGTAGTTACACCGGTTGCACTTTGGCAGTCTTCCACCATACCCACCGGGTCCTTGATTTGAGGGAGTCGCCTGGTTGAAGCTTCGGTTGTTATCGAACTTCCGTTGCTGTTGCTGACTTTGCTGCTGTTGCTGAGGTTGAGATTGGCTGCTGGATGATGATCCCTTGTTGCTTGAACCATCCCATTTGCGTTTCTGGTCGGGCACGCTTGCCACCGCACCCCGTTTGGGTAACCGACCTTGCTCAACTGCCTGGTCAGTCAGCCTGTGGGCTGTTCGGATAGCTTGTTGTATGGTAGTGGGGTTAGAAGCAGTTACCATACTTTGAATTTCGGGCACCAATCCCCGTATATAATGCTCCACCCTCTTATGCATTTCATTCACCATCCCTGGGCATAAAGTGGCTAACTCATGAGTACGAGTCGTGTAGGCTTCAATTTCTGAGCCTTGCATTTTGAGTTGCCAGAACTCAATCTCCAGTTTCTGCACTTCATTTCGGGGGCAGTATTCTTCAGTCATAATTCCCTTGAACTCATCCCAAGGTAGTTCATTGGCCATGGCTTGACCCAGTATTTGCACCTGGGCATTCCACCAGGAAAGTGCTGCGCCTTCCAATGTCCCGGTGGCATACTTCACCTGATGAGCAGGCGGGCAGTTGCATTTCGCGAAGATAGACTCTGTCTTCTCAAACCACCTTACAAGCCCTACAGCTCCTTCCGTCCCGCTGTAGGTATGGGGTTTACAGTCCATGAAGGACTTGTAGGTACATGGTGGTGGTCCTGTTTTGACAACCCAAACATTAGTCAGATATCCCAGACAAATAACTAGGTTAATTAGTTTAACCTCTTGTTATCATTTACCTGCTGGTTGTCCCGGTTGGGCAGCAGCCACTGCCTGAACATGTTCATTAATTAATGCCGCCAATTCCGCAGGCGTCATGTTTATGGCTCCGGCTCCACGGCCTCCGGCGCCACGTCCACGACCACGCCCATGTCCTCTTCCACGTGCGTCCATATTTCACTTTAAAATTCACAATTACAATAATGAGTAACATCCAACACATTAATCTCATCAAGGTACAGTAAACAATAAGAAATAATGCATTCACCACAACCACAACATTTATAACAGAAATAATAATCAAAGATAAATAAATTGCAATTGAGTCACAAAATATCCCATCAATGTCAAAATTTAAGTTTGTCAGTTGGGTGGGTAACAACCCTTCCCACATAGGTTTCAAAGAAAAGAAACACTACATAGTCTAAGTCATTTAAAAGGTAGGATCAGTCCAGTACGTCAGATCCGTCACTGTCCTCATCCATCTCCACTGGTTCTTCTTCGGGGGCTTCCTCGGGTTCTTCTTCTGGATCTTCCTCATCAGGGTCCACCAAAGGTGCAGGGGCTTCAGCAATCTAGAGTGCTGCTAGCTGTGCCTCTAAATCAGCAAACCTATCATCGATCACTATGTTATGGTGATCCTGTGCGTCCATGCGCTCACTAAGTGCTACCACGTTGCCTGTCAGAGTATGATGTCCACCAATGGCCATCGAAAGTCGCTCCTGAAGCGTATCTACCTGGTAACGCAGCTGACGCATCTCAGATCGTAATGCAGAGTTCTCATCAGTGAGTCCTCTAATCCGCTGTCGCTCTGTGTCCAGTGTGGCTACTAGGGCTGCAAATGCCTGCTCCAGAGGAATGCTCAAAGTAGGAAGTGTAGGCAAAGTAGAGGCGGTTGATGACCTAGTCCTAGGTCGTGTAGGTGCTACTGGTGGTACGCGCTCTCTATATGCCATACGGTTTATGTAAGTGGGGTAGAAATCCCAGTTACGCGGAGGATCTAGCTCAGGAGGTATGAAAGGCTGATCCCAGTCTATCTCACCAGGAGGATAAGGATGTCGAGGCCAGTTAAATCCCCTATCCGGTACGGGAGAAGTAGGAGGTGACTCAGATCGTGCAGGTCTCTTGCCTAAATTTCTGGACGTCGATGCCATGCTGCGAAGTACGTGTTGCGTATGCCAATGAGTATACAGTAAGGAGAGTAAGCGATAAGTAACTGACAACTGTGCGGTTATAGTCTAGTGTGTGTATGCAACCTAGTTCCCTATAACCAATGGCTCTGATACCAATCTGTCACACCCTCAAAATCCGCGTGCGGGGTTTTACCGCGAGGCGCGTGACATACCAGGATCTCAGTCATTAGTTACCAAGAACGACTCTATATGATTAATAAACAAAACCAAAGTTAATGTTTAAAATACTGCGGAAGCGTTTTTAAAACTAGAAAACCCAAAACAAGTAGTATGTAAAGAGAATGCGCAAAACATACGCGCCCCAACCACAAATGTTTAATATGAAAATAAACCCAAATTTGTAAACAAGCAAATGTAGACAACTCAACAATGCTGGTGTGCGTGCTCCTAGGCAACTGACAACCTTAACCTGAGAATAGCATACTAAACAAGTCAACACATGGTTCGTGAGTTCAAGAGTTTGCGTTAAAATATAAACCAATCAACAGTTTCCAGTGCATAAGTAGTGTATTGCAATAGATAGCTAGTCTATTAACATAAAAATATTAATCATAGTGATTTCGCGATCGAAGCTGACTGTGTTACGTTTGTTGCCTCCCGTCACGACTTACCGGGTCGTGACGAATATGTGTTAGGACAAAATTGCACCCGTTTGACCTCGAGTCGCACAGGTGGGGCTCGTCAGACCCAGTAGTACTACCCAAAATTTCCCCGCTATTCAATATTAATAATCCGAAAGTGTGAGGACTTTCCATGGTAAACAGCACTATATCAATATTATACACACTCATATATAAAAGCGTTTGTGATCAACAGTATGCTATCTCCCCCAAAAGAGATAATGTAAAATAAGTGGGGCAAGAACTCACCTGATACGCGCAAGAATTAACCTAGAGCTTAACTTGAAAGAAAGAGGGAAAGACAACCTTCAAAGGTCACCTAGAACACAAGAGTACATAAGTACGTGTACACAGAATCAACATGAAACCCTAAGTGCTCTACAAACCAAGGGACTCAAGGTTTTAGAATACAAGACACATTTGACCCAGTTGACCCGTTTGACCCGTTGGTGACGTTATAGGTGAAATTTCATTCAAACAAGCATAACAGTACATCACACATGATTAACATACAAACTGATTACATATAACACTTCACTAATCACATGTACCAACTAGATCATCATACAACTAGATATCATACAAGTCATGTGAATCTCAACTATTATCATGCTCATAACATCTAAAATGTTCATTCTTAATCAATCATCAATCCACAAAAGTCCTAGCTTACCTATATAACTCATACCATGATTTTTCCACAAACAGGCCAAATCAGATAACTATCCAACTAAACATTCATACAACATATTTAGTTACCTTAAAAATCATCCATGAACACACTAGCATGATCCTAATATCCCAAACATGCTCAAATCATCCAATTCAAGGATTTGCACAATTAAAGTTTCCCTTTTGGGAAAGTTCATCCCAAATTCATCAAACTCACACTACATTCATGAATTCATCAATTATATACCAATTCAAGTCTATGACAACATCTAAACATGATCAACAACACCTAATTATCATGATTCATCAACATTCAACACCAAAAGTTACTATCTTTAGTAAGGTATGAACTACAACATGCATTCTTGAATTTCTAGCATTCAAATCAACAATCTAACATCCAATTATCATCACAAACACATCAACAACATCAATACATCATCCAAGCATCAATTCATGCAAAATAAAGTTACTAGTCTTAGTAACCTATGAACCATAAATCAAAATCGAAGCTTTCTTGCAAAATCGACGTTAACCAATATGCATACAACCTAACTAGCATCATTACAACATCAAACAACCAACATTCAACATCCAATTTGATCCAAAATCGCCTCAAACTCACGGCCAAGATGATCATATGAACAAACAACCAAAATCCAAACTTTCTTGCATACTTGACGTTAATTAACATGTAATCTATCTAGTAAACACATTAACATCAACCATTAGGCATCATTCGACCATAAATTGAAGATTTCGATCCCCAAACCCTCGGCTAACTACAAAACATCCAAAGAAACACGAAATTACCCTTAAATTCGAAGAAAGAATGGAACTTTGATGCTTCTAACTTGATGTATTGCTTGAATCCGAACCCAAATCGCGGTATTTGCTTGTTCTTGGTCGATGATCGAAGTGTGTGTGTGTGTTTGAAGGTGAAGTCGCGGCCGAAAGGGTGATTAGGGTTTGGTTTTTGTGTTTTAATCAACTAAGTTTTGCATAATTACCTTTTAACCCTTGCACTTTGTATTTTATAAAGATTAAGCTTTTAACACACTCCTTTAAAATGTTTTTAACTAGAATAATAAACCTATAAACTAGTAGTAGCAATTATAGGTATTATCTTTACAAGCTACAAAATTTACAAAGTAAATACACACGTTTCCACGTTACGCGATAAAATTACAGTTAACATTTAAATCACATAAGCATAACTTAATAATCACATTGTTAACTTAATTATCATCAATTTAACATTACTGATTATTGTTAAGTCACCAACGTTCAACGACAACTAGTGTGTGTGCACGACACGTGTATGCAAGACTTAACGGAACAAACGGAGTTTGGTAACGGAAAATTACCGGATGTCACAGACACATCCAAGCTGACTAGTTACAACATGATCTGTTGGCTGCAAAGTCACAATCATAGCCAACATGAGCTTAAAGGAAGAACTATTGGAGAATTAAGGGCAATGATGGATTATGTTATGAAGGTAGAGCTAGAAACTGGTGTTAAATTCAGATCCGGAGCCCCTAATCCTGCATATCAACAACAATCACAAACCCCTGCTGAGCCTACTATGGTTTAAGCACAAGACATGCATAAAGGAAAAGAAAAATTGATCAAAGAGCCAAGGGATTTAGTCCCACACAAGATCTGGCCTCTAGGCACTGCTGTGAGAGAGATCACTGAGCAAAACGTACATTAATACAATTCTTTGATCTAATCACAAGACCTGAAGAAGCAGAGGACCATCGAATAACTGCTTGGAAATATGATGGGGAATGGGATTGCACGCTTATTAAGAGGGCATCTGGCATGGTGCAATACTTTCCACGAGTAGAATACCTTCTAGCACTGCCAGATGAAGACCTTCATATACTACAAAACATTCCCATCATCAATTATCCCATAAGTCCAAGAGGAAGAGACTTCTTCGAACTTGTGACCAAACTAAGTCACGAGTTCAAGAGAGATGTTCTCAAGGAGGCAAGATGGTGGATGCAGAGCACATGAGGAGAAAACTAAGGAAGTCTCAGTCCAAATCTCGAGTGATTGATGAAGAATTTTTGAAGAGAATAGGTGCTGAAGACAAAGCTAGTGCATCCATCAAAACAATAGAAGGCAATCAATTTACATTCCCTCTTACTTAATGGGGGTATGTTGAGAAGAATAAAGAACTGGTTCTGCTGAGGAATGATCCTCAAAAGAAAACAGCCAGTATAAGGATTTTTGACCCAATAGAAATAAAGTTGCTGCACCCAAGCTATACCTCCTATCTGTATGACAAATATTTTCCAAGGCTGCAAGATCAACAATCTCAGAATGACTTGTGCTTATATGTACATATTATCCAAGTCATAGACAAATTGCATGCCAAGGCTCATAAGAGGAGAAAGTATGAAGCTGGTCAGCTCATTAGGACTGAAATTAAACCAATAACAGAGTTAAGGATTTCAGAACAGGACGAATTAGAGGTGGTGTCAAACAATAGTGTTGTTGCAACACTTACCACTGAAGAGGATGTCCTGGCCTTGAAATACAAAACTCTGAAGAGGATGAGCCGAAGGCAGATCAAGATTAAGTATGAAGATCAACAAGTGACTGCTGATTACTTCAAAGCAACGATTTTGTCGAGAGTGAATGAGCTTAAAGTGCTAAACCAATGATTACTAGAGTCTAAACCTAAGGGGAGTACTGTTAGGGATAGAACTCATGTATAGATTTAGATGATAAGATCACTCTTGTATTCATAATTGTAATTATTGTTCTTGATGATATAATATGAATATAGTTGATTATAATTGTGTTTATGAATTAAATAACATTTATTTTGCACTTCATATATTCATCTATGATATAATATATTTCAGAATATATGTGTGAATGTGCAGGAAACATTAAACACTGTCAATTTGGAAAATTGACCAAGTGTTGGAACAACTGCGGACGAATAAAGTGTTCTTCCGTAGATGTTCTCGGAAACATAACTGAAGAGTGTACATCCGTAGATCTTCTGCGGAAGAACAACTTCAGCTGAACAAGAAAAGAACAAATGAAGCTATTGAAGGAGGGATTGCTGCGGAAGACAAGAACTCCTGCGGAAGCACAAGAACAATTACTACAGAAGACTGACTACCTGCGGAAGAGTAAATTCCTGCGGAAGGACAATTAACTCAGAAGTCAACATCAAGTTAACAAATCAACGTGGCTGAACATCAACAACATTAATGACGATTGAAGACGTTTTATTCAAGCGGATATTCCACGTCACATCAATAAATTTTAACATCAGTAGAATCATTGTAAATCACGAATCCCTAAGCCGATAAACATGGCGAAGATTCGGATAATGATGATTAGCTTAATTATAGCAACAAAATAGCTAGCAATATAACAGCATTAGATCTCTATAAATAGATACGAGATCATCAACAGATGTAATCAATAAATCATATAACAACAGTTGAGATTTATTAGAATCATCAGTATTGTATTCAAGATCAGCAATATCAATAGCAACAAGAATGCATTACGATCAACATTATTGAGTTCTTTCGGTTTGATTATTTTTATTTTATCTGTTTGAGTGGTTGATTTTCGTATTATTAATAGATTAAACACCAAGTATTGATAATTCCGCGATCAATACTTGTTCAAATCAATTCTGATAATTCCTGAACGATCCTTGGATTCACATATACAAAGGTGTATTAATAAGCATTTTCGCGGTAAGTAAAATTTACATTTTTATGCAATCGTTTAATACATGTTAATGAAACAGGTAATAACATTGTATTATAGTTTACAATTTTGATAAATCGTTTTAATACATTTTTATATGTTGTTGTAAATATGTGCATCAACACCGGTACATTGAAATAAAGTTTGATTCACCTTTTCAAACATGTATATCAAAAAGCCTTACATCGTTGCTTCAAACAGTATAGATTTTATGAAAGTTTTTTCTTTTGTATATAGCCTCAATTAAACGCAACTGAATTTTATAAGTACTATAGCAAAATCCACCAGATTAAAATATATAAATATAATTTGTTTGATAAATAAAATTTAGTATTTTTAAAAATATTCTAGATTACAAAAATGTTGGTAAAATTTATAAACATAAAGTCAAACATTAATGAATCGGAAAACACGTTGACTTCAACCTCTTGATGAGAGTTAATTTCATATTAGTAAAAATTAATCAGAAGTTTATATTTAAAACGCGTATAATGTTAATATAAAAAAATAAATATTTTTTCATGATTTTTAACTCATGTGTAATTTCATCAAGTCGTTGTGTAAAATTTTCTAAATTGTCGATGATTACACAATTATCTGATGATGTATGTATAATAAACTTGAAATATAAAAAGTTTATAATTGCTAGTATTATGTAATTTGAAAATCATCATTGTACAAAACACAATGCATAACATAATGGTTAACATTAGACATAATAGGTAACATATATAATGACCAGCACTAAGCTCAATAATTAGCAATAGACACAATGAACTGCTTGATAAGGATTACACAATAACCTGACCAGGATTACACAATAACTTAAAAACGTAAAAAAATAAAATTTTCAATATTGTGTGATTTGAAAATCATCTTTTAAAAAACACAATGCTTATCATAATGGTCAACGTTAGACATAATAGGTAACACAATGACCAACACTAGACTCGAGCTGCTTAATGAGAATTATATAATAAGCTTCTTAATAAAAATTACACAATGACCTGATTAAAATTACATAATGAACTAAAAAACGTAAAAAGAAATACATTTTCAGCATTGTGTTACTTACAAATTATTATTTTAGAAAAACACAATAGAAAACACAATGATCAGCATTATACACAATGATCTGACGAATATTATATAGTTAGCTGAAATAACGGAAAAAATACTTTGTTTTTATGTATCAACATCATATGCGTTTTGAAGATTAAAAACGCTTGTTTTTATAGTGTAATTTTTTTAAAAATAAAATTGAATGTAAAAGTTACGAGCGTTTAACCAAAAAATAATAAAACATGAAAATGTGGTTAAAACTAAAATACACTTGGTATATTTTTTAAAATTTTAATTATATAACATTAGACCATCGAATTTTCTTAGTTCTTAGATTAAAAATCTAATTGATAATAATTATTTTCACTATTTTTATTTTTTCATTTCGTTTTAAAATAACTCCACCCAATAAATTAATATATTTTCCTAGGATCAAGAACAAGGTACGAGCCTATAGACTAGATCTTGTTAAGGTAAATCGAATTTTAATATATTTTATATCTTTTTTAAATCGAAGTAGTTTAAATTAATGTTTTTTTTCAGTTTATATGCAAAATTTATATTATTTAGTTTTGTACTAATATATATTATTGTTTATTATCTATCTATATAATTTTAAACTCTTGGCTACGATAATGTTTGGATATCTTTAAAATTAGCCACCACATTTTCTCATTTTATAAAATTGACACACCACTATATTATTAAGAAAAAACAAACATTTTCTCATTTTCTCAAGTTCTACTTAATAAAGTAACCTTTCACTATATATCATTAAATAATTATTGTCGAGAAAACTTTGTTTTTCTTATATTATTATGAATACGATTTTTGTCTCACAAAAAATATAAATGCTTATAACAAATCACCAAAAACTATTAGAGAAGTTATTATTCGTTCCGTTCTAAATTGTAAGTAATGTGAATGTGTTAAATCGTTAGAGAAGTTAAATGCTAAATCTCGGTATGTAATGACTCTTTGTATTTATTACCGTTTATTTTTATAGCTACGTAAATTCTTAGAAATTCTAAATAAATCATCGCAATATGCTTTTTATTTACATTTCAATGTCAAAACCGAGCCCTCGATTTTTTTTTTGTTAGCATCGAAATGATAGCCATCACTATGTTTTAGCATTTGCGTTTGATATTTGAGCCTTTAACGGAGCTTCTCGCGCAACACGCGTGTGATGATTTCTAGTTTAACTATAATAACAAAAATAGTTAATATATACTTAATCATAATATAAATGCATAACTTTTGAGAAGTAAATATTAATTCATAGTTAAAATAACCAATAGGAATATTTTAAAAGAAAAGTTGGTGATATAACTCATGACATCTAACAGTCCAGTTTGTCATTAGCACAAGGAATATAAGATTAAAAAATAATAAACAATAACAAAACTTTTTGTAAAATAGTACATCTTATTTTGTTTTAAATGCATATAGGTGCAGAGTCCTCGACTCCTCGTGAACTTTCTAAGTTCCGGTTCAACTTTTTTGTTTAGAGAGGCCTTTTTATCAAAGCTCTTTAAACTTTTTTTATATTTTATTTTTTATTAAGAGTCAACAACCATGATTTTCAAATTATATATAAAAATGTTACGGTAAATTGTTTGCCAACAACATGAAATATCATTTATGACATATATTATTATTATTTATTTTGTATTTATATTTGTCCCATTATAACATATGATATTATACAGTATACTTAAAATATTATTAAAGTAACACAAGAAAAGGATATTGGTAAATAACATAGAATCCAAGGCAAGTCAACCATTTGAGATGAGTGTTCAACCCTTCAAAATTGGCTAAATTTTGGCATGTTATGTAATAACTAGCATGGGTGAAATTACTCTTTTGTTGCCACCCACGTGTGTTGTTTCTTCAGACGTTCTAATAATACCCTTAAGAATATTTTGCTTGGGATTCTAAATTTCGCAAATATATATTACCTACTTCAATGACTTGTAATTATTTGTAACCAGTAGATTTAAACTCGCACGTTACGATGACTACTATGTTGGTGATACTCTGAACCAACTTGTACGTTTTAGCATGGGGAGAGAGTCGAAGGAATGTGCGTTGAGGCAAGAGTGTTGTAAAATTTTAAGACTTGGTTTCGACAACTTCTACATTAGTATCAACCTAGCGATTTCGATTACAATTTACATATGTCAACAACTCAGTTTTATAAACAATTCACGTCCAAACGTTATCAAATATATGCACGTTAGCAAGAGTGTTGTAAAATTTTAAGACTTGGCTCGACTCGGCTCGAAAATTTTAACGAGCTGAAAACACTGGCTCGAGTTCGGCTCGTGAAAAGCTCGAGTCAGCTCGTGGCTCGTTCGAGCCGGCTCGATTTAAAAAAAAAATCTTTATTTTTCACATTAATTTATATGAAAACACAAAAAATATATATTAGGGCTTTTACCTTTTGTTGAGTACTCCGCATTTAGGGGAATAAAGATCATTATTTTGAATATAAACAATTTTTTACTATCAAGTTATATATTTTTTAAACAAAATACTTAATGTTTCTAAAAAAAATCCATTTTTATTTTAAGAAAACCTTTTTAAAATCCTAATATAAAAACAATAATCATAATAATAGTAGTAGTAATAATAATGATAATAATAATAATAATAATAATAATAATAATTATTATTATTATTATTATTATTATTATTATTATTATTATTATTATTATTATTATTATTATTATTATACTATATATATATAATATGCACCGAGTCACGAGCCGAGCCAACGAACCGAGCCACGTGCCGAGCTCGAACCGAGCTAACCCTGGCTCGAGTTCGGCTCGTTTAGAATTCAAGCCTAGCCGAGCCGGCTCGCTTAGATACGAGCTTTTTTCGAGCCGAGCTTTTTTCGAACGAATTTCGAACCGCGAACTTTTTGTACAGCCCCTGAGGGATGTAGTTAAATTTGAGAGGACCATATTGTAACTTGAGGCTTAAATCATTTGTCATTAGCGCTTAAAGTAATTTTTTTCTTATATAAATCACCATAGGTAATGCTAGTTTTATTACAAATCTTTTTGATGACTTTAACTTTAATAGATAAATTCACTACATCTCAAATATCATATTGTAACAAAAATTTGGCACAAAGAAAAGTATGGGCTAAGCCCAGTGATAAGATTTTTTTTTTTTTTTAACATTCAGAGCCCATTTTTTATACATATGTAAGTGCGTTCTCTGTATTATCGAGAATAATTATAAGTGGTTATGAGTGAAGGATAAAGAACATGTGACTATTCATCTTTATTTTTGGTAAAACACTGTTCATCTCTATTAATTTATAATATTTGTTAAAAGTGGTTGTGAGGACAGGAGAAAGAAAATGTAATGATAAATATATAAAAATATTATTAAATTGAAAAAAAAAAAAAAAATAGTGATTTTTAGTGCAATTATATAGATGAAGATGAAGAGTGGGTTGTGAATGCTCTTACATACAAACGCTGTGTTTAATTTATATAAGAAACATCAAACTAATTTCTTCCTAGCTTTGCGTTTCAAATTGGCTCGCTTACTTAGCATTAAATAATACTTTGTATATTTTTATCGTTATATATTTCTCTTTTCTTCAACGGTGTTTCATCAAATACACAAACAGACAATTATATTTTTTCACTCAACCACTCACAACCACTTACAATCATTTTATATAATAAGAATCATACTTACATAAATATAATAAACCCATTGTGAATGCTTAGAGCATTCATAGTAATAATTTTATCTTTATTCTTATAATTTAATTAAAAATTATTTTTATTCTTAAATTTTGTTCATCTTTTAAAAACTTCTCAAACCATCTCCATTGGCCGTTTTTAGGGAGAGAATTGCTTCTCATCTTGAATTGAGGTGAGTGAATTTACACCAACAAAAAACATATGTCCCCTCAATCTCCCTTGAACTTGAACTGGTCAAGAGAGATGAACCCGCATCATATTTTTAGACCAAGAATTGCATGAAATAATTTTTAACCATTGGAGGGCTATGTTTTTATAGGAGAAGTTCCTCACCATAAACATCAAAAATGAAAAGAATGTGAGGCAAGCATGTTTTTTTAATTGTTTTAAATATACATATAGATAGAGATAAATAAAAAGATGGGGATGACGTGTCATTATCTTTCTGTGTTTTTAGGTTTTCTTATTGGAGAGGTTTTTGATGTTTTGAAGAAATGAATGTTTTTATGACGTGACAGCTAACTAGAGATATTCGTTGGTGTTTTTATATTTTTTATTGTGGATGCTCTCACATTTCATTTCTTATCTTTATCTCTATCTAATTAAATATACACTTTTAATTAATTTTTACTAATTTTTCCCTCTCTTCCACTCACCTAAAATTATCGGAGATATATAGTGAGTTGGTATATTTAAAAACTTACTATTCGCCCCATATATATAATGAAAGGGTTTAAATACAAATTCTTCTAAAACTAAAAAATGTAAAATGGATTAAGATGTTGACACTTGTCTTTTTGATCAAAATTAGGTTTGAGACAAAATTAGTAACGTTCCTCCTTCTCAAGTTCCACTATTTTCTTTAAACATTTATAACTTTACATACGACATTACTTTTTAAAAAAAAATTACATCATAAAAATGAACATTTTTTAATCTTTAAACGCTTATAGTGTTGATATAAAAAACAGTGTTTTTTAACTAATTGTTTAATTTCGTCAGGTCATTATGTAACCTTCTGAATTAGTTAGGATTACACAATTATCTGATGAGTAATACATAATAAACTTGAAACACAAAAAGTTTACATTTCTTGTTATTGTGTTATTCGAAAATCATCATTTTAAAAAACAATACATAACACAATGGTTAACATCAAACACAATGGGTTATACAATGACTAGCACTATACGCGATAATTAGCAATAGACATAATTAGCTGTTTGACGAGGATTACACAATAACATGATCAGGGTTACATAATGAATTGAAAAACGTAAAAAATTATATTTTTAGCATTATGTTACTTGAAAATCATCATTTTAAAAAACACAATGCATAACACAATAGTAAACATTATACACAATGGGTAACATAATGACCAACACTAGACTCAATAATTAGCAATAGACACAATGAGCTGCTTGACGAGGATTACACAATGACCTAATCAGGATTACATAATGAACTAGAAAAAACAAAAAAAATTACATTTTTAGCATTGTGTTACAATTGCTAGCACTAGACTCGATGATTAACAATAGAAACAATGAGCTGCTTGATGAGGATTACACAATGACCTGACCAGTATTACACGATGAACTGAAAAATGTAGAAAAATTACATTTTTAGCATTGTGCTATTTGAAAATTATCATTTTAAAAAATACAATGAATAACAAAATGGTCAACATAACCACAATGGTATGATGAATACTACACAATGACCTGATACTATACAATGAGCTAAAATAACGTAAAAAAACTTTGTGTTTTATGTGTCAAAATTATAGGCGTTTAAAAGTTTAAAAAACGATTGTTTTTATGGTGTAATTTTTTTTAAAATAACGTTGTATGTAAAAGTTACAAACATTTAAAAAAAATGTGGAACTTGAAAATATGGTTAAGACTAAAATATTCTTGGCCTATCATTTAAAGTTTCAAATTAGGCTGCAAACGAACCGAACGAACACGAATAAGGCCTTGTTCGTGTTCATTCGTGAAGAAATAAACTTTTTTATGAACTGTTCACGAACACTTACTGAATGAGATTTTTTATTCGTGTTCGCTCATTAAGAAAATGAACCATGTTCATGAACTGTTTATGAACACTTACCAAACGCAAACAAACACAAACAAAAGCAAACGAACACAAACAACTGTTCATGAACATGACGAAAACAAAGAAGCTCATGAATACAAACGAAAATAAATGATCATACATTTATTTTAGAATAAAATTTATATTTTCATTACAAACATTATCAAAATCAATCAAAAATAAATAAGTACTTAACATAAATCTTAAAAAACACTTGATATAATTATCATAAAAATAACTGACACAAAAATTAAGAATATAAATGAACACGTTATCGAATGTTCACGAAGATAAATGAACGAACGTGGCTCGTGTTCATGTTCGTTCCCTTAACTAAACGAACGAAATTTTATTGTTCGTGTTCGTTCATTTACTAAACGAACGAATATAAACGAACTTCCTGCCGAACGGTTCACGAACTGTTCACTGAACGTTTAGTTCGTTTGCAGCCCTAGTTTCAACTATTTACTATCATGCCACCGGATTTTCTTAGCCCTTGGATCTAATATCTAATGGATAATAATTATTCAAAACCCTTTTAGTTTTTCCTTATTTTTACAATAATCCCACCTTATATATAAACCTTATAATTTATGGATAGAAAACTTATAAAGAATGAGATGTTGTGATATTTTATTTTTTTAAAACTTTTTCAATGTGAATGCCCTTAGATATGAGCAGATGAGCAAATACAATTTAGGGTTCTAGACTTCTAGCCTTCTAGAGTTCTAGCTTCAGCCTTCAGATTCTTAAAGTCTTATATGAAAAGAGATGACAGGTTATTTCAAGAAGCCCAGTGATACAAACTTAAAAGCCAATGTTTATAAAACTATATATACAAACTAACAAAAATATATATAATTTTTAAGTTGAATATTCAAATCAAATCGTACCAAATTTTATAACTTTGAGCTTGATTCAAAAATAGAAATACAGATTCGGTTCGATTAGAAATCTGAGTTTTCCAACTCTTATGCAAACATGAAATATGAAGAAGACATTTGTGAACTAAACTAATCAAAACCGAGTTCAAAGTCTAAAAAACGACCGGTTATAGATAAAGAAGATGGAGATTAGATGAAGTATGCCATATGATGTGATGATAAGAAGTTGAAAATATTATGATCTGATCTAAAGACAGAGAGTCACAACACGACTGATGAAGATAGACAATTATGTAAGCACAAGAACACATGCACACCAAAATGATGAGAGGATGAACTCATTAAAGTGGCTTAGGGTTAAAAAATAGTCATGAGGTAAGAACCCTTTGATAAGATGGAGAAAGTGAGATGATAAAGACTATATTCCTCCGGTTTACTTTTGTAGAAATCCAAGATTTATGACTCATATTAGGCCCAGCTCTAGTCCAAGCTTTTTTAGATGACATCCACAACTCCACCGGTCCAGTAGTAAGCCCAATGAATGAATCCAACTCATGAACCCAATATCAAGCCCATTTATCATATTTACATGCAACAAAAAAAACCCATATATTAGAACTAATATTACGTTACTATGTTTGTTATTGAATTGAACATCCATATATTTTAACATCCCTTCAATTCAATAAACCAAACACATCAATATAGGGGTGTGCAAGAAACCATAATAACCGAATCGCAAGCGAAATAACCGACGAACCTGAACCGAACCGAAACCAATAAGAAACCGACGGTTTGGTTTGATGATGTTTTAGAAACCGATTTTTTCGATTTTGGTTTCGGTTTTACTTGTAAAAAAACCGAAAAAACCGAACCAAAACCATGCAAACCGAACTTTTAAATTTAAAGGTGTATATTCATACACTTATAAACATGATTAGCTTATAACTTACTTATTTAACTTATATTATTAATTTTTTTTGAATATTTAGATTTCTAGAATAACCTTTAAACTTCTTTGTTTGAATTGATAGATTAAAATATTTTATTGAATTTTTTATTATTGTATTTTATGAATTGCAATTTATTTTAATGTCAAGTAATTTATAAGAATATGTAGATTATATTTAAATATTCATAAAATGATGTAAGCTTAAAGATTTTAGTTTATATTTATTAATTTGGACCAAATTAATTTTTCTATAGAAACTTGAAGTCCAAATGGTAAAATTGAAAAAACCCGAAACCGAAACGAAACCAAAGTGAAAACGAAAACCGGAAAAACCAAAACCAAAATATCAGTTTTAGTTTCAATTTAGCTAAAACTGAACCAAACCCAACAACCCACCCCATGCACCTCTACATCTATATGTATTTAAATCTTCTTGAAGAAAACATATATTCCACTTTTCTGTTGGATCAGTCAACAATACTGTTGTTTGATAATTGATATTTTTTTAGGTTTAAAGACACATCGACGGATTATCCTATGCACATACTCAATAGGTGAATTTAAACAAAGAAATGGTGATGCATTAAGAACACTAACTTTATACATGAAGTTATGAATGGTTGGGGAATGAGATGTAGTGGCAATTTTGTTGATTTACTAATTTTTTTTTTTTTTAAATTATAGAGATAAAATATGAGTGGGGATTGGGTTGTGAGTGCTCTTATGAGTTGTGTTTGAAAAGTAACTGAGCTACATATTATTATGGTTCTTTTAATTGGGTTATTTGATCGACTGAAAAACACAACTGGCATAAAAATGTTAAAAAAATTTTGGATCAAGCAATTAAAATCAACACGGATTCTAGATAGTAGCCACTTTATATTAATAAATAAAAGACCATAAATACAAAGATCTCTTTCTTCTATTTATATTAAAAGTATACTACTTCTAATATAAATAATTAAACACTAGTAAATAATCAAATAAATATATGTTCCAGAAAGTATATTGAAGTCCATTATCATATTATTAGAGAAATGTTATGGAACGGCAAATCGACCTAAAGTATGTAGATACGCATCATTAGATAGCAGATGTATTTACCAAGAGTTTACCAAGTGTGAAGCTCAAAAAGTTTACAGAAGCAATGAACATGAAAATGGTAAACATTAAGATCGAGAGTTTATTTAATCGAGCAATGTTGAACAAAAGGGAGGTACGCTTGATCTCGAGGGGAGATTTGGAGGAGATCTAAAGCCCAGGGACGTTAGTAGTAAATTACCGTTATTATTCGTGTTTATCTAGTTGCTTAGATAAAGGTTTATTTTTAATTGTTCTATTCGAATTAGAATAGGATTTGCTTATGTAGCAGGGTAGAATTAGTATAAATAAGGGTTCAATTTATTCATTGTAATCAAGTCTTTTCTCAAGTTTTACAGCATATAAAGAGTTGTTCAAGTTATAGTCGATCTTGTGCTGAGTAAATAGTAATCGTGAAAAGTATTGAAGGCCACGGTTAACAAAAGTTTCACTTGCTTTCGTTATTTTCCTCTGCATATGGGTATGCTTTAAATAATAATTCATCCAAAGTTTCTTAATCCTAATTATAAACCTCGATTGGTTTCAAATAACCTAATCTTAAATGTGTAGAATCTTAATGGCTTACCAAATATTGTTGAAGACTTCCACTACAACTATAAACCATCTATTCTCTCTTGATTCAACCTATAATACCCATGATCCATTAAAATTTAAGCTTAGAAATCTTGTTTGTCAATATATTCTTTTAAATAACGATTTTGTAATTTAACTATGCTTACCAATCATAAACGATTATGATGCTTGATAAAGTGATGTGTAATATTGACGGTGTTTAAATGTTAATCGATGACCTAGGCGCTCTATGTAAGTTTGAAACGTGTAATTAAGGTTGAGAGGTGTCATTCCTACATGGTTGTGTACTCTTTCAATGTACATACTTCATGCGTATGGTTTTAATCTACACACTTGTGTACATATATTGGTGATGTGGGGTTTATTCAGACTTGGTGACTTTTCAAAGTTATGTTAGATAAGCTAGAAGTCCAAGAGGAAGGTAAAACAACTGTTTTGTCGTTTCTTTTATCTTTTATGTTTTTTTATTCTTTCTTGTTGATTTTTATATTAAATTAAAACCAAAATAAAAGAGTAAAGCATCACGAGAATGAATACACAAATGTTATGTCATTTTTATTTCATCATTTAAAACAAGTAGTGACATTTACAAATCATACAAGGCTACAAGCAATAACAATTGTATAATTTGCTAGCTGAAAATAGAGAAATAAGATAAGATAGATGGAACCCTTTGTACGTCTAAAGCATGTGGAAAATGAAACCAAAACCTTCATGAGTTGTTCAAGCATTTAGACAATAGTGATGAACTACAAACCCACATTCAAGACACCTAAGTATTAACCGATACCGCAAACCCATAGCACACATACTGCATTCACCATCACTCTTAATCCCTTGTGCAAATGATAGAGGATGTGGGTGACCATCACTCTTATGAATACTTCCAAACTTCACATTTAAAAACAAATGCACGCTATATCTATATCTGGAACGAGCCTCTCTTTCACACTGAATTATCAAAGGAGCGCACGCAGTGTGCATCGATTGAGCACACATATCACAATGATAGAAACAACAATGAGGATTCAGTTCCTCCTCACAAATTTCACAAAAGTATTCACTCTTGTGGTTTTCAATCGGGAGGTAACTCAAGTGCATGGGATGTTTGTCATAAGGGTGCATGATTGTCTCAGGCAAAAACAAAGCACACTTTGGATGTATATATACATCACACACGTTGCAACTAAAACTCAGTTGATCTTGTGAACAATGAAAACAATCGAAACCCATACGATACTGACAAATATGACAAAACTTTGTGAGGGTAACATCCTTAGCTTTAGCTATTGAAAGGAGATGATCCGGGTGAGATTTATGTGTGATTTTTTGGGGCATAAGCCCACAAGTAACATCCGTATAAAATTCACATTGGACACAACCATAAGCATACCCATTGCAAAGTAAGTGGCAAACTCCACAATGAAATGTGTTGAAAATGGCCTTTGGCACATTTGAAGTTATAACAAGGGTATGTTGTGGGTGACCTGGGTGGTTGTCTACTTTTGCTGGCAATCGAGTGCACCATTCATGAAGTGCAAAGTTGCAACGCTCGTCTCCATTGGCCTGACACTTGTAGAACGGCATCTCCATAATTGGTCTTATGCATGCATTGCACAGTAGTTCTATCTTTTTCATTGGGTTATGACACATGATATTTGAATTGATCTTTGTGGAGGTTGACCCAATGCTTTCTGTATCAACTAAAATTAACTCATGATGATGATTGGTATGTTGTAGGCTTACCTTAGGAGTACCATAAGTTGTAGGTACCCCAGGTTCTTTGAAAAGTAAATGTTTGGGTATGCTACAAGTTTGATCGGGAAATGGTAGACGGACAAGATCAGGATAGTCGACATCTTTAAAATTTTTAACATTTTTACCTGAAAGATTAAAGAAGAATCAATATATGGTTATTAATTATTTCCCAAATACGTAATCAATAGAGACAAAACTAATAACTAAATAAATGAAAGATTTAACGATTACCGATAGATAAGATAGACATGAATGGTTCTCGTCTTGCTGTTGCACAATCCAAATGGACATAGTAAATACATTTCTCGCATTTGTAAATCCAAAGAGTCTCCTGATATACAAAAACACCTTTGCATACTCTACATCTAGGGAGATATTTAGCAAATTGCACCTTTGATTGAAAGGAATACGAAAGGGTGAGTTGGTGGATATGGTTGAAATTGCCATTTGTAGCTTGTTGAATTAACAAACGTTTCGGTAGAAAAGCACAATCACTGTGTATTGCAAAGTCAGAACATGTGGTACATTGAAGGAAGACCCCTTTATGTTCCTTCCCACAAGCGTTACAATCGCATAAAATGGGTTTGGAGAGGAGAGGCACTAGCGTGTGTGGGTGGCTAGGGTGATAGATCCTCTTTTTGTCTGCTTCTACGCCACAACTTACATCGATGACAAAGAAATAACAAAAATGACATCTATAGGATACATCACCTATCTTAAGTTCTCTTTGACAATGTCGGCAATAGGCACGCCTCCAAGGGCCTAAGTATTTAGTGAGGGTAAGAAGATGTGGGTGTGATATGTGTTTTAATGTTGTTGGGACCTCTACACAAAATTTATGAAGAGAGAAATCACATGTATCATCTATACATTTATAGTAGTATCTATGATACACATTGATATCTTCACCGCAACGGTTACAAGTACATGAAAACTCTTCTAGTTTAACCAAATTCTTCTCCTCCTCATCGCAAGATTCTTCTAGATCTTCATCGTTGATCACCTGGAAATCAAAGAGTTTCAATGGATGCTCGTGTTCAAGTACCTTCATCATAGTTTTTTAATATTCTCTCTAGCTATGTTAGACTCATATGCTACTTATAGCAAGAAAAAGGGAAAAGCAGGCATGTGATATTCTGGTAATAACCAATGATATATAGTCCATTTGTATAGATAATTATTGATGTGATAAAATTTCTAAATATCTAATTATGTTTCTTATCGAAAGTTGCTTGCAGCTCGAGGAAAGAATGTTGTGTGACTTGAAACATACTTAAAGTTAAATTAAATTAAATTAAATTAAAGCTACTATTAAGATAAAGTATAAATTACAGTTAATTATTGTCAGATTAAAGCATAAACTCATTAGAAAAAGTCATACCGGGATGATACTTTTCTTCCAAGTTATTCTTTCATAAAGCGAAGCATAAATTAAAGCTATTCTTACCACGGATTCATAGATTGATTCAAGTGACTACTAAATTAATATATATAAATTACAATTATAAAAAATTTAAGGATGAACCGAAGTTGCGAAATCGATTAAAGAACTTAAGGATGAACAGACGTGCGAAATCAATTAAAGAACAAACATAAGTTGCGAAACAAGAACCCTATAAAATGGAGATGGTTACTATTCCTGAAAAATGAAAAATTGAACTACAACCGAGTATTACTTGATATCTAAAATAGAATACGACGTTGAAATCTTAGTTGTGATTCGTATAGTGGATTTTAAGTAGCACAATTGGAAATATTGAATTTCTGTTATCAAAATTTGCCTCCTCAAATATTGTTTGGATGATGGAAAATTAAATGAACAAAATGACAACTTAAAGAGTAAAATGGAATAATACATATGAGATATGGTTAAAGTTGTAAATGAGTCTAAATAGGCTGATGATGCCAATTAATTAAGCTAATTGTAATAAAAACTGTTTATTTAAATCTTATTGCATTTTTAATAACACACTGAACTAATAAGATGTGTAAAAATGCTACACAAACACCCATAGAAGCTGTGTTGGGGAAAGTAGAACAATGTAAAGTAGTTTGAATTCATATTATTATGGTTTTTTAATTGGGTTGTTTGATGAATCAAAAGAAACAACTAGCATAAAAATTAAGCTGTTTAACAATAAAATATGATTAAGCCCAACAAAACATGCAAGTTAGGTTGGGTAACATGTCATGTTCATGCTACTTTAAAAACATATTTCAACTATCCCTTAAAAAATCATATTTCTCCCAATGTATAACAACCAAAGCAGTGTGTACTGCTCTAAACGACTCAAATGCTCACCGTTGTCTCGGGTTGATGGTGTTTTTCGTGTTTGTGTAGGAAGAAGAAAAATGGTGATGGAGATACAAGTTAAACGTACCATTCTCTATTTTTCTTGTACAAAAACTTATTGCTTGTAATTCTCTAAGTATTGACGTAGAGATATTTTTCTCATGCGTATCAAATAAACCAACAAGATCATGTTTTATTCTAACACCAATTGAAACCGAAAGGCTACTCAAATCAAATTTAGACTTAAAAAGTGAAATTGTCATATTTACTAAATGAGAAGTTGAAACTATTGTTGGAATTATAGTTTTAAGTTGTGGTAACTAACCCTTAGTGGCAAGTAGCAACAACAATTGAGTAGTGCAAATCGCAACAACAACAACACAAGCAATGTGAATCACACAAACCGAGCAATTACGACTGCTCGGTGGTAATAGAGACAGCTCGTAGCCCACATTAGTGTAAACTTAGCAACTACCCAATTGAACCCAAACACCCTCTAGTAACAGATGTTGATGACCTCCACCAGTGGTTACTGAGCCACTATTCTCATCCATGGGAACAAGCAACGCTAACACGCGCCCTGAATCAGTAGGTGTATATTCATGCAAACCGAACTTTTAAATTTAGAGGTGTATATTCATACACTTATAAACATGATTAGCCTATTACTTACTTATTTAACTTATATTATTAATTTTTTTTTTGAATATTTAGATTTATAGAATAACCTTTAAACTTCTTTGTTTGAATTGGTAGATTAAAATGTTTTATTGAATTTTTTATTATTGTATTTTATAAATTGCAATTTATTTTAATGTCAAGTAATTTATAAGAATATGTAGATTATATTTAAATATTCATAAAATAATGTAAGCCTAAAGATTTAAGTTTATATTTATTAATTTGGACCAAATTAATTTTTCTATAAAAACTTGAAGTCCAAATGGTAAAATTGAAAAAACCTAAAACCGAAACGAAACCAAAGTGAAAACCAAAACCGCAAAAACCAAAACCAAAATATCGGTTTAAGTTTCAATTTAAGCTAAAACCGAACCAAACCCACCGCATGCACACCTCTACATCTATATGTATTTAAATCTTCTTGAAGAAAACATATATTCCACTTTTCTATTGGATCAGTCAACAATATTGTTGCAATAATAAACTTTGTATTCTTGTTTGATAATTGATATTTTTTTAGGTTTAAAGACACATCTTCGGATTATCCTATGCACATACTCAATAGGTGAATTTAAACAAAGAAATGGTGATGCATTAAGAACACTAACTTTATACATGAAGTTATGAATGATTGGGGAATGAGATGTAGTGACAATTTTGTTGATTTACTAATTTTTTTTTAAATTATAGAGATAAAATATGAGTGGGGATTGGGTTGTGAGTGCTCTTATGAGTTGTGTTTGAAAAGTAACTGAGCTACATATTATTATGGTTCTTTTAATTGCGTTATTTGATCGACTGAAAAACACAACTGGCATAAAAATGTTTAAAGATTTTTGGATCAAGCAATTAAAATCAACACGGATTCTAGATTAATTACTAGTAGCCACTTTATATTAATAAATAAAAGACCATAAATACAAAGATCTCTTTCTTCTATATATATTAAAAGTATACTACTTCTAATATAAATAATTAAACACTAGTAAATAATCAAATAAATATATGTTCCAGAAAGTATATTGAAGTCCATTATCATATTATTAGAGAAATGTTATGGAACGGCAAATCGACCTAAAGTATGTAGATACGCATCATTAGATAGCAGATGTATTTACCAAGAGTTTACCAAGTGTGAAGCTCAAAAAGTTTACAGAAGCAATGAACATGAAAATGGTAAACATTAAGATCGAGAGTTTATTTAATCGAGCAATGTTGAACAAAAGGGAGGTACGCTTGATCTCGAGGGGAGATTTGGAGGAGATCTAAAGCCCAGGGACGTTAGTAGTAAATTACCGTTATTATTCGTGTTTATCTAGTTGCTTAGATAAAGGTTTATTTTTAATTGTTCTATTCGAATTAGAATAGGATTTGCTTATGTAGCAGGGTAGAATTAGTATAAATAAGGGTTCAATTTATTCATTGTAATCAAGTCTTTTCTCAAGTTTTACAGCATATAAAGAGTTGTTCAAGTTATAGTCGATCTTGTGCTGAGTAAATAGTAATCGTGAAAAGTATTGAAGGCCACGGTTAACAAAAGTTTCACTTGCTTTCGTTATTTTCCTCTGCATATGGGTATGCTTTAAATAATAATTCATCCAAAGTTTCTTAATCCTAATTATAAACCTCGATTGGTTTCAAATAACCTAATCTTAAATGTGTAGAATCTTAATGGCTTACCAAATATTGTTGAAGACTTCCACTACAACTATAAACCATCTATTCTCTCTTGATTCAACCTATAATACCCATGATCCATTAAAATTTAAGCTTAGAAATCTTGTTTGTCAATATATTCTTTTAAATAACGATTTTGTAATTTAACTATGCTTACCAATCATAAACGATTATGATGCTTGATAAAGTGATGTGTAATATTGACGGTGTTTAAATGTTAATCGATGACCTAGGCGCTCTATGTAAGTTTGAAACGTGTAATTAAGGTTGAGAGGTGTCATTCCTACATGGTTGTGTACTCTTTCAATGTACATACTTCATGCGTATGGTTTTAATCTACACACTTGTGTACATATATTGGTGATGTGGGGTTTATTCAGACTTGGTGACTTTTCAAAGTTATGTTAGATAAGCTAGAAGTCCAAGAGGAAGGTAAAACAACTGTTTTGTCGTTTCTTTTATCTTTTATGTTTTTTTATTCTTTCTTGTTGATTTTTATATTAAATTAAAACCAAAATAAAAGAGTAAAGCATCACGAGAATGAATACACAAATGTTATGTCATTTTTATTTCATCATTTAAAACAAGTAGTGACATTTACAAATCATACAAGGCTACAAGCAATAACAATTGTATAATTTGCTAGCTGAAAATAGAGAAATAAGATAAGATAGATGGAACCCTTTGTACGTCTAAAGCATGTGGAAAATGAAACCAAAACCTTCATGAGTTGTTCAAGCATTTAGACAATAGTGATGAACTACAAACCCACATTCAAGACACCTAAGTATTAACCGATACCGCAAACCCATAGCACACATACTGCATTCACCATCACTCTTAATCCCTTGTGCAAATGATAGAGGATGTGGGTGACCATCACTCTTATGAATACTTCCAAACTTCACATTTAAAAACAAATGCACGCTATATCTATATCTGGAACGAGCCTCTCTTTCACACTGAATTATCAAAGGAGCGCACGCAGTGTGCATCGATTGAGCACACATATCACAATGATAGAAACAACAATGAGGATTCAGTTCCTCCTCACAAATTTCACAAAAGTATTCACTCTTGTGGTTTTCAATCGGGAGGTAACTCAAGTGCATGGGATGTTTGTCATAAGGGTGCATGATTGTCTCAGGCAAAAACAAAGCACACTTTGGATGTATATATACATCACACACGTTGCAACTAAAACTCAGTTGATCTTGTGAACAATGAAAACAATCGAAACCCATACGATACTGACAAATATGACAAAACTTTGTGAGGGTAACATCCTTAGCTTTAGCTATTGAAAGGAGATGATCCGGGTGAGATTTATGTGTGATTTTTTGGGGCATAAGCCCACAAGTAACATCCGTATAAAATTCACATTGGACACAACCATAAGCATACCCATTGCAAAGTAAGTGGCAAACTCCACAATGAAATGTGTTGAAAATGGCCTTTGGCACATTTGAAGTTATAACAAGGGTATGTTGTGGGTGACCTGGGTGGTTGTCTACTTTTGCTGGCAATCGAGTGCACCATTCATGAAGTGCAAAGTTGCAACGCTCGTCTCCATTGGCCTGACACTTGTAGAACGGCATCTCCATAATTGGTCTTATGCATGCATTGCACAGTAGTTCTATCTTTTTCATTGGGTTATGACACATGATATTTGAATTGATCTTTGTGGAGGTTGACCCAATGCTTTCTGTATCAACTAAAATTAACTCATGATGATGATTGGTATGTTGTAGGCTTACCTTAGGAGTACCATAAGTTGTAGGTACCCCAGGTTCTTTGAAAAGTAAATGTTTGGGTATGCTACAAGTTTGATCGGGAAATGGTAGACGGACAAGATCAGGATAGTCGACATCTTTAAAATTTTTAACATTTTTACCTGAAAGATTAAAGAAGAATCAATATATGGTTATTAATTATTTCCCAAATACGTAATCAATAGAGACAAAACTAATAACTAAATAAATGAAAGATTTAACGATTACCGATAGATAAGATAGACATGAATGGTTCTCGTCTTGCTGTTGCACAATCCAAATGGACATAGTAAATACATTTCTCGCATTTGTAAATCCAAAGAGTCTCCTGATATACAAAAACACCTTTGCATACTCTACATCTAGGGAGATATTTAGCAAATTGCACCTTTGATTGAAAGGAATACGAAAGGGTGAGTTGGTGGATATGGTTGAAATTGCCATTTGTAGCTTGTTGAATTAACAAACGTTTCGGTAGAAAAGCACAATCACTGTGTATTGCAAAGTCAGAACATGTGGTACATTGAAGGAAGACCCCTTTATGTTCCTTCCCACAAGCGTTACAATCGCATAAAATGGGTTTGGAGAGGAGAGGCACTAGCGTGTGTGGGTGGCTAGGGTGATAGATCCTCTTTTTGTCTGCTTCTACGCCACAACTTACATCGATGACAAAGAAATAACAAAAATGACATCTATAGGATACATCACCTATCTTAAGTTCTCTTTGACAATGTCGGCAATAGGCACGCCTCCAAGGGCCTAAGTATTTAGTGAGGGTAAGAAGATGTGGGTGTGATATGTGTTTTAATGTTGTTGGGACCTCTACACAAAATTTATGAAGAGAGAAATCACATGTATCATCTATACATTTATAGTAGTATCTATGATACACATTGATATCTTCACCGCAACGGTTACAAGTACATGAAAACTCTTCTAGTTTAACCAAATTCTTCTCCTCCTCATCGCAAGATTCTTCTAGATCTTCATCGTTGATCACCTGGAAATCAAAGAGTTTCAATGGATGCTCGTGTTCAAGTACCTTCATCATAGTTTTTTAATATTCTCTCTAGCTATGTTAGACTCATATGCTACTTATAGCAAGAAAAAGGGAAAAGCAGGCATGTGATATTCTGGTAATAACCAATGATATATAGTCCATTTGTATAGATAATTATTGATGTGATAAAATTTCTAAATATCTAATTATGTTTCTTATCGAAAGTTGCTTGCAGCTCGAGGAAAGAATGTTGTGAGACTTGAAACATACTTAAAGTTAAATTAAATTAAATTAAATTAAAGCTACTATTAAGATAAAGTATAAATTACAGTTAATTATTGTCAGATTAAAGCATAAACTCATTAGAAAAAGTCATACCGGGATGATACTTTTCTTCCAAGTTATTCTTTCATAAAGCGAAGCATAAATTAAAGCTATTCTTACCACGGATTCATAGATTGATTCAAGTGACTACTAAATTAATATATATAAATTACAATTATAAAAAATTTAAGGATGAACCGAAGTTGCGAAATCGATTAAAGAACTTAAGGATGAACAGACGTGCGAAATCAATTAAAGAACAAACATAAGTTGCGAAACAAGAACCCTATAAAATGGAGATGGTTACTATTCCTGAAAAATGAAAAATTGAACTACAACCGAGTATTACTTGATATCTAAAATAGAATACGACGTTGAAATCTTAGTTGTGATTCGTATAGTGGATTTTAAGTAGCACAATTGGAAATATTGAATTTCTGTTATCAAAATTTGCCTCCTCAAATATTGTTTGGATGATGGAAAATTAAATGAACAAAATGACAACTTAAAGAGTAAAATGGAATAATACATATGAGATATGGTTAAAGTTGTAAATGAGTCTAAATAGGCTGATGATGCCAATTAATTAAGCTAATTGTAATAAAAACTGTTTATTTAAATCTTATTGCATTTTTAATAACACACTGAACTAATAAGATGTGTAAAAATGCTACACAAACACCCATAGAAGCTGTGTTGGGGAAAGTAGAACAATGTAAAGTAGTTTGAATTCATATTATTATGGTTTTTTAATTGGGTTGTTTGATGAATCAAAAGAAACAACTAGCATAAAAATTAAGCTGTTTAACAATAAAATATGATTAAGCCCAACAAAACATGCAAGTTAGGTTGGGTAACATGTCATGTTCATGCTACTTTAAAAACATATTTCAACTATCCCTTAAAAAATCATATTTCTCCCAATGTATAACAACCAAAGCAGTGTGTACTGCTCTAAACGACTCAAATGCTCACCGTTGTCTCGGGTTGATGGTGTTTTTCGTGTTTGTGTAGGAAGAAGAAAAATGGTGATGGAGATACAAGTTAAACGTACCATTCTCTATTTTTCTTGTACAAAAACTTATTGCTTGTAATTCTCTAAGTATTGACGTAGAGATATTTTTCTCATGCGTATCAAATAAACCAACAAGATCATGTTTTATTCTAACACCAATTGAAACCGAAAGGCTACTCAAATCAAATTTAGACTTAAAAAAGTGAAATTGTCATATTTACTAATGAGAAGTTGAAACTATTGTTGGAATTATAGTTTTAAGTTGTGGTAACTAACCCTTAGTGGCAAGTAGCAACAACAATTGAGTAGTGCAAATCGCAACAACAACAACACAAGCAATGTGAATCACACAAACCGAGCAATTACGACTGCTCGGTGGTAATAGAGACAGCTCGTAGCCCACATTAGTGTAAACTTAGCAACTACCCAATTGAACCCAAACACCCTCTAGTAACAGATGTTGATGACCTCCACCAGTGGTTACTGAGCCACTATTCTCATCCATGGGAACAAGCAACGCTAACACGCGCCCTGAATCAGTAGGTGTATATTCATGCAAACCGAACTTTTAAATTTAGAGGTGTATATTCATACACTTATAAACATGATTAGCCTATTACTTACTTATTTAACTTATATTATTAATTTTTTTTTGAATATTTAGATTTATAGAATAACCTTTAAACTTCTTTGTTTGAATTGGTAGATTAAAATGTTTTATTGAATTTTTTATTATTGTATTTTATAAATTGCAATTTATTTTAATGTCAAGTAATTTATAAGAATATGTAGATTATATTTAAATATTCATAAAATAATGTAAGCCTAAAGATTTAAGTTTATATTTATTAATTTGGACCAAATTAATTTTTCTATAAAAACTTGAAGTCCAAATGGTAAAATTGAAAAAACCTAAAACCGAAACGAAACCAAAGTGAAAACCAAAACCGCAAAAACCAAAACCAAAATATCGGTTTAAGTTTCAATTTAAGCTAAAACCGAACCAAACCCACCGCATGCACACCTCTACATCTATATGTATTTAAATCTTCTTGAAGAAAACATATATTCCACTTTTCTATTGGATCAGTCAACAATATTGTTGCAATAATAAACTTTGTATTCTTGTTTGATAATTGATATTTTTTTAGGTTTAAAGACACATCTTCGGATTATCCTATGCACATACTCAATAGGTGAATTTAAACAAAGAAATGGTGATGCATTAAGAACACTAACTTTATACATGAAGTTATGAATGATTGGGGAATGAGATGTAGTGACAATTTTGTTGATTTACTAATTTTTTTTTAAATTATAGAGATAAAATATGAGTGGGGATTGGGTTGTGAGTGCTCTTATGAGTTGTGTTTGAAAAGTAACTGAGCTACATATTATTATGGTTCTTTTAATTGCGTTATTTGATCGACTGAAAAACACAACTGGCATAAAAATGTTTAAAGATTTTGGATCAAGCAATTAAAATCAACACGGATTCTAGATTAATTACTAGTAGCCACTTTATATTAATAAATAAAAGACCATAAATACAAAGATCTCTTTCTTCTATATATATTAAAAGTATACTACTTCTAATATAAATAATTAAACACTAGTAAATAATCAAATAAATATATGTTCCAGAAAGTATATTGAAGTCCATTATCATATTATTAGAGAAATGTTATGGAACGGCAAATCGACCTAAAGTATGTAGATACGCATCATTAGATAGCAGATGTATTTACCAAGAGTTTACCAAGTGTGAAGCTCAAAAAGTTTACAGAAGCAATGAACATGAAAATGGTAAACATTAAGATCGAGAGTTTATTTAATCGAGCAATGTTGAACAAAAGGGAGGTACGCTTGATCTCGAGGGGAGATTTGGAGGAGATCTAAAGCCCAGGGACGTTAGTAGTAAATTACCGTTATTATTCGTGTTTATCTAGTTGCTTAGATAAAGGTTTATTTTTAATTGTTCTATTCGAATTAGAATAGGATTTGCTTATGTAGCAGGGTAGAATTAGTATAAATAAGGGTTCAATTTATTCATTGTAATCAAGTCTTTTCTCAAGTTTTACAGCATATAAAGAGTTGTTCAAGTTATAGTCGATCTTGTGCTGAGTAAATAGTAATCGTGAAAAGTATTGAAGGCCACGGTTAACAAAAGTTTCACTTGCTTTCGTTATTTTCCTCTGCATATGGGTATGCTTTAAATAATAATTCATCCAAAGTTTCTTAATCCTAATTATAAACCTCGATTGGTTTCAAATAACCTAATCTTAAATGTGTAGAATCTTAATGGCTTACCAAATATTGTTGAAGACTTCCACTACAACTATAAACCATCTATTCTCTCTTGATTCAACCTATAATACCCATGATCCATTAAAATTTAAGCTTAGAAATCTTGTTTGTCAATATATTCTTTTAAATAACGATTTTGTAATTTAACTATGCTTACCAATCATAAACGATTATGATGCTTGATAAAGTGATGTGTAATATTGACGGTGTTTAAATGTTAATCGATGACCTAGGCGCTCTATGTAAGTTTGAAACGTGTAATTAAGGTTGAGAGGTGTCATTCCTACATGGTTGTGTACTCTTTCAATGTACATACTTCATGCGTATGGTTTTAATCTACACACTTGTGTACATATATTGGTGATGTGGGGTTTATTCAGACTTGGTGACTTTTCAAAGTTATGTTAGATAAGCTAGAAGTCCAAGAGGAAGGTAAAACAACTGTTTTGTCGTTTCTTTTATCTTTTATGTTTTTTTATTCTTTCTTGTTGATTTTTATATTAAATTAAAACCAAAATAAAAGAGTAAAGCATCACGAGAATGAATACACAAATGTTATGTCATTTTTATTTCATCATTTAAAACAAGTAGTGACATTTACAAATCATACAAGGCTACAAGCAATAACAATTGTATAATTTGCTAGCTGAAAATAGAGAAATAAGATAAGATAGATGGAACCCTTTGTACGTCTAAAGCATGTGGAAAATGAAACCAAAACCTTCATGAGTTGTTCAAGCATTTAGACAATAGTGATGAACTACAAACCCACATTCAAGACACCTAAGTATTAACCGATACCGCAAACCCATAGCACACATACTGCATTCACCATCACTCTTAATCCCTTGTGCAAATGATAGAGGATGTGGGTGACCATCACTCTTATGAATACTTCCAAACTTCACATTTAAAAACAAATGCACGCTATATCTATATCTGGAACGAGCCTCTCTTTCACACTGAATTATCAAAGGAGCGCACGCAGTGTGCATCGATTGAGCACACATATCACAATGATAGAAACAACAATGAGGATTCAGTTCCTCCTCACAAATTTCACAAAAGTATTCACTCTTGTGGTTTTCAATCGGGAGGTAACTCAAGTGCATGGGATGTTTGTCATAAGGGTGCATGATTGTCTCAGGCAAAAACAAAGCACACTTTGGATGTATATATACATCACACACGTTGCAACTAAAACTCAGTTGATCTTGTGAACAATGAAAACAATCGAAACCCATACGATACTGACAAATATGACAAAACTTTGTGAGGGTAACATCCTTAGCTTTAGCTATTGAAAGGAGATGATCCGGGTGAGATTTATGTGTGATTTTTTGGGGCATAAGCCCACAAGTAACATCCGTATAAAATTCACATTGGACACAACCATAAGCATACCCATTGCAAAGTAAGTGGCAAACTCCACAATGAAATGTGTTGAAAATGGCCTTTGGCACATTTGAAGTTATAACAAGGGTATGTTGTGGGTGACCTGGGTGGTTGTCTACTTTTGCTGGCAATCGAGTGCACCATTCATGAAGTGCAAAGTTGCAACGCTCGTCTCCATTGGCCTGACACTTGTAGAACGGCATCTCCATAATTGGTCTTATGCATGCATTGCACAGTAGTTCTATCTTTTTCATTGGGTTATGACACATGATATTTGAATTGATCTTTGTGGAGGTTGACCCAATGCTTTCTGTATCAACTAAAATTAACTCATGATGATGATTGGTATGTTGTAGGCTTACCTTAGGAGTATCATAAGTTGTAGGTACCCCAGGTTCTTTGAAAAGTAAATGTTTGGGTATGCTACAAGTTTGATCGGGAAATGGTAGACGGACAAGATCAGGATAGTCGACATCTTTAAAATTTTTAACATTTTTACCTGAAAGATTAAAGAAGAATCAATATATGGTTATTAATTATTTCCCAAATACGTAATCAATAGAGACAAAACTAATAACTAAATAAATGAAAGATTTAACGATTACCGATAGATAAGATAGACATGAATGGTTCTCGTCTTGCTGTTGCACAATCCAAATGGACATAGTAAATACATTTCTCGCATTTGTAAATCCAAAGAGTCTCCTGATATACAAAAACACCTTTGCATACTCTACATCTAGGGAGATATTTAGCAAATTGCACCTTTGATTGAAAGGAATACGAAAGGGTGAGTTGGTGGATATGGTTGAAATTGCCATTTGTAGCTTGTTGAATTAACAAACGTTTCGGTAGAAAAGCACAATCACTGTGTATTGCAAAGTCAGAACATGTGGTACATTGAAGGAAGACCCCTTTATGTTCCTTCCCACAAGCGTTACAATCGCATAAAATGGGTTTGGAGAGGAGAGGCACTAGCGTGTGTGGGTGGCTAGGGTGATAGATCCTCTTTTTGTCTGCTTCTACGCCACAACTTACATCGATGACAAAGAAATAACAAAAATGACATCTATAGGATACATCACCTATCTTAAGTTCTCTTTGACAATGTCGGCAATAGGCACGCCTCCAAGGGCCTAAGTATTTAGTGAGGGTAAGAAGATGTGGGTGTGATATGTGTTTTAATGTTGTTGGGACCTCTACACAAAATTTATGAAGAGAGAAATCACATGTATCATCTATACATTTATAGTAGTATCTATGATACACATTGATATCTTCACCGCAACGGTTACAAGTACATGAAAACTCTTCTAGTTTAACCAAATTCTTCTCCTCCTCATCGCAAGATTCTTCTAGATCTTCATCGTTGATCACCTGGAAATCAAAGAGTTTCAATGGATGCTCGTGTTCAAGTACCTTCATCATAGTTTTTTAATATTCTCTCTAGCTATGTTAGACTCATATGCTACTTATAGCAAGAAAAAGGGAAAAGCAGGCATGTGATATTCTGGTAATAACCAATGATATATAGTCCATTTGTATAGATAATTATTGATGTGATAAAATTTCTAAATATCTAATTATGTTTCTTATCGAAAGTTGCTTGCAGCTCGAGGAAAGAATGTTGTGTGACTTGAAACATACTTAAAGTTAAATTAAATTAAATTAAATTAAAGCTACTATTAAGATAAAGTATAAATTACAGTTAATTATTGTCAGATTAAAGCATAAACTCATTAGAAAAAGTCATACCGGGATGATACTTTTCTTCCAAGTTATTCTTTCATAAAGCGAAGCATAAATTAAAGCTATTCTTACCACGGATTCATAGATTGATTCAAGTGACTACTAAATTAATATATATAAATTACAATTATAAAAAATTTAAGGATGAACCGAAGTTGCGAAATCGATTAAAGAACTTAAGGATGAACAGACGTGCGAAATCAATTAAAGAACAAACATAAGTTGCGAAACAAGAACCCTATAAAATGGAGATGGTTACTATTCCTGAAAAATGAAAAATTGAACTACAACCGAGTATTACTTGATATCTAAAATAGAATACGACGTTGAAATCTTAGTTGTGATTCGTATAGTGGATTTTAAGTAGCACAATTGGAAATATTGAATTTCTGTTATCAAAATTTGCCTCCTCAAATATTGTTTGGATGATGGAAAATTAAATGAACAAAATGACAACTTAAAGAGTAAAATGGAATAATACATATGAGATATGGTTAAAGTTGTAAATGAGTCTAAATAGGCTGATGATGCCAATTAATTAAGCTAATTGTAATAAAAACTGTTTATTTAAATCTTATTGCATTTTTAATAACACACTGAACTAATAAGATGTGTAAAAATGCTACACAAACACCCATAGAAGCTGTGTTGGGGAAAGTAGAACAATGTAAAGTAGTTTGAATTCATATTATTATGGTTTTTTAATTGGGTTGTTTGATGAATCAAAAGAAACAACTAGCATAAAAATTAAGCTGTTTAACAATAAAATATGATTAAGCCCAACAAAACATGCAAGTTAGGTTGGGTAACATGTCATGTTCATGCTACTTTAAAAACATATTTCAACTATCCCTTAAAAAATCATATTTCTCCCAATGTATAACAACCAAAGCAGTGTGTACTGCTCTAAACGACTCAAATGCTCACCGTTGTCTCGGGTTGATGGTGTTTTTCGTGTTTGTGTAGGAAGAAGAAAAATGGTGATGGAGATACAAGTTAAACGTACCATTCTCTATTTTTCTTGTACAAAAACTTATTGCTTGTAATTCTCTAAGTATTGACGTAGAGATATTTTTCTCATGCGTATCAAATAAACCAACAAGATCATGTTTTATTCTAACACCAATTGAAACCGAAAGGCTACTCAAATCAAATTTAGACTTAAAAAAGTGAAATTGTCATATTTACTAAATGAGAAGTTGAAACTATTGTTGGAATTATAGTTTTAAGTTGTGGTAACTAACCCTTAGTGGCAAGTAGCAACAACAATTGAGTAGTGCAAATCGCAACAACAACAACACAAGCAATGTGAATCACACAAACCGAGCAATTACGACTGCTCGGTGGTAATAGAGACAGCTCGTAGCCCACATTAGTGTAAACTTAGCAACTACCCAATTGAACCCAAACACCCTCTAGTAACAGATGTTGATGACCTCCACCAGTGGTTACTGAGCCACTATTCTCATCCATGGGAACAAGCAACGCTAACACGCGCCCTGAATCAGTAGGTGTATATTCATGCAAACCGAACTTTTAAATTTAGAGGTGTATATTCATACACTTATAAACATGATTAGCCTATTACTTACTTATTTAACTTATATTATTAATTTTTTTTTTGAATATTTAGATTTATAGAATAACCTTTAAACTTCTTTGTTTGAATTGGTAGATTAAAATGTTTTATTGAATTTTTTATTATTGTATTTTATAAATTGCAATTTATTTTAATGTCAAGTAATTTATAAGAATATGTAGATTATATTTAAATATTCATAAAATAATGTAAGCCTAAAGATTTAAGTTTATATTTATTAATTTGGACCAAATTAATTTTTCTATAAAAACTTGAAGTCCAAATGGTAAAATTGAAAAAACCTAAAACCGAAACGAAACCAAAGTGAAAACCAAAACCGCAAAAACCAAAACCAAAATATCGGTTTAAGTTTCAATTTAAGCTAAAACCGAACCAAACCCACCGCATGCACACCTCTACATCTATATGTATTTAAATCTTCTTGAAGAAAACATATATTCCACTTTTCTATTGGATCAGTCAACAATATTGTTGCAATAATAAACTTTGTATTCTTGTTTGATAATTGATATTTTTTTAGGTTTAAAGACACATCTTCGGATTATCCTATGCACATACTCAATAGGTGAATTTAAACAAAGAAATGGTGATGCATTAAGAACACTAACTTTATACATGAAGTTATGAATGATTGGGGAATGAGATGTAGTGACAATTTTGTTGATTTACTAATTTTTTTTTAAATTATAGAGATAAAATATGAGTGGGGATTGGGTTGTGAGTGCTCTTATGAGTTGTGTTTGAAAAGTAACTGAGCTACATATTATTATGGTTCTTTTAATTGCGTTATTTGATCGACTGAAAAACACAACTGGCATAAAAATGTTTAAAGATTTTTGGATCAAGCAATTAAAATCAACACGGATTCTAGATTAATTACTAGTAGCCACTTTATATTAATAAATAAAAGACCATAAATACAAAGATCTCTTTCTTCTATATATATTAAAAGTATACTACTTCTAATATAAATAATTAAACACTAGTAAATAATCAAATAAATATATGTTCCAGAAAGTATATTGAAGTCCATTATCATATTATTAGAGAAATGTTATGGAACGGCAAATCGACCTAAAGTATGTAGATACGCATCATTAGATAGCAGATGTATTTACCAAGAGTTTACCAAGTGTGAAGCTCAAAAAGTTTACAGAAGCAATGAACATGAAAATGGTAAACATTAAGATCGAGAGTTTATTTAATCGAGCAATGTTGAACAAAAGGGAGGTACGCTTGATCTCGAGGGGAGATTTGGAGGAGATCTAAAGCCCAGGGACGTTAGTAGTAAATTACCGTTATTATTCGTGTTTATCTAGTTGCTTAGATAAAGGTTTATTTTTAATTGTTCTATTCGAATTAGAATAGGATTTGCTTATGTAGCAGGGTAGAATTAGTATAAATAAGGGTTCAATTTATTCATTGTAATCAAGTCTTTTCTCAAGTTTTACAGCATATAAAGAGTTGTTCAAGTTATAGTCGATCTTGTGCTGAGTAAATAGTAATCGTGAAAAGTATTGAAGGCCACGGTTAACAAAAGTTTCACTTGCTTTCGTTATTTTCCTCTGCATATGGGTATGCTTTAAATAATAATTCATCCAAAGTTTCTTAATCCTAATTATAAACCTCGATTGGTTTCAAATAACCTAATCTTAAATGTGTAGAATCTTAATGGCTTACCAAATATTGTTGAAGACTTCCACTACAACTATAAACCATCTATTCTCTCTTGATTCAACCTATAATACCCATGATCCATTAAAATTTAAGCTTAGAAATCTTGTTTGTCAATATATTCTTTTAAATAACGATTTTGTAATTTAACTATGCTTACCAATCATAAACGATTATGATGCTTGATAAAGTGATGTGTAATATTGACGGTGTTTAAATGTTAATCGATGACCTAGGCGCTCTATGTAAGTTTGAAACGTGTAATTAAGGTTGAGAGGTGTCATTCCTACATGGTTGTGTACTCTTTCAATGTACATACTTCATGCGTATGGTTTTAATCTACACACTTGTGTACATATATTGGTGATGTGGGGTTTATTCAGACTTGGTGACTTTTCAAAGTTATGTTAGATAAGCTAGAAGTCCAAGAGGAAGGTAAAACAACTGTTTTGTCGTTTCTTTTATCTTTTATGTTTTTTTATTCTTTCTTGTTGATTTTTATATTAAATTAAAACCAAAATAAAAGAGTAAAGCATCACGAGAATGAATACACAAATGTTATGTCATTTTTATTTCATCATTTAAAACAAGTAGTGACATTTACAAATCATACAAGGCTACAAGCAATAACAATTGTATAATTTGCTAGCTGAAAATAGAGAAATAAGATAAGATAGATGGAACCCTTTGTACGTCTAAAGCATGTGGAAAATGAAACCAAAACCTTCATGAGTTGTTCAAGCATTTAGACAATAGTGATGAACTACAAACCCACATTCAAGACACCTAAGTATTAACCGATACCGCAAACCCATAGCACACATACTGCATTCACCATCACTCTTAATCCCTTGTGCAAATGATAGAGGATGTGGGTGACCATCACTCTTATGAATACTTCCAAACTTCACATTTAAAAACAAATGCACGCTATATCTATATCTGGAACGAGCCTCTCTTTCACACTGAATTATCAAAGGAGCGCACGCAGTGTGCATCGATTGAGCACACATATCACAATGATAGAAACAACAATGAGGATTCAGTTCCTCCTCACAAATTTCACAAAAGTATTCACTCTTGTGGTTTTCAATCGGGAGGTAACTCAAGTGCATGGGATGTTTGTCATAAGGGTGCATGATTGTCTCAGGCAAAAACAAAGCACACTTTGGATGTATATATACATCACACACGTTGCAACTAAAACTCAGTTGATCTTGTGAACAATGAAAACAATCGAAACCCATACGATACTGACAAATATGACAAAACTTTGTGAGGGTAACATCCTTAGCTTTAGCTATTGAAAGGAGATGATCCGGGTGAGATTTATGTGTGATTTTTTGGGGCATAAGCCCACAAGTAACATCCATATAAAATTCACATTGGACACAACCATAAGCATACCCATTGCAAAGTAAGTGGCAAACTCCACAATGAAATGTGTTGAAAATGGCCTTTGGCACATTTGAAGTTATAACAAGGGTATGTTGTGGGTGACCTGGGTGGTTGTCTACTTTTGCTGGCAATCGAGTGCACCATTCATGAAGTGCAAAGTTGCAACGCTCGTCTCCATTGGCCTGACACTTGTAGAACGGCATCTCCATAATTGGTCTTATGCATGCATTGCACAGTAGTTCTATCTTTTTCATTGGGTTATGACACATGATATTTGAATTGATCTTTGTGGAGGTTGACCCAATGCTTTCTGTATCAACTAAAATTAACTCATGATGATGATTGGTATGTTGTAGGCTTACCTTAGGAGTATCATAAGTTGTAGGTACCCCAGGTTCTTTGAAAAGTAAATGTTTGGGTATGCTACAAGTTTGATCGGGAAATGGTAGACGGACAAGATCAGGATAGTCGACATCTTTAAAGTTTTTAACATTTTTACCTGAAAGATTAAAGAAGAATCAATATATGGTTATTAATTATTTCCCAAATACGTAATCAATAGAGACAAAACTAATAACTAAATAAATGAAAGATTTAACGATTACCGATAGATAAGATAGACATGAATGGTTCTCGTCTTGCTGTTGCACAATCCAAATGGACATAGTAAATACATTTCTCGCATTTGTAAATCCAAAGAGTCTCCTGATATACAAAAACACCTTTGCATACTCTACATCTAGGGAGATATTTAGCAAATTGCACCTTTGATTGAAAGGAATACGAAAGGGTGAGTTGGTGGATATGGTTGAAATTGCCATTTGTAGCTTGTTGAATTAACAAACGTTTCGGTAGAAAAGCACAATCACTGTGTATTGCAAAGTCAGAACATGTGGTACATTGAAGGAAGACCCCTTTATGTTCCTTCCCACAAGCGTTACAATCGCATAAAATGGGTTTGGAGAGGAGAGGCACTAGCGTGTGTGGGTGGCTAGGGTGATAGATCCTCTTTTTGTCTGCTTCTACGCCACAACTTACATCGATGACAAAGAAATAACAAAAATGACATCTATAGGATACATCACCTATCTTAAGTTCTCTTTGACAATGTCGGCAATAGGCACGCCTCCAAGGGCCTAAGTATTTAGTGAGGGTAAGAAGATGTGGGTGTGATATGTGTTTTAATGTTGTTGGGACCTCTACACAAAATTTATGAAGAGAGAAATCACATGTATCATCTATACATTTATAGTAGTATCTATGATACACATTGATATCTTCACCGCAACGGTTACAAGTACATGAAAACTCTTCTAGTTTAACCAAATTCTTCTCCTCCTCATCGCAAGATTCTTCTAGATCTTCATCGTTGATCACCTGGAAATCAAAGAGTTTCAATGGATGCTCGTGTTCAAGTACCTTCATCATAGTTTTTTAATATTCTCTCTAGCTATGTTAGACTCATATGCTACTTATAGCAAGAAAAAGGGAAAAGCAGGCATGTGATATTCTGGTAATAACCAATGATATATAGTCCATTTGTATAGATAATTATTGATGTGATAAAATTTCTAAATATCTAATTATGTTTCTTATCGAAAGTTGCTTGCAGCTCGAGGAAAGAATGTTGTGAGACTTGAAACATACTTAAAGTTAAATTAAATTAAATTAAATTAAAGCTACTATTAAGATAAAGTATAAATTACAGTTAATTATTGTCAGATTAAAGCATAAACTCATTAGAAAAAGTCATACCGGGATGATACTTTTCTTCCAAGTTATTCTTTCATAAAGCGAAGCATAAATTAAAGCTATTCTTACCACGGATTCATAGATTGATTCAAGTGACTACTAAATTAATATATATAAATTACAATTATAAAAAATTTAAGGATGAACCGAAGTTGCGAAATCGATTAAAGAACTTAAGGATGAACAGACGTGCGAAATCAATTAAAGAACAAACATAAGTTGCGAAACAAGAACCCTATAAAATGGAGATGGTTACTATTCCTGAAAAATGAAAAATTGAACTACAACCGAGTATTACTTGATATCTAAAATAGAATACGACGTTGAAATCTTAGTTGTGATTCGTATAGTGGATTTTAAGTAGCACAATTGGAAATATTGAATTTCTGTTATCAAAATTTGCCTCCTCAAATATTGTTTGGATGATGGAAAATTAAATGAACAAAATGACAACTTAAAGAGTAAAATGGAATAATACATATGAGATATGGTAAAGTTGTAAATGAGTCTAAATAGGCTGATGATGCCAATTAATTAAGCTAATTGTAATAAAAACTGTTTATTTAAATCTTATTGCATTTTTAATAACACACTGAACTAATAAGATGTGTAAAAATGCTACACAAACACCCATAGAAGCTGTGTTGGGGAAAGTAGAACAATGTAAAGTAGTTTGAATTCATATTATTATGGTTCTTTTAATTGGGTTGTTTGATGAATCAAAAGAAACAACTAGCATAAAAATTAAGCTGTTTAACAATAAAATATGATTAAGCCCAACAAAACATGCAAGTTAGGTTGGGTAACATGTCATGTTCATGCTACTTTAAAAACATATTTCAACTATCCCTTAAAAAAATCATATTTCTCCCAATGTATAACAACCAAAGCAGTGTGTACTGCTCTAAACGACTCAAATGCTCACCGTTGTCTCGGGTTGATGGTGTTTTTCGTGTTTGTGTAGGAAGAAGAAAAATGGTGATGGAGATACAGGTTAAACGTACCATTCTCTATTTTTCTTGTACAAAAACTTATTGCTTGTAATTCTCTAAGTATTGACGTAGAGATATTTTTCTCATGCGTATCAAATAAACCAACAAGATCATGTTTTATTCTCACACCAATTGAAACCGAAAGGCTACTCAAATCAAATTTAGACTTAAAAAAAGTGAAATTGTCATATTTACTACATGAGAAGTTGAAACTATTGTTGGAATTATAGTTTTAAGTTGTGGTAACTAACCCTTAGTGGCAAGTAGCAACAACAATTGAGTAGTGCAAATCGCAACAACAACAACACAAGCAATGTGAATCACACAAACCGAGCAATTACGACTGCTCGGTGGTAATAGAGACAGCTCGTAGCCCACATTAGTGTAAACTTAGCAACTACCCAATTGAACCCAAACACCCTCCAGTAACAGATGTTGATGACCTCCACCAGTGGTTACTGAGCCACTATTCTCATCCATGGGAACAAGCAACGCTAACACGCGCCCTGAATCAGTAGGAACAAGCCATTGCCCGAGCAGTGGTAGTCACATGCCTTTAGCAACAACTCATGAATCACATAGTTGTAACACACACTTAATCGCAACTGATTTGAGCCATCAATAGCAAGTTACTTTTGATATCTCGAACTTAAAGGTGACTATCAAACGGCTCGTGACGATTCAATTAAGAGATGAAACATTTTACATTTGAACAAAGTCTTGGTCCGTACATATTTCGTTCGAAAATTTTAAACTATTGAGTCCACCCTTGGATTTAGGTCCCGTAACATTCAAACCCCGTATAGATACGTTGAATCTTCGTCAATGATACCAACTAGGATGTGAATTCTAAATAGGGATGACAATGGGCCGGGTTTCGAGTTGGGTCGGGTATTGATAATCCAAGCTCATACCCAGTTTTGAAATCTTGTCCCATACCCGACCCATTACCATTCGAGTAATTACTCATCAGGTATCGGGCATACCCGTTAGCATCGGGTTACGGACGTACCCGCGAGTATCAACAATCTTTGTTGGGTGTCGTGTTTATTTATACAATTTTATTTTTATATATTTAAGTACCTTATTTTAAATATTAAATATGATTATCTTTATAAAATTGTGTAATACAACTTCAATGACATCTTCGATAGGTAAATTTAACATTAAAAATAGTTACAACAAGTTGCTTAAACTTACTACAATAACATATTCATTAGGTAAATTTAACAATTAAAATAATTACAACATGTTTCTTAAACTTTCTCATCAAGATTACAAAACAATTACAACATATCATCAAAATAGTCACAAAAAAGTTAGCAATAAGTATTATCATTTCATAGTGTTTTATATCTAATACATTCTGATATTCATAAAATTTAGTAAATCTTTCTTTAATATTAAAAATAAAAAACTTCGGATATATGTTCGGGGTAAACGGGTATGTGGTTTCGGGTAACCGGACCGGATATTACCTAATCCCATAGCCGCAACTTTTTTAAAAACTAATCCCACACCCGGCCCAATACCCATCGGGCTTCGAGTATATCCGTCCTATAAATTTTGGGTTTCGTGTATATCCACCAGACTCGTTTTTTTTTTCATCTCTGGTTCTAAAGTCAAATTAAACCATGCATATCAAAAGTCAAAGCCTCTTATTTTTTTTTAACAGCCAACTAATTAAAGCCCGGCTATCCGGGGTACCCCAATGACGAAAAGGCATCCCATACGTCCGCGATCACAGACAACGCTGGGTAGCCCAAGCCCACCAACCACCAATTCCAGGGAAAACCCGCCACCAAAAAACCCACTACGGTAAAACCCGACCCACCAACAACATTTTATTGCTAGTAGGACTCCAACTCACAACCTGCTATAAAAAAAAATCATGACTACCACTGGTGGTCAAAGCCTCTTATTTTGATCAGAGGTTTATAGCCTACAAACGGCAGCGGCCATGGCGGGAATTAGGAGTATGATGGCGGGAAAATCGAACCCTCAAACTTTTTGGTCTGCAATTTCCACCATTTAAACATCCTGCTACCTCCACATACGCACATCTTCTGATTTACGTCAAACGGGTTATCTTACAGCATACACTTCTCTGCTTTGAAATGGGTAAACGAAAGAATACAGCAGTTCACGAAGAAAACATAGAAGAAGGACAAGATGATGAACAGAATCATGGTGAATCTTCATCCTCTTTGAATGATAAGAGTTTGTACGAGGTATCTTATTTGTTTCTTCTTCATTCATCGTCTATAGTGAGGAAATTTAACTGTCAGAGATTTAGGGCACCTTTCCAAATTTGATTAAAATTTAGATTAGGGCTTTTCATTATTTCGTCAAATTGTCTGAAAGTTGAAGATCGAATATCGACCTTATGATACATACGCAACGCGTTGATCACTCGAATTTACTATTATTATCTCAACCTGTGAATTTCCTAAACCCTAATTTTTGTTCCAATCCTAATTTTTGTTCCAGGTTTCCTTTTGTTTCAATTTTAGTTTAGAGGTTCATTCTTCGTGAAAGCTTTATGAACGAAGCACTGTAATAAAACAATTTAGGCATCGATTGAGGTGAACTGAGGACAGATGGTGTTTTGCATCCTGTATTTATTGGGGATTCAATTCGCACATTAATTGATAGAACCCTAGGTTGAGAATGTCTATATAGATTTAGGACCCAAGATTGAGGATGTTTGGAGCCTGAATTTGTAGATGATGTTTTAATGTCATCTTCTTTATTGAGAACAAAGTGTAGGGTAAAATTGTGTACATCAAATAGGGATGGTGCTGCGCCATGCAAAGCGGGAGCTAAGTTAAGCGTTGGGTGCGCTTTCTTTATTGATAACCTTTTGATGTCTGGTTTAGAATTTGGGGCTGCCCATATAACTAGTGGTTGTTTGAAAAGAGTTTGTTTCAATTGGTTAGGGTTCTTTTTGTTTATTGTCGTAAGATATTTGTATGTTTTGAATGTTTTAGCTATGACTTGCGATTCTGAAGAATATGGAATGCTGAATGTTTTGAGATTATATAAGAATATAAGCATAACTGTTTGATAGACGGAAAGATGAAGATCGAAAAACGACCTTAAGAAGATCATTTGAAGTTCACTAGTATCGTCTCAACTTGTGAATTGCATAAACCCTAATTTTTGTTTCAAGTGTCTTTATATTTCAATTTTAGTTTACAGTTTCATTCGTTGTGAAATCTTTATGAACAAAGCACTGCATAAAACAACGTAGGCCATCGATTGAGATGAACTGATGACAAATGGTGTTTTCACTATTTATGGGTACTGAATTTGAACATTAATTGATAGAACCCTATGTTGAGAACCTCTATAATCATTCAGGACCCAAGATTGAATTATGTTTTTGTGTTATCTTCTTTATTGAGAACAAAGCGTAGCGTTAGGTTGTGTACATCAGATCTTAAAGTGATTTGGCCTTGTGCAAAGCAAGAGCTAAGTCAAGCGTACGCTTTCTTTGTTGAGAACCATTTGATGTCTGGTTATATGATAAAATTTTTGTTTAAAAGAAGAATTTGTTTTAATTGGTTAGGGTTCTTATTGTTTCTTGTTGCAAGATATATGTATGTTTTAAATGTTTTAGCATGATTCCCAATTCTGAAGAATGTTGAATGTTGAATGTTTTAAGGTTATATTAGAATATAAGCATAACTGTTTGATAGTTAGATACAGGTAAAGTTCAGTGTAAATTTATATCCTAACTCTTGTCTTGTAGATTCTTGGGGTGGAAAAAACAGCATCTCAGCAGGAAATCAAAAAAGCATACCATAAGCTTGCACTGCGGCTACATCCTGACAAGAATCCCGGTGACGAGGTGAAAGTTTATGTCTCGTTGTATCCGTATTTCACAATCACAAATATGTTTAGACATGTTAATGTGTTATTAACTTGCTCATATGCACATATAGGATGCCAAAGAAAAATTTCAGCATCTGCAGAAAGTTATTTCAATACTTGGTGATGAGGAGAAACGAGCGGTTTATGATCAGACTGGATGTGTTGATGATGCGGTGAGTATTATCCTTCACAACATATAATATTATCCCAAGTTTTGTTGAATTTAACATGTGCTATTTTATTTTTATACTAACAGGATCTTGCTGGGGATGTGGTTCAGAACTTGAAGGATTTCTTTCGCTCTATGTATAAAAAGGTATGATAAGATGTTCAGAAACATGTACAAGTGCAATTATATTTCATGTTTATAAGATGGAAGGCGCAAATACTTGTGTAGGTTACAGAAGCTGATATTGAGGAGTTTGAATCCAATTACAGAGGATCCGAGTCAGAGAAAAATGATTTGATTGATCTTTACAAGAAATACAAAGGTCATATGAACAGGTATGTATATATAGTCATTTTTTGACCTATGATTCGTTTCATTTAGAGATTTGTTTTCTAAACCTCTTTAAATTTTTCACAGGCTCTTCTGTTCTATGTTATGCTCAGATCCTAAGCTTGATTCACATCGATTCAAAGATATCCTTGATGAGGCAATCTCTGCTGGTAAGCTGAAAATGCAATTTTTCACTCATTAAGACGGATTTTGTAATATTATTTTAATTTACAGGAGCCCTGAAGTCGACCAAAGCTTATCAAAAATGGAGTAAACAGGTTTCTGAAACAAAACCACCCACAAACCAGTTGCAGCGTAGGCGAAAGTGAGTCATATCATATAATATATATATATTTTTTTTGTTATGTGGTGTTTATTATGTCGTTTTGAATCGTCACATATGACTAAATACAGTTCAAAGAAAGAGTCGGATGATTTATATGCTATCATTTCACAAAGGCAAAGTGAAAGGAAAGGACGGCTAGACTCGATGTTTTCATCTTTGGTCAGTAAATATGGTGGAAGCGCACCCTCTGCGGAGCCCACCGAAGAAGAGTTTGAAGCTGCACGAGTAAAACTCGAAAAACGCAAGGGTTCTAGGAAATCTAAGTAAAAACATAATCCAAATGTTATGTTATCCTGTGTGGATTGTCTTATGGTTCCATCTATTGCCTTCAGAAACATGTTATTAGTATTCTTGTTGCCTACATTCCTCTTCTGATTTGAAAATCAAACTGAATCATTTCTGGTTTTGCTGGTTTGTAAAAAAATGGTTTAAACTGTCGATAAGTGTTTGAAAGCTGACAAATCAAAGCGTACAAATATTAAACCGATCAAATTGGTTGAGTTTTAAGTTTTAACGATTCATAAACATTTCTAATGAGAAATTATCTTTCAGAAGTTTGTAACCGAATGAAACTGATGATGACTCGATCTACACCGATTCGGGTTAAACAATGATCTAATCATCGTTAAGATCGAAACAATCTTTAGTACAACATTCATTAAACAACAAAAACACACATTACTCCAACAACACAAAACTAAAGCAAACTTATAAACCATAATTAATAATATTTACCCAACCACTGATGTATACAACATTTGAAAAGCACAATGAGGGACTCAAAACACCACTAAAACTAAAAGTTAACATAAACGTGTACACCACGGCTGCCGGCCACCCCTTTCACCCAATTGCCGCCGTTGCGCTGTCACCTCTCTCCACCATCTTATCTGTCAATATAAACTCATCATCTGCATGTCATCTTCAAAGCCTCAAAAAGCTAATTCATTCATCAACAAATGGCCTCTATGTTCATCATGCTGTGCTTCTTCATTGCAGCATTAGCCTCTACAGTATCAGCATTGGCACCGGCACCGGCACCGGCACCGGGTCCCGACACCGGAGCCGCGTTCGGCTTACCGATCTCGGGAGCTCTTGTTGGGTTGGCTTTCTTCCTGACTGCATTAGTGCAGTTGAGGAACTGAGGGCTGATCAGATGATCAGTGCATTAACTGAGGTTTTGTTGGAGTTAGCTGACTCTTATGATCTAAGGAGTAAGATGATGTGTGTTATTTTATTATCTAAATCTAAATATTATGTTTTGTTGTGTGTGTTGCATTTTATGTAAATGCGAATGGAGCTTTGTAATGAAAGCCATGTTTGACTAAGGTTATATTGTTGATGGTTTACAAAAATGTGCTTCGTTGTTGGCTAGATCTTCTCAAAGCTATGTGTTTAAGATTAAATAAGCAGAAACGCTCGTAAACTACTCAAGATAAAATTTGAAATTCCGTTGAGCACTCTAGCTTAAAGGAGCTTGGGTTCTTTTATCTAATAACAAACCAGAGCCCGACCTTTACATACTGAATTTGACTACACTTGCGAGAAAAAAAAACTAAACAAGTTTGAAATATAATCACTAAATAATATATATTATTTCATAAAAAAGTTTATAATAATAAACTATCAAGTTGGAGTCGAGCTAGAGCTTGAAAAGCTATATACGAGTAGGACTCGAGCGTAGAAACAATGCTCTAAACAAACCAAGGCTCAAGATCTCTTAAATAAAAACTAGGGTTTTCAATAAATCGAATTATTTAAATTTCAATTTTAGAAACTGAATTTGAATTAGAATTAGATTAAAAGGATTCGATTCGTATTTGAATTTAGAACCAAGTTCGAATTTGATAGTCGAATTCAAAATGAATAAGAATCAAATTCGAATTCACCAATAAAAAATTTATTTGAGTTTTTATTTTCAAAATTAATAACCTTTAATATATAACATAACATAACTAGAAGAAAACAATGTTAGAAATTAGAAATAGAAACTTAAAGCATCAAACATATAATTGAATAAATATACGCATGCATAATTCTTTTATATAAAATAAATAAATTGTATTATATGCATATATATAAAACTATAAGTATATTATTAATTCGAATTTTGAACCGAATCGACTCGGGAGATCAAAAATTCGAAATTCGATAAAAAATTTCGAATTTGAATCGAATTCGAAGTTGAAAATCCAAATCAAAAAAATCAAATTGATGATTTCCAAATCAAATCGAGTTGAATTTTGAGTTTTTTGTAACCGATTCGAATACTGAAACAACCTAATTAAAACTACATTCAGAACTCGCCAAATTTTCACCCTTTTTAACTCATGGACAGGGACAACATTGTAAAGCTGGACTGTACAGAAACCAAACCAAAAAAACACCTGTTTAACAATGTGGATGTTTTCTATTTAATTTCCCTGGTCCATCAATATACCTTGATTACAACAACTATATATATACATACACAAAGATATATACAATGATTCAATGAGATTCATACCTTAAATTGACCATGAGACAGTAAGAATTCAGATTTCAAGAAGCAGAGCCTTTAGATTCTTGATTATCCAGCTCATGTTCTGCAACCAAAATACAAGAATCACCTTCCAAAGATGAAGAGGATACACTCTTCTTCCTCATGAGCCCTGTATCTTTAGGTGAATTCAGCATCTCTGTTGTACACTGAACATCAGGTGTTATTCCAACTTGATCTATGTCATGAAGTGCTGGTGATAAATATTTGGCAACAGTGATAAAAAGAGCTGATCCATCATGTAATTCAGTCACACTCTGCATAATGTGGCATTTAACCAAGTTAAAATTGGTTCATAAATTCTAAAAAATTGTCTTTGTGATACTAGTAAATGAAAAGATTTAAAAAATTACCTGAATTTTTCCTTTTCCAAATGTTCTGTTGCCAATAAGCTTTGCCCTTCCATTGTCATGAAGTGCACCTGCCAATATTTCACTTGCACTTGCACTCCCTTCATTTACCTGATTAAATAGACTCTATGTCAAAATCTTGAAAAATGAACTAGATTTCAAGAAAACTGACGAGAACCTACAAGAACGACTAGTGGATCGCGTGTGAGAGCATGCCCGTTGATCATGTTAATAGGCAGCATGTTCCCATCTCGATCTATTGTGTTCACAAGAGTCTCATCTCCATCTAGCCATATTTGGGCAACATCAAGTCCAGCTTTGACTAAACCACCCTGCAGTATGTTAATTCAAGTATAATTTACAGGAAGGTCATACAAAACATGACTGTTAGTTATTTGAAAGAGTTGACTTTCGGGTACTTGCCGGATTGTTTCTAAGATCCAGGATGTACGACTCAACACCTTGGTTTTCCAATTCATGAATCGCGTGTTTCATGTCAGCAGCAGCAGTCTGTTTATGAGTAGTTTGATCATTTTAAGATATGAATGTATTTAGCTGTTCTTAATGTAACATAAACTAAAACTGGTTTTTGACAATTAAAGCACCTGGGAAAAAGCTAACAACTTTACATATCCAGTTTTCGACACATGACCGTCTGGAGTTCTATGAGGAATAATGGCACTTGATATTGGAGAAAGCTTAATGAACTCGCGAGGTAATCTAACCTCTCTAAAACTAGAGTCAATTGCCAACTTTTTGCCCTGTAGAACACAACAAGCATCAGAAATTTAATTTATTGCACAAATCTGCAAGAAAGCTCAAGTTGGTAAGCTTACATTGTGAACTTTAACTGTAACACTGGTCCCAACATGACCCCTGAGCTTCTGTGCAGCTGCCTCACCGCTAATCCCATCAAGCCTCTCCCCTGGTGGTAACAAGATTCAATAAATTGCGTTGTAATGTTGTATGATATTATCATGAATGTAAAAAGGTCAACAAATGAATCCCAAATGAAGATCAGAGATAACAGTCATTATCATACCATTGATTTCAATCAACTCATCTCCTACATGGATTCCAGCTCGAGCCGCAGGGCTACCCTCGACACAAGATAGTACAACCTGAAACAAAAAATTCAAGGTTACCACATTGTAGAAAACCATAAGCGAGCAAGCAAATATGTGAATAAACGAATTATGTTACACAAACCAGATGACCGGTTTTGGGTTCAGTATTGACGAAGAGACCGACTCCTTGCACGTTGCCATCACTTCCAATTCTAAAACTTTGGTATTCCTGCTTGTTTAAGTCATCACTAAGCATCATATGACACAAGAAAACTAAAAACAATGGTAGTTAATCTTGGAAAATTTTTAAATCCGATTGATGTACCTTTGGACTGATGATGCGAGTGAACGGGTCTCCAAGAGTAGAAATCATTCCTCTGATCTTGCTATATGCTGCATCAGCTGTTCTAAGAGGAAGCATCTCCACCATTGTTTGCTGCAGCTTCGAATCCCAGTCTGCAAAACAAAGGTTCATTCACTAAAAACTGCATAATAATCTATATTCGATCATCATCGTATATAAAGGGAACAAAACAGGAGTTAAGAACACAAACAAACCATACCCTGATGATTAAAAGTCGGATCAACAAACGTCTCTCTGATCAAACCCCAAGTCTCTACAAGCGTCCGCTGCACGGCATTCACCTGTCAAAACAAAATAACATCTTATAATCCCCTTATCTTCAAGCTATTTTGACTGAACAATTTATAGAAAAATTCAAACTTGAAAGAATTCCATACAAGCAAAAGATCAAACACATTATGTGCATAACCCAAATAACCCATAATTAAAAACAATAAGATGATGATGATCAAATACCTCATGAGTCCGAGAAGCTGGGAATGCTATAGTCAAAGATTCAGCCATAGCAGGTGAATCTAAACACAAAGAAACTGCAGCAGCAAACCCAATCAAACCTTTAGCAACCGAATCAACTAATTTCTTATTGGATTCAACTGATTCACCATTTCCAACTTGTGGGTTCGCTTTTGTTTGAGCTACTGGTAACCCTCTACACTTTTTACGGTAACCATTAAAACTGAAACACGAAATTCGGTGTTTATAGCGCATGATCGAAGTGTGTGTTTGAGGGATTTTGGTGTAAACTGATGAAATGGGATCAAGATTAAGATGGCGGATTGCATCCATGGTTAATGGTTTTTGGTGGAAGAGTTTTACTTTGTTTTGGGGAATTGGGGTTCTGTTAGTGCAGATTTGTGGGAAAAGAATGAAGAAGTGGGATTGATTATTGATATTTGTGAATATTATTGAAACTGTATGGAAGATACTTGAAAGATGAATCTATTTTGTTTGTGGTGTATGAGTTTGTTGCGTGGGCGTAAGCATTTTTTGGAAGTGGAAGTATCTGAAGAGCCTCATGTGTTCCTCCACGTGGATAACCGTTTGTGGGTTGAAGGGTGCAGACCTTTGCAATGAGTTAGATTTACGAGTTCCGCGTGGCTGCCCGTGGAGGTCGCCCGTTGCACACGTGGAGGGGCTGGTTGTGCCTGGTGGTCAAATTGGGTTGGATACCGGTTCGGATTGGTGCAACAAAAGTCGAAACCAGTTTTTCTAAACCATTTTGGTTAGAAACCAGTTCGAGTTGAATTGGTTTGAAACCGGTTCAATTCAAGTCTTATTAGGTTGAAACCGGTTTCACTGAGTAGGGTTACTTAACTGATCTCGAACGTACCGGTTGGAATCGGGTTCGAGAGAAACCGGTTTTTTTTAACTGGTTCGGGTAGAAATCAAACCGACAAAGGGATTTAAATTGGGTTGAATTATTTGAAACCGGTTCAGTTCGGGTCTTACTGGGTTGAAAGCGGTTTCACGGAGTAGGATTAATAACTGATCTCGGACCTAGTAGCTGGGCCGGGTCGGGTTACCTTTTCTGTTTCCAAACCTGCCCTTTTTTTTCCATCTCTAGTGACTAGTTGTCTAGTTGTGCTGAAGTGCTGGGCGCCTGGGCCTGTGGTATAGATCCTATATGGGTTTAAATAGAGGTGGGCAAAAAAACCGGGTTCGGACCCGACCCGGTGGACCCGACCCGGAACCGGGTACGGGTACGACCCGGTATAGTTGAACCCGAAAAAAACCCGTAGGGTTGGAACCGGGTATTAGTTTCTAAATTTTCTTAGAACCCGACCCGAACCCGACCCTACCCGGAACCGGTTGAACCCGGGTTGGACCCGGTTTTGACCGTTTTTTTTTTTAAAAAGTAGCCGTTTTTTAACGGCTATATAGCCGTTGGGATCGAATTTTGGCCCTTTTTTTGTCACTTTTAGGCTTATAAGTTAGTATAAATAGGTGTAGGTTGATATGGTTTAGTACCCAAGTCTCAAACGCAAAAACATACGCAAAAAACGCAAAAAATACTCTCGTTTACTCTCGTTTTACACGTTCACTCTCTCGTTTTACACTTTCACTCTCTTCAATCTTGATATGGCTCACTCACAATCTTCCGTTGGTCAAGGTTCGTCCAACGCTCCAACCGTCGTTCGTGTTCTTGCACACAATCGTAATATGGATGTTTGGTGCAATTGGGATATGGTTGAGTTGAGTGATGAGTCTGTAAAGGCTCGTTGCAAGTTTTGTGGAGCTTTGCTTGCTAAAGATTCTAACACGACTTTAAACAAACACATTAGCAAGAAGTTTTGTAAGTCGTTGAAAAGTAATCCGGATTCGCAACAAACACAATTGGGTGGAGACGGTGGAATCTTTAATTACGATGTTAATACGGTTCGAGATCGAATGGCGAAGTTCGTGATTCAAGAAGCTTTGCCTTTTAGTCACTTCGACAATCCTCGATTGACCAACTTAATTCGAGAGACGCTTCAACCTCGTTACACTCACGTAAGTCATACTACACTTAGACGTTATTGTTTAAAATTATGGAAACAAACAAAAAATGATTTAATTGTATTATTTGAAAATATAAATACCGGTGTAAACTTAACTAGTGACGTTTGGTCGGCTCCACACGGTTTACCCGAATCGTACCTTTGCGTCACCGCTCATTGGGTGGATCCCAATTCATGGCAATTGATGAAACGTACGATTGCATTTGATCTTTTTCCGCATCCACACACCGGAGAATTTTTGTTTTACTTTTTAGATAATGTAATAAGTACTTTTAAATTACAAAATAAACTTTTTTCAATTGCATTTGATAACGCCTCTAACAACACAACCGCGGTTGAAAATTTAAAATTAAAATATCTTCCGATTGCAAACGGTGATTGTTTCCATACTCGTTGTGTTGCACATATTATTAATTTAGTAGTGCAAGACGGACTATCCGGGCAATATGTTAATAACTTTATTACAGCTTTTCAATTTATGTTACATGACGTTTTTAAAAAAAGTAGAAGAAGATATCAAGATTATAAACAACTTTGTAAGGATACGCACTCTAGATTTTTAGGTTCTAATTGGGATGTACCTACTCCGTGGAATTCGACTTGTCACATGTTTGAATGTGCTTTAAAACAAAAGGACACTTTGAAAGCTTTTCATAATAGTCTTTCGGATAATGGTGAAGCCGACCCATTTCCGGATGCGGGTTGGGAGAATCTTCAACGTCTTTCCGAGTTTCTTGAGGTTTTTAAAAACTCAACAACAAAATTATCGGGAGTTTATTATTCCACTAGTTATTCGGTGTTTCAAAAATTATATTGTATGGCTTTGAATTTTAAAATTTTTCAAAATAAAAATAATATGTTTAATCAAATAATAGAACCAATGAAAGAAAAGTCTAAAAAATATTTTAAGGACTTACCATCCGTTTTTACGTGTGCCGCCGCTTTAAATCCGTTTCTAAATGTTGCGGGGGTTGAATGTTTGATAGATGAGATAAATGACAATTTGGATATACATGACGAAAACCCTAATTTTTCAAACGAGGTAAAAAAATTTTTAATAAAAATTTGAAAACAATTTATAATTTTTATTTAAATAGATATGGGCCTAACGTAAACATAACCATACCAAGCGGATCAACCTCAAGTGCTAGTACCTCGATTAAAGACCCTGTTTTGACTATGTTAAATGTTGTTCGGGATGTGACGGCTAAACGTCAAAGGGGTGTTACCCAACAAGTGAGCTCGGTAGATATAGTGGAACGGATTTTATTTCCACTATGACTACCGAAGATTATCGTGCATTCGATATTTTGGCTTGGTGGAAAGGAAAAAAATCTCAATTTCCGATTATTTCTGCTATGGCCAGTGATTTACTAATCGTCCAAGCTTCTACGGTAGCTTCGGAATCTGCCTTTTCTCTTAGTGGCAGGGTAATATCATTACGGAGAACAAGACTAACTCCGAAAGCAGTGGAGATGTGCATTTGTTTAAAGGATCACTTAGACGCAATGGATCGTATACAAGACCAAACAAGCCTCGAAGACGAGATTACACTTGAAGCTAAAGTATATGATGAAGAGGTAGAAGACGGAGTATCTTCTGGCATATCCGACGAAGAATTAGCATTTGATCAAGCATCTCGTAGTAAATAAAATTAGACGATATAGTTATTTTTTATTGATTCATTTATGTATTTTTAAGTTGTTTTAATATTATATGTTTTTCATGTTCTTTTTAAATTTCTTTGTCATTCAAGAAAAGAAAAAAAAAATAAAAAAAAGGAAAAAACCCGGTTGGACCCGGGTTTCATACCCGACCCGAACCCGACCCGACCCTACCCGGGTATACCGGGTAGGGTTTTTATGCTGCTGAACCCGACCCGGGTTCGTACCCGGGTTCACCAATACCCGGGTACCAAAAAACCTGGTTGGGCCAAACCCGGGTTGTACCCGTTTTCGGGTCCGGCCCAAACCCGAAATGCCCATCTCTAGGTTTAAATCACGGAATGCGGTGGGCCAAATTCCATACAGAGCATCTTCCTTTTTTATCTTTATTGCTTTTAATAGTTTAAAACCCTTGGGTTGGAATCATTACATTACCACTTTTTATTTTCAGAACCATAAAACCATTAATTTGTATAAGTATAAATTAAATTTGATGATACTTAATCTATTTTACATGTGTGTATATCAGACATAAACAATAAACTATATAAAACAACTAAATATCATCAGCTTTAACTTACATCTATGTAAATCAATGATTCGTAATTTACATTTATGTAAATCAATGGTTCTTTTGGTTCTGAAAATAAAAAGTAGTTCTGTAAGAATCTTGACCCTAAAACCCTTATACTATACGAGTTAAACAAAAATATATGATTAATAGTTATTTATTAATATTTAAAAATTATAAAATAAATTTTAAAGATAAAATATGATTGAAATTACGTATAATTAACTACTTTATTTAAAAAACAATAACAACATTATTCCAAACTTTCGTCTTTAAAAGGGTTTTGTTTAAAAAAAATTGTTCCTTCGAACACTCCAAATGTTTTTAAAAATAATTATTTAAACAATGTTATTTTTTTAAAAGTTCTTTGTATTATAAAACTTTATATTTCATAAATTTTTGTTTTAAGAAAATTATATTTTTCCAATAAAAAGAAACATGTTTTAATTTATCAAGTAATTTGTTTTATAATTTAAAAAGTATATAAATAATCATTAGCATTTAATTTATCATTAACGGTTAACTTTCATTCTAGTAACAACACATGTTCAAATCCTAAGTGAAGCTTAGATGGATAGTGTAGAAAGATGACATATGGCTTCTAGACATTTTAGTTTTTTACTATAGATTATCTTTTGAATTTTATTTAAAATATATGGACCAGGAGATGGATATGGTCTTACCGACCTATAGTTTCAATTGCACGCACATGCGTCAATTTTTAAGGCGACTCACACACATTCGTCTATTACTCCTTCCAAACTATATCAACTTCTAATATATATTCATGTTAGGAGTTTAATACTAACATTCTTTAGAGAGTCTTTAACTCTTACCATTGAGCTACCAAGCCAAATGGCAGATACATTGTACTCACAGAAAGCACCAGTTTGTTGCCATAAATCACCTACCGCCACCGCAACATATCAGTTCACCAGCTGCTAAAGTACTGTTGTTCTATTTGTTGTTTGATCAGGGTAGTTTCTAGCCTCGGTTTTCTAGTTTAGTTTTGGTTTCTTTCGTGAGAAGTTGAGTCCAGGTTTTAATAAGATAGTGAATTAAAGATTAAAACAAATGAAGAACTAATCAATGATCTTCAAAAGTAACGATCAAATAATAACTCATTGTTTCTTAGGAAACTAATAATCAATAATATATCTCAAATAAGAGTTACTTGGTCCATTCTTATACTGATTGCGTGTCTTGAATCAACTCAAAGAATCCGTTAATCATTTAGAACATATAATATGTAGAGGGATTGTACATCGATGATCAAAATTTTAACAATCTGAGTCATGTAGCGCTTTCAATATAAAACTATTTGGGGTTCAAACCAAATGTTTAATTAGATAAAATGATAGGTGAATAAATATACATGTTAATAATGCATATCTTTACCTATCTTAAGTGTTCTTTTTGTTACAAATTCATATTAATCTATACTTAATTATGATTAATTTGGATTTTGAAGTTTTGGATGGTTACTTGATGATTTCAAAAGAAAAGGACAAAAAATTTTGGAAGTTTAGAGGCTGTTATGGTCATAACTGATTCTGTCATGACCATAACATGCATCAGGTCCCTTTTTCCTGCGCATTATGATCATGACTGATTCTATCATGACCATAACACGCATCAGGCCTCCTTTTAAGCCCTTTTTCTTCTTTATTTTGGGGGAGATGAATTTTAGAGTAGAAACCCTAGCTTTTCTCCATTCTTGTGGTAACTTTAAAGGAGTTCATTCAAGAGTTCAAACTAGGTTGAAGCTCAAGCATTTCAAAGGAAAATTCAACTCCATACAACCCACCTCTACTCATCTTTGGTTTGAAAATCTCTAGATCTATCATGTTTTCTTATATTGTTATGAGCTTGGTTGTGGTTTTTGTAAGCCTCATGGGCTAAATACTCTTTATCACTTAGATTAGATGAAACTTAGCTTACTTTGACATTTTACATGTAACTTTTGGTGATGATTAGGTCAATGCTTATTACAAGGTTACGAATGTACTTCAATGATTGTGTATGGAATGTCGGATGAATTCCACTTAACTCATCGGGTAGCTCCAACCTGTAGGTTACCTCTCCTACTCAAGAAATGATTCGGAAAGGCCCTATATACCTCAGGCTCAGCTTACCCCGCTTTCTAAACCAGATGATCCCCTTCCAAGGTGAAACCTTCAACATAACTTTATCACCCACCTTGAATTCAATCGGTCTACGCCTTTTGTCAACATACGACTTTTGTCTATATTTTGCCACCTTCATAAAGGCCTTGATCTTCTCTAACTTTTCGGCCGCAGCCTCGATCACCTCGATGCTCCCTAACTCCTTCTGCCCAATGTCACCCCAACATACGGGCGTTCTATACTTCCTACCGTATAACATCTCATATGGAGGCATACCAATTCTGGCATGATAACTGTTGTTGTATGAGAATCAGCTAATGGTAAGTGTTCGTCCCAACTTCCTCCAAAATCAATGACGCATGCTCGGAGCATATCCTCAAGTGCCTGAATGGTTCTTTCTGACTGACCATCTGTTTGAGGATGGTAAGCTGTACTGATGTGCAACCTCTTCCCCATCGCATCATGGAATCTCTTCCAAAACTTAGATGTAAACCGAGTGTCACAGTCAGACACTATAGACACCGGTACACCATGACGAGTCATAATTTCTTTGATGAACAGATCCGCCAACCTCTCAGATGAATACGTCTCGCGGATCGGTAGAAAGTGAGCACCCTTCGTCAAACGGTCAACTATCACCCATATGGCATCGTACCCCCTTGCCGTACGTGGTAACTTCGTAATGAAGTCCATGGTGATGTGCTCCCATTTCCACTCGGGTATATCCAAGGGTTGGATCTTCCCGTATGGCTTCTGGTGTTCCGCCTTCACTTGCAAGCAAGTAAGGCACTTTCTCACATACTCCGCTACATCGCGCTTCATTCCCGGCCACCAGTAATCTTTCTTCATATCTTGATACATCTTTGTATCACCAGGATGAATTGAGTATCGAGTTTTATGAGCTTCATCTATGATTCGTCCCCGTAGGTCTCCAAAACGAGGAATCCTCATCCGTCCGAAGCGGGTTCTAACTCCCAGAGTGTTCTCGCCCAACTCCGCGACTAGACCTTTCATCCTTTCGGAGTTAAGGCGATCTTCTTTTAATGCCTCATTCTGAAATTCCTTGACCTGCTTCATCACGTCAGAGGTCATAACCAGCTGATAAGCCTTCACCTGGATCGGCTCGGGTCTCTCTTTTCGGCTAAGGGCATCTGCCACCACGTTGGCCTTGCCCGGATGGTAGTGGATCTCACAATCATAATCTTTGATCAACTCTAACCACCTCCTTTGCCTCATATTGAGATCCTTTTGCTCGAAGAAGTACTTCAAGCTCTTATGGTCAGTGAAGATAGTGCACTTCGTCCCGTACAAGTAGTGCCTCCAAATCTTCAATGCAAAGACCACAGCTACCAACTCCAGATCATGAGTAGGGTAATTAGCCTTATGGGTTTTCAACTGTCGGGATGTATAGGCTATTACACTCCCTCGCTGTATCAGTACGTAACCCAATCCTGAGTAAGAATCATCTGAATAGACCACCAAGTCTTCACTTTCTTCGGGTAACATCAAAACAGGAGCTTGAGTCAATCTCGTCTTTAGCTCTTCAAAAGCATTCTCCTGTTCTAGACCCCATACAAACTTCACATCCTTGCGGGTCAACTTGGTCAATGGTGAGGTTATCTTGGAAAAGTCTTGAATGAATCTCCTGTAATAGCCCGCCAAACCCAAGAAACTGCTGATCTCGGATGGCGTCTTTGGAGTCTTCCATTGCATCATCGCCTCCACCTTTGCCGGGTCCACCATAATCCCTTCAGAATTAACCACATGACCCAAAAACTGAACCTCGCGCAACCAGAACGCGCATTTGGAGACCTTAGCATACAACTTCTCTCTTCTAAGCATCTCTAATACCTCGTGAATGTGACCGGCATGCTCTTCTTCGCCCTTTGAATAAATCAGGATATCATCGATAAACACAATCATTGATTTATCCAATATCGGTCGACACACCAATTCATCAAATCCATATAAGCAGCTGGCTCGTTGGTTAAACCGAAATACATAACGAGGAATTCGTAATGCCCGTATCGAGTCCGAAACACGGTCTTTGGGATATCCTATTCTTTAACATTTAGCTGATGATAACCAGATCGGAGATCTATCCTTGAGAACCAACTGGCACCTTGGAGCTGATCAAACAAGTCATCAATTCTCGGTAGTGGATACTGGTTTTTCATTGTTAACTTGTTCAGCTCACGGTAATCGATACACATCCTCATGCTACCGTCCTTCTTTTTCACAAACAAGACCGGAGCACCCCAGGAAGAGATACTCTGTCGGATGAACCCCTTATCCAGCAACTCTTGCAACTGGACCATTAATTCCTTCATCTCGGAGGGAGCTAGTCGATATGGTGCCTTGGCAACAGGTTGTGCACCTGGTATCAAATCAATCTGGAACTCGATCTCGCGGTCCGGTGGCACACCTGGTAGATCCTCCAGGAATACGTCTGGGAAGTCATACACGACCGGTACGTTGGAAAATCGTGGTACTGACGCATCCACATCTTTCACATAAGCCAAGAAGGCACTACATCCACATCTCATGAACTTCTCTACCACCACCATTGAAATTACCATCGGAACAGTACTAACCCTATCGCCGTAAATCGTTATCGAACTCCCATCAGGCGCGGTCAATCGAATCATCTTCTTGCGACACATAATATTTACCTCATAGGCTGCTAGCCAATCCATCCCTGGAACCACATCGAATCCGCCTAGGGGCATCACGAATAATTTAGCAGAGAACCTATGGCCTTCCAAATCTATGTCACACTCCTTTATCAGATCGGAAATTTACTGGTAGACTTACCAATTGCAGTTTCTACATCGAAGGGGTCATCAATACTTCTACTTCTAATGGACAACTTAGCACAAAAGGCAGCAGAAATAACGCTCCTACTAGCACCAGAATCGAATAGTACAGAGGCACAAGTTTGGTTTACTAAGAAGGTACCTGACACAACATCGGGGTCCACTTTAGCCTCCTCCCGGGTCATAGTGAATGCCCTGGCCTTCGTCCTCTCCCCTTCATTCTCAGTCCCCTTTTTTGCCCTAGAGTTCTCAGCCCTCGACTTCTTGCAGTCTCTTATCATATGCCCAATCTCACCGTAGTTGTAGCACCTCATCGCCCTATAATCTTTTTCCATATGCCCTGCCTTCCCGCATTGAAAGCAGAGATTCAATCCCCACTTACACCCTTCCGTATGCTCCTTCCCGCACTTACTACACCGCTTCGTCCCCGTACCTGCCGACACTACCCTCCGATCATCCACCCTTTCCTTTTTGTTATTTGGAAAGAAACCACCACGACCAAATAGTTTCCCGTTCTAGTTTCTGTCACCACCACTCTTCTTACTCGCCTCCACTATTGCCACCTCCTCCCTCTCATCATACAGTCTCCCCGCCAGATCAACCATCGACCTAAACGTACTCGGCAAGACGGCGATCATGTGCCTACGGATATCCGCCGGCAGACCCTGGATGTACCTCTTGATCTTTCTTGACACAGGCGTCACCTGATCTGGCACCAACCTTGCCATTTTATTGAACTTAGTTATGTACTGCTGGTGTGTCATGGTTCCCGCCTCCAACTGTAAGAACTCTCTCTTAATCTTGTCGATCACCATCTTCTTTAGTTCACTCCACCTCATTCTCCCAATCGCCCTGCTACCCTCGGCCTGGACAATATTGTCCCACCAGCATAAGGTCGAGTCCATGAATGAGTGGGTAGCAAACTTCACCTTTTGATCCTTCCTACATTCGCTGATATCCAACTCAGCCTCCATTTCTCTCATCCATTGGTGAGCAGCAGCAGCGTTCCCATTTCCATCAAAAGTCAGGGGGTTGTATCTTTAGAATGCCCCATAGCTGCACCCCTTTGCAGTTTCCTGCACTGTTTCCTCTTTCTCTTCATCACTGGAGACAACCATCTCAGTTTCTGGTTGCTCTCTTTCACCTGAACCTCTCTCCTCGCCCTCTCTCCTAATAGTTTTCTTCCTCTCCTTTTTCTCTTTCTTTTCATCCTCCCTCACGGCTCTAATAACCTCACTCACCACAGATGACAGAATCGTCTATATGACCTGATGAACTTCCTCTACTATTGCCTCCTTCACAGAGGCTCTCAGGTTAGCACTCTCATCACCGCCTTCATGGTGATGAAGCTCGGACTCTACAGGAGTCGTCTCAGCAGTCTTAGCCTTGTTCCTTATGGCGCGTGGTCCAGCACCACGACCATCCCGTACTCTACCTCGAGAAGCCTTCGAAGATCTACCACCAGCCATCCTCTAAACACTATAAGATTCAAACACCAACACGGTCATTCAAGGTAATAGCTCAGATTATGTCAAGTATAGTAATCCTTAATTACAGTGGCCAGTTGTGATTAGCTACTTACTTTACTCTTCATCCCCTAAGTATTTCTTATCCTGACTACATTAGTATCCAAATCTACTAAGAGCACATAAATCAGATAGCACATGCACATAATACCGGTTCACTTTAAGAAAATAAATTACCTGATGGCACGTAGCTATTTGGGCTGGCATCCTTCTATTCAGTCCCATTCTCAGTTTAAGTTTTGGTTTTGAAAATAATTTACCCAATTCTCTTAAACTTTGGCTTTGATACCAACTTGTAAGGCCCCGATCCCGAAGACCTCACAGTTGGTCATTCGTAGCAACATTCATTATTAAAATCTCATTTAAAATATATTAACATAAGAGAATATTGCAGCGGAACAATTATCAAAAACTATTTCATGCATTAATAATTACTTTTGCCAAGTAATACATCGTTGATTAAAATTACAAAAGAACATTTAGTTGTATTACAAAACAAAAATATTATATCTGCTTGGGATGGATGCCAGTCTTCGCTTGCCAAGTAGCTTCAACTCCGTGCCATCCTCAGCAACATCATTACCTGCCAACTGAAAGTGCATATAAAAAGTCAACGTTGCTGAGTGAGTTCTAGTTTTGTAAATAAAATACTTCTTTTATATAAAAATATCCTTTACTTTCGTCCGTCGTCACACATCATACGTACATTTAGATAATATTCATATATTATCTTTCATCATCGTTCGTTCTTTCATTTATTAACATCGTTCCACCTTCTTATATGGATCCTGTCTCATGCCATACCCCCACGTCATGTTAAAAAGCTGGTACTGTGCCGGGGTTTATCAATAAACCCCCACGTCATGCTAAAAAGCTGTCACAGTACTGGGGTACGCGACAAGGATCCCATCATGGTCAATCACAAAGATTAGACCTCATTGAGTTGTGAACCTTCTTCGCATGGCTTGCAAGTCTTTCATTCATTAATTAGGTTCCACTTTCATTAACTTCATCTTTCATTTTTATTATGATAATACTTTACGTACAAGAGTATTAACACATCACGTAAAGTCACATAATAACACGTAATATAGAACATCAATATCAACCCACAATCATACGTAACATCAGTCATAAACCATCAAAACATTTCAGAACTTAACACTACTTTCTATTTCCCAAGTTCTAGAAAATCCTAAGTGTCCAAAGAAATACGAATGAACATAAGCCAATGCGGCTGAATGTTCAGCAAATGCGGACAGGAAAATATGGATGTAAATCTTAGAAAAATATTCTAAGTGTCTAAGGATATGTGGGTGAACCAAATACGGATGAACATGTCCAAATGCGGATGAACAAGTCCAAATGCGGATGAACAATACTAAATACGGATGAACAAAAGACTTAGCTATTGAACATAAAACCAATGCGGTTGAAGTTCAACAAATGCGGATGAAAACCAGCAAATGCGGATGAACAAAAGACTTATGCGAGGGAACATTCAACCAATGCGGTTGAACACTCAGTAAATGCGGATGTTCAAAACCAACCTGCAATGAAACTTATGCTATTTCCAGTTCTCAATCATCATTCTAATATGTTCTTAGTATCGATCTATCATGCTAAACACTTAGAACATCGATTACCACTACACAGCAACGAAGAAGGCATTTAAAACACATAACACACATAAATTCAGTCGCAAACGTAGGAAATTCAAATATCAGTTTGTAAAACTTCAGTAGATATGCACCTTAGCCCTAAACGAGTATAAAACAAGTAAAAGAGGGGATCTAGAACTCACCTCTAGCAGCTTTCGAGTAAGACTTCTTCAAACCGAGAGCAATTGGGAGTTCTAGCACCTAAACACACCGAAACAAGCAGCCAACACAAGAAACACGTAAGAATCGGTCCAGCAGCTCGAACACAGCTGAAAACCAAGCAGAAAATACAAGAAAACCTCACCTTCTAGGAGAATCCAGCTTCTCACACTAAAATACGGTTGAAACTTCTTTTTCTTTTCTTGCAGCCGAAAGCAAAGTCTGTAAAAGAAGAAGTGTGGGCTGCCATGCTTCTTTTAAATCTCATAATGGGCAAGTTTGCCACTTGCACAACTTTAACCCCTTGACTTGGGATATTTCACCTTTCTTTCTTTTTCTTTTCCTTTTAAATTTCCGGGTGTTACATTGCAACATCGATCTGAACCAACTGGATGGAAGTAAAGCCCATCCGGCTCCATTCTTTGATGTGTTAGAGCAAGAACTAGAATCGGAGACGATAATGGATGAAACATAAGTCCCACTTCCGGTTCAGAGCGAATTTGAATATGATGAGCCATCGTTACTTTATCCTTGTATGTTGATTAATGATGAGCAAGATGTCATGGATAAGAAGGTACATGAATCATAATGTAAAGAACAACAAGAAGATGAGCTCATGGATGATATGGAAGTGGTTCTATCGATTCTCACTTATGATGAAAGCACAAACCACATTGTTCCATCTTGGGAGGATGAGTTTGGAGATGAATTAGTGACCATACCCTTTATGGAAAACGAAGAAGGATGGTTTGACCCGGTTGGTGATCTTGATGAATTACAAGCACTGTTGTATGGGAAACCAATAGTGGTAATCAAAGAAGAATCGCACCAAGAAGAAATTGTGCAAATGAATGGGTTCACCAACAAACCAATGATGGTGGTGACACCTAATCCTCAACTTTGCACCAAAGATAGTCGACCCGTAAATGAGAACTATGATGATTCGTCACACAAATCAAAAGAATCACGGGAGAGGGCAAACTACTTCACGAACCAGCCACCTTTGAAGGCACGACATCTGTCCATCAAGAGATGCAAGTCAATAACACATTATCAGGATGATCGCCTCCTGCACTACTTAAATTGTATCAGGTTTGATCCGGGAAAATACAAGTGTTGGTGGCACGATCCGTTTGGATTATGTTTGTGTTTACTATTGATTTTCTCACAAATCAATAGTAAATACACTAAATCAAATGGGTCGGATGGGGTTTCAAGTATCATAAGCCATCCGTTTGTCAATTTGTTCCATCACTTGCCTTAGATTTAGTGAATTCAAGGGCTGAGTCAAGCTAATAACTCGTTAATAATTGAGCGCTTCTGGGAGGCAACCTGAGTTTTTGAAACACTTAGTGTTTATTTTGTTTGAGGTTTGTTGTTTTTTTCTATCTATCGCGTATGATTATACTTATTTTTGTTTTTTTTGTTCGATTTGATAGATCATCTTGGCTGCATTAATTGATAGGTTGCTTTGAGCTTATTTGAAATGTGATCACGCGCTTCAGGGATTTTTTATCAGGGGAGTTTTTGTTCTCTCTTTCATTTCCACTTGCATGTTCCTTGCATCTAATTGCATTGCATTTGCATATTTTTACACATTAGGGACAATGTGTCATTCAAGTGTGGGGATGTTAGAGATTTTTGTATGATTTCATCACATCGACTTTATATGTTTTTGTGTCTAACAACTACTCCTTCTTGGTTTATTTTTAATTAGGGTTTTAATAATAATTAACTAGTCGATTCAATTGCCATAAAATATTAACATAATATATAGACGTGCCAAAACATAAATTGAAAACAATCAAAGAACTAGTAATCAGTGGTAGATATAATAATCCATTCAATTATAAATCAAAGGCGGATGACTACCATACCAAGAAGGCAAGAACTACAGACAATTACAATATAAAAAAACTTAGTCGAAAATTGTTGTGTAAGGAGTTTGACCCAATCAGTTTAATGCCTCTGGAGCCACATTACAGTTGGGTAGTTGGGTCAACCCATATCTTCTAACTGACAACTCACTAAGCCTAGACTACGGGTGATTGTAATAAATTCATCAACCTCCAATGTTGACGATCATAGGAGTGAAGCTTCAAGGATTTGTATGTTTAATGTTATTATCGGTAGTAAAATTCGAATACACTTCTGGATAGCACAATCCAAAACATCAATTTACATGAAAATGGTGGTGGCAGTATCGGCGATAAGCATCTAAACTGAAAACACTTGGCTATGAAGAAATTGAGAAGCTTGATCAAGAGAGTGATGCAACCCCCTTGTAGATATGTGGCAACAAGGGATGGTAGTTGACTAATATACACATACCTGAAATGTACCACTATAAAAAGGGTGTATAAGATGTAGATCCACCACAAGTCAAATGCTTTTGTTGACTTTCGAAGACCGTCTTGTGTTCTTAACTCCATTTTGTACACAAAAGGGACACCGAAAAGGCGAAAAGAGAAACTAAGATTAAACTGTTCAAACTTATTCTGCGTAGATAGTATGGCTCAAACAAGTATTTATAAAGAGTTAAGAGCATTCACAGTGGAATCATGAAAAAAATATAAGTGTGCTTTTAAGTGGTTGTGAGTAAAAGAGAAAGAAAATATTATTGTTGACTAATATATTTGAATAATCACTATTCAATCCCTATAATTTTTTAATATTTTTGAAAGTGGTTGTGAGTGAAGTAGGGAGAAAATAATAATAATAAATGTATAAAAAGTATTATTTATTGAAAAGAATAGAAAGAAAATAATGATTTTTAGTGTAATTATATGAATAAAGATAAGTAATCCAAATACCATAAGATAAACCTACTAGCCGTGGAAAAGAAGGAAACTTGTTAAGCAAACTTGAATTGGTCTTGATCCCAATTGTAGGAGACTTTTTTATTCTTTTTTATATTATTATTATGGTATCTTTTTATTTCCGTCGAGCCGTCGAGGTAGTTAGGTACATTATATAATGCTGAAGTTTAATATGAAGAGACTAAATTAAGTTCTTAAAATAATATAACACTTTGCCAAAAATTAATAAAATTGTGTAGAGAAACCCAAACTATACTATTAGGTTGATCCTTAGATTTACTTGTCTTGACGTCAAATCAGATGGTGGTAAAGGACCTGAAAGGTTAGTAAAGACTGATCTTTCAAGGACCATTTTTATTTTTGAATACTCAGACCACAAGATTCAGAAAAATGTTAAATTTGTATTTTGTGTTTGAAGTAATTCGTAGATCAGACGATTTGTATGATAAATTCAAAGTGTAATTATGGCATTAGTAACTTAATACGACTCGTGGTGACTTAAATTACATTATGGAAGATTTAAGTTTAATACTATGAGTAGTGATTGTTTAGTTAAAGTGTCACCTAAATATCATGTAGATAAAACAATTTCACTAATATCCTTTTTAAATCAAATATAGTGGTTAGCTAATGTTTGAAGTAACCATTAATGCAATAATATAGGAAGAATTATGTTTAGCGTCCGTTAACACCTTGGAGTCCTATAAGTTTGGTGCAACTTTTAATTATTCTGTAATGATGTCTGGAACCCAATTTTATTCATGTCATCAAGTTAGACGCCTCTAATATACCCGTTACTTCCGGTGTAAGATATCACTACTTTAAAATTGAGTTAAAGCTACCGACAAATAAGTCTCAAGATAAGCGACCGGATTAACTTCCAAGACCAGAAGTCGCTGGTTGACCAAGACCAAATGGTCTCAATACCTATACATATATGAGAGGAAAACTCCATATAGATTATGTAAGCATTGTAATTGTGGTGAGTATATGATAGTGAGATATTGAAGTGATCATTATCCTATTAGCACTATTGTAAGACTCGGTCTAGGCGGCTGAGTACTGCCGAGTACTCGGTACTCGGTAATATGCCGAGATGATTTACATCAACTCGATCTACATTACTCGAAATCGGCCAAACTCGATAAAACTCAGCCAACTAGGATTTTTGTTATTTTTCATCAATTTTCGTTGTTTTTCACTGATTTTTGTTGAATTTTGTTGTTTTCATGGAAATATATTGGAAAATGAGAATTAAATATTTTGGACCAGAAGATTTTCTCATGGGGAGTTTCCTCCTGATAGTGGTTTCAGGTTCCGTACTCGAGTAATTCATGAATATGATCTGATGGACCGGTGGCCCGTCAGTGATCCTTTAGCTGTTAAAAAAAAAGACAATGTACACTATATACATTATTTTAATTGTAAATTGATCGGGAATTAGGTAATTACATAGAACAAAACAAAAGATGTTTGAGAACATTAACTTCAAATATGATCTATAAAGATGATTCATTGTAAAAGATTGAAAGGCAAGTTCATCAACCTCCAATGTTGATTCATTGTAAACGATTGAAAGGCAAGTTCATCAACCTCCAATGTTGCCTAAGTGTGAAGCTTCAAGGATATGTATATTGACATTATTATTAGTAGTACAAATCGAAAACACTTCTCGACAGCACAATCCCAAACATCAATCTCCCCAAAAATGGTGGTGATAATATCGGCGATAAGTATCTGAACTGAAAACATTTGGCAATGAAGAAATTGTGAAGCTTGATCAAGAGGGTGATGCAACCCTCTTGTAGGTATGTTGCCACAATGGATGGTAGTTGATCGCTATACACATACCCGAAATGGAGAGCTATTATAACGGTGAATAAGGTGTAGAACCACCACAAGTCAAACGTTCTTGTTGACTTGCGAAGACTGTCTTGCGTTCTTAATTCCATTTTGTACACGAAATGGACACCAAAAAGTGAAATTTAAGTTTTTAAGTGAAGACCAAAAATTAGAATTGTTGAAGCTTATTTTGGTTAGATAGTATGGGTCAAGCAAGTATTTATAAGGGTTGTGATTAACCTACTAGTCGTGCAAAAGAAGAAACTTGTTAAGCAAACTTGTAACGAATTGAATTGGTCTTGACCCAATTGTGTGAGACTTTTTTTTATTGTTTTGTATATTATGGTATCTTTTAATTTCCATCGAAGTAGTTAGGTAGGCCCATGTTAGAGAGAATATATAAGTTTAATATGATGAGAATTAATTTAGTTGTTAATTCAATAAAACACAATATGCCAAAATTAATAAAAGTGCTTAGAGAAAAGCAAACTTACTAATAGGTCAATTCTTGGATTTACTTGTTACGAAGCCTCATCCGGTTTGATGATTTGGCTTGTTTTGCGGCAAAGGTCCCTAAAAGGTTGTCAAAATTAAGATCTTTTGGTATCGTTTTCATTTTTGTACAATCGAGAATTCTAGATCTTGAGATTTTACAAAATTGTTATATATTTTTTATATTTGTTGTAAGTTGTAGATAAAACGATTTAGCGACATTTTTAAAGTTTTAATATGATAACTGTGACTTAATACAACTCATAGAGACCTGAATGGGAAATTTAAGTTGAAGGATGCTCACTACTAAAAGACAATTGAGCGAAAAAGACGGTCTCTAACATTAGCAATCAGATTAGCGACTAAGACCATGGTGGCATAACCATCTAGTAAGTGGTCTCTAATACCCATGTAGATTTGAGATATGAATCCTTAAATAGATTCATGTAGAGGTGATCATTACCTGATTAGTAAGATTTTATAAGGGTGTTAACTACCATTTTAGTGAGATGTTGCAGAGGTGATTGCTATCATATTAGTGGGACATAGGGGTGATCACCACTATTAGATTGTGATATGGCCTTACAGCATACATCAACATTAATGAAATGGCCTTACCGACCCTCCCAGCGGCATCACAAAATGGACCAAAGTACAGGGGATTTGCACCGCACAAGTAAACACTCTCTCTCTCTTTAATATATTTAAAAATTACCAAAAATTGGGTGCAAATTGGATGATGAAATATAATCATAACATAAGGTGAAAGACGAAGAATGATAGTTATGTGACTCTTAGGTGTTTAAAAGATATTGAACAATAAAAGATGATTATAACGCATGGTTTTGGTGAGTTAATAAAAAAGGTGATCGCTCCACTTAGAATTTTGTTCAAGGAGTGATCATTATCTTAAAATTAAGATGTTGAAGGGTCGAATTCAATAGGCCAGATACAGGGTGGGTCATAAATAGGACTTTCACTTTATAGCCCTAACAGAGAATAATTAACGTAAACAAACAAAAATAAACAAAAACTTAAAGTAAAAGAAAAAAATATTTAAATAAAATGTATATTATGAAGATTATAGGGTTGCAAAAACGATATCAAGTCTCTAATTTCGTTGTGCTTTAAACTTCTAATTTCTAAGCTTAGCTCGTTAAGGTAAACTGAGTGATTCCCACAAGCTCACCTACCCGTCTGATACCAAAGTAAAGGGGATGGTATTCCCACCATGAGCGTGCAAAAATATTTGAATCTGAAACTTAATCCGAAATATCCTAAAAATTCGAATTTGAATCCAAAAATTTTGGATAGGTATTTTTGAAAATTTTCAGATATTCATTCCGAAAATTTGAAAATTTGAAAATTTGAAAATTTGAAAATTTTGGATTCAGATTCGGATACGGATAGTGTTTTCAAATTTTTTTTGAATATTTCGATATCCAAAATTTGCGAGATATTTTTATAAAGCTATTAAAATAATAAATATTAAATTAAAATAATAAATATTAATTATAAATTGGGATATTTTTATAAACAATTTATATCTGAAAGTTTTTTTATAAAATATATTAAATTTTTATAAAAATTATTAAATAATACATATTTTTTTACAAGTCCGATATATGTTTGGATATACAAATCCGAATCCAAATTTTCGAATTTCGGATTCGAATATTGAAATTCAATATCCTAAATTTTTGAATATTCGAAAATTTAACTTTGAACACCCTAGTTTCCACTTCTCAGCCCCTCCAACACCGCCACTTCTACCGCCCTTCACAAACCATCCCTCACATCAGCGTACAAAACCCGTGATTCGTCATCTTTTTTTGATACCTTTGGGGGTGGGCTGGTTTGTTTCTACAGGTGCCTAGGCAGTGCCCCTAGTCCCCTACTCCGGATACCCTTAGTTGATAGTTAATCGAGACTTAGACTTGATTTATGTTTATAACACACTAGTTATTAGTTATTATTTTGATAGTTCATAGTTAAATAGTTCATTTCATGTTAAATCGAAACCGAAAATATAAATCAAGTCTGAATCAAAACATAAAATTAAACTAGATTCCTTAGTTGAAATAAAAAAACCCCTAGATATTTACTTCGTTTTGATTCCCTCAAAAAAAAAAAAAAAAAAAAAAAAAGTTTAGCTGTTCCTAAGAAAATACCATTAATAAAATGCTAAAAATAATTCAAAGCTTTCAAACTTAATAATAAACTCTAGAAAGAACATCTAAACAAGATCTAAAACATATATAGTCTAGACAAACTATAATTATTATACACTCAAAAATCTGGTATATCTTCAAAGAATCCATCCAACCTATATCCATGCACAAGTAAGTTATCAAGATTCGGAATAGGTCCCGGAATATCAATCATTGACAATGGCAGTAGAGAATCAACTTTATAATCACTTAAACGATTATCAAAAGACACCACATGATCATTTACTACTTTCTCTTCGATCTTGAAACCTGCATTCTTACTCGATGAACAAAGATTCAAATCGTTAGGTGATAAAAGATTGCAAAAAACAACTTCTTTGGCTACCAACTTTCTAGTCCTTTTGGTCCTTGGTTTTCTAGTCATTGTAGCAAGTATTGATAAAAAGTTTCCAACAATATCCTCATTGATTGGCCTTTTACGTGGCCTCCCACGACGTCGTTTAACCTCCTTCATTGTGTCCTTCGTTGTGCCCTTCATTGTATCCTTCATCGTATCCTTCATTGTATCCTTCATCGTATATTTGTGATCGATGTGCTATGTGATTTGTATAAGATGTAAGAGGGTTTTATATACGGTAGTCGGTACTCAATCGGCATCTCAAAGATAAGATTTCGTTTTGGTTATGGAAAGTAACCGATTTTAAATTATTTTACGAGATAACTACTTGGGTGAAAAGCAATTACAGACAATATAATATTTTTAATTTGTTAATATGTAATCTCAAAAATTTAGGATGTTGTTACATTATTTTATCTTATTTGTTTGTTAGTAGTAACTCTCTCTTTGATCCAATATTTTGTTAATTATACTTGCTATATATTATTAGGAAGGTGGGTGTTCTTTTTAAGTTTCTATTTTTTATTTTTTCTTTATAGTTTAAATAAATTATCAAACAAATGGTACGTAAGATTGGTGGTTAGGCTCTATGGTTGGGCTCAAACAACCAAAGCTTCTTCTCAGGTTCTAAACTTAGAGCATTAATTTTTTGATTTGTTTTCATTTATAGGTGATTTGCAGTTTTCTATCTTGTAGCTTTTATTAGTTGTAATTTATGGCACATTAGTATCTAAGAAAGTTCAAATAATTAAATTGATATAACACAATTTCATCTTATTTTTTTTAAATTAAATTATGAGTAAATTACACGAATGATTCATTAGGTTTACTTAAATTTCATTTTTCGTTACTAGAAATAAAAAATTACAAGTTTAACTCAAATATTTGGACAAATGTAACACATTTAGTTCCGAGGTCAAACGTTGATTAGTTTTTCAGTTAATGTTTTCTAAAATCAAACTCATACCCCTTTGTATAAAATAACAAATCAAGACAAAAGAAAAAAAAGGAATGTATAAATGGCAAAGGCCACTAAACTTTTTTTTAGTATAAATATAATGTAATTATTCAAAAACCATAAAAAATCAAGTCGGACCTATAATTCGTAGTCAGCACATTAAATTTAGGGAAAAACGTGCGCATTGCCATTTGTGGTATCAACTAAGCTAGACTCACCATCAAATTTCAATCAAGGATTCGTCATAATATGCTACATTATCAATAATTTGTAGTCAACAAATTGAGTTAATGTCAAGCGAGTTATTTTGACGAATTTAGTGCAAACTATAACTTTAACTGTTTCTCAAACATTATCTGATAGAGTGTAATGCGAGTACCCCATCGGGTACCTTTGTTGAACGGCTACACCATGGCTGCTACTAGGGTACACAAATTGGGTATTTTGAGAGGGTAGTAATATCCAATGAAAGTTTGGTGATATAGTTGTTCAACGGTTCTCGTCCAACGGTCGTATTTAGTTTTTTTTTTTTTTATTTTAATCAATACCTAATTTAACATTTATTTAACACTTATTTATACCACTACACTTTAACACAATTTCTTCATCAAAATTCAAAGAATTTTATCCTAACAATTTAAAGAATTATATGTGTTGAGCCCAAGAGATAAAATGTTAGTGGAAACAAAAAAAAAACTTTAAATCACAAGGAACCGGTTCGAGCTCAAGAGGAGGTGGTTCAAGGTCGAGAGAAGGTGGGTCTAGCTCGAGCCAACAACCTCAACGATATCGCCAATGTGAACTCAATGATATAATCTAGCAACTCCTTCGCAACAAGGCTGTTATCTGGTGATGCCGACTTAAGTTGCACCCGGGTAATACACATACCCTATACAAGATCAATAAATCTTTGATTCTAATTTTTTATTTAAATGATGTAATATCTAAATTTTCATATTTTTGTTTTTTTATTTGTATTATATATTGTTTTTTATTTTAATGAAATTTTAGTTTATTTTATATAAAATGTTTAAGGGTACTTTGAATGAAAGATGTCATTAAATTTAATGTTTTAGATGGGTTGTCATTATATCATTATTTAATTTCTAAAGGTACTTGTGGGACTATTATGGGTGCCCCTTTCGCCCTTTTGTCTTTTATATATATATATATATTAAACTTTAAACTCTTACTTCTTAGTTAAATGAGGTGTAACTTATCATCAAAATTTTCCCATAAAGACTCTAAAACATCAAGTATTATACACATTTTATATGCCTGACAATTTTAAATATACTTTTTACTTATAATAGCCTAACAAATTTTATATTCTATTGTTCGTGACGAGTTTAACTGACTTTAACTTTACTTTTGACCATCAGATCTTGATGAAGCAATATCCTAGCCGTGGAAAGTCAATGGTTGCAGGTTTTCAGAAGCGGTTCATCACGGTTGCAACTTCTCATTTTGTCGGATCGAGCTTGCCCTCATATTCTTTACCTCCTCCAAACCACTTTATTTGTTGTGCTAATAGTTATTGCCTTGAATAATGATGATCAGAGTTCTAAAACACTAGACCTGAATCAATTGACGAAAACATAACGGATCTAAATATATAAGTCGGCTCAAATATAATCAATGTTAAAGTTTGTTAATTGTTATCTACACACATCCATACTATGTTGTTTTTATGACACTAACCCTGTTGAAGTGTTTCTTCATGAAGGGCTCCACACTTGCACAAATTTAAACACAAAAAATTTGAAGTAGCGAACCCAATAATAATAATATTATTATTAATATTCTTCAAAATCAAAACCTCCGCCACCTGCAAAAACCCTCACGAATCTTTCTTCACTCTCACAGCAATGGAAATCACTTACCCCGTCACATCGCCTCTAAAATCCACCAACGCCGCCGATCGGACCTACAGCACCACCGTCCTCCGCCGCCGTCCCTATTTCACCCACCGCCGGAGAAATGCTTCCGTTTCATGTTCAGCTTCCTCGATCCTCAATGTGGAAGAAAGAACGGGTCAAATCCCGAGTCGGATCGGGTCGTTGGGTCAGGTGTCCGGAGTGTTGGGTTGCCAGTGGGGTGATGAAGGCAAAGGCAAGCTTGTTGATATCTTAGCTAAGCATTACGACGTCGTTGCTCGTTGTCAGGTGATTTTGTGTGATCGATTGCTAATTAGATGTATAATTTGAGTAATTTAAGTTCATATACTGATTCGATGCACGTTATTGGGGATGATTATTGGTTTAACAACCGTCTATTAACTGAATATTGTATGATTTAACGATTGCGTATTATTTGTATGGTTTTGGTATTATTATGAATTCATATTCCGATTCAGAGGACGTAATTGGGGATGATTATTGGTTTAACAACGATCTATCAACTGAATTCGTAAGACTTAACGAGTTGAATTTACATTGATGGAATTCCTTAGGTTTTGATTGTACAGTTTGGACAAATTGCTAACAAATTCTATCTGATTACAAGGGTGGAGCTAATGCTGGACACACTATTTACAATTCTGAAGGTAAGAAGTTTGCTCTTCATCTTGTTCCTTCAGGGATTCTTAATGAGGACACCATGTGTGTTATTGGGAATGGAGTTGTGGTGCATCTTCCTGGACTTTTTGAAGAAATTAATGGGCTTGAATCAAATGGTGTTTCCTGTAAGGAGAGGATTTTAGTTTCAGATCGCGCGCATTTACTATTTGATTATCATCAAGAGATAGATGGGCTTAGAGAAGTTGAGCTAGCTAAGTCGTTCATTGGGACTACCAAGAGAGGGATTGGGCCGTGTTACTCGAGTAAAGTAATTAGAAATGGTATAAGAGTAGGTGACTTGAGGCATATGGATACCTTCGCGGATAAACTTGATGTTTTGTTATCAGATGCAGCTTCAAGATTCGAGGGTTTTAACTATAACCGTGGCATGCTCAAGAAAGAAGTGGAGGTGTACAAAAGATTTGCAGAGAGATTAGAACCATTTATTTGTGATACAGTGCATTATGTGAATGAATCTATATCACAGAGAAAGAAGATTCTGGTGGAAGGTGGTCAGGCGACTATGCTGGATATTGATTTTGGGACGTACCCTTTTGTAACGTCGTCGAGCCCATCAGCTGGTGGAATCTGCACTGGTCTTGGCATTGCGCCCAGAGTTATTGGTGATTTGATTGGAGTGGTAAGTATGATCTATTCTTCATTTGTTCTTGATTGATCCTGATGCTGTTTTTATAGTCTTTAATGGCTTTCATTGTTTAGGTTAAGGCCTACACTACTAGAGTTGGATCTGGACCTTTTCCTACTGAATTATTGGGCGACACTGGGGATCTTCTCCGGGTTGCTGGGCAGGAGTTTGGTACAACCACAGGTCGCCCACGTCGTTGTGGCTGGCTTGATATTGTTGCTCTGAAATATGTTTGTCAGATTAATGGTTTTTCTGGTCTAAATCTGACTAAACTTGATGTTCTGTCGGATCTTGCTGAGATTAAGCTGGGTGTTTCTTACAAACATTCTGATGGCACACCCATGAATTCATTTCCTGCTGATTTATGTGATCTTGAGCAGTCACTGGTAAGTGACTAAGTTCTACTTTCTTTCGTATTCTATCTTCTAAATTTTGTTCAGAATTAATGTGTTGGGTTTAAGGGAAGGATAATTGAAGTTTTCGTTTGTGTTTAGTGATTAGATGAAAGATGCTTAAGTGCATGTTTGTCTAACGTGTTCAGCTTTAAGCTAACTGGACCACTTTGTAGGTTGGGTTGAAACTTGAAATGAACCAGTCAAGTTGACCCACATGCGCTTTTCATATTGTTTTCCTATTAATGATTACGAAAGCAATTTTATTAAAATAATATCTAAATGCTAATGATTTAAGAGGTTCTATAAAAAAAATAGACTTTGTGCTGCTCCCAGCATGTTTGACCCATTCCACCTTTAGCTAAGTTGTTATAAGTAAACAATTGAATTTTCACCTCCCGTTTACACTTTACACCATATGTAACTTCTTAAACCAGGAAAATGGACACCTTATTTCCCACAATAAGAAAAATAAAATGGAAACTTTCACATACCGCTATTTGATGTTTTGCAACCAAATAGCGATTTTATTTATTTTTATTTTTGTAAATAGAGTATATTAGCTATTTTGGTGGTGTGGAAGTTTATGAATTGACTAGTACTAGAGTATTTGAACTATTTTGGTATGTGAATGTGTATTTATTGAATGTAAAACATTTCTTAAAATTTTCTACTACCTTATCGCTAAACATGAAATAGCGGGCGGCCGGGCGCTATTTACGTTTATTCGTTACGTAGCGTATAGGTGGCTTGTTGTTATTTATCGCCATTCACTATTGATAACTATGCCAGTCCACAAGGTTTACATGAATTTGAAACTTACCAAAAAATATATAATGATGTTTAACTGGTAATCAACCACTTCTTTTAGCATGCTGTACGGTCGATTCTTGCAATCTTTATACGAAGGAGGAATATTCATCTCTTTTCGTCCATTCAAATGAATTTCATTATGAGATTTTGATGTATTTTGTTTTAGGTGGAATATGAAACAATGCCAGGGTGGCAGGCTGATATTTCATCAGTAACAAACTACCTCGATCTACCAAAGCCTGCACGGGAGTATGTGGAAAGAATAGAACAACTTGTTGGGGTACCAGTTCATTACATCGGTGTTGGACCCGGCCGTAATGCTCTTATTTACAAATAAATTTGGAGCAATTAAAAGAAGACAGATCTTCTATCTCAACTAATTAGTTAGCTTAGAATTTCCATTGCTGTTTTATTTCTAACCTTTGATTTGGGGATAAAGGTTATCTGACATCATGCACTGATGATGCATAAATTTTGTAATAAGGCATTTTTAGTTAGTTAGGTGTGATGTTTTAGTACTGGTTAATGAGTTGTGGATTTTACATTGCTATTTGTTCCCCAACATTCTTTGCTATTGGGGGTGGTTGAATCATATAACATTGTTGACAAGAGATAACTGACCATATTAATTTATGATATATGTGTTAATTATCATCTTTGAAGAATTGATTTGAGAGCTTTTGTTAGCTAAATGGATTTTTTGGTCACTCGCATCATATATATGGATCAAAATGAATCACTAGTATGAAACTAGCTAACTTAAATAGATCCAAATGGTCTCGCACCACACAATGCCCTATGGCAGCGCCTATAGATTGCCGCTGAAACTACCTTCTCCTAACCCATACCAATGCCTTTGCCTGTAGTTGCTACTAGTTGCAATAAAAGCATAGTGCATGAACCTACTCTGATAAATATACACATATGTAATTTCTTTCTAACATGATCTTGATGAGAACGTGTTTTAACCCTAACCAAACTGGTAGTCTAATATTTCTTAAAATGGTGTGTTTTAAGCTGATCTTCATTTTGATACGAGGCTCAATTTATCACTAATGATTCTGTAACATGATGCTAAATTTATGTCATAGAATATTGCTATCACTGATTACTATTTTCTTTCTTCGAGCAGGCGGAAGCGCTAAGCCGAGCTACTAGTGGAGGGGCCAAGGATACCTACTATATCGATATTCCCTGGTATTCTAAATGGTTTGGATTTAGAAAAAATGTCAAATTGAAATGAGCAGAGCATGTCCCTAGACGACTGGAGACCATTTTACTTAGTTGAGTGTGACCATCCAAAACACACCCAACATCTTGCAAACATAAGAAAACTATAATGATCTAAGTCTCCAAACAATCTAGGTCTTTGTAGCCCACGAGCCACTTAACCTGTCCCAGCTTGTAGAATTGCAAGAACCATGATAACAGATTCTTAATAATATATATATATATATATATATATATAAACACTTACAATATAAACAAAAACACTTTTTATACATAGGGGCTTCATTTGCACATGTTTCTCCACTTATCTTTCAAGTCTATAGCAGTACGCCCTTTGTGGAACACACAGTGCCCAAAGTCTAAAATCTCTTTCCATGGAATTTTTGTGTTATTAGCACTTGAATATCTTTCAACACCTTCCTGACAAGATTCAAACTGTTGACTTGAATTACATCTCTAACATTTAAATAAACATATGTTTATGAAATTACAACTTCTTGTTAGAAAATTAGAAAATGAATGATACAAGCTTATAAACTTACCTTTAGTGTTTCTTCCTCTGATTTTGTCCATGGGAGCTTTTTTCGCCTTAACAATGGAACCGGTGGAGGGGGGCTACAAATTCAAATTAAGAGGTTATTCCATGGCATTACCAAATCCCAAAAGAGTAATTTACAATTAATCCAAAGAGAAAAATTTACTGTTTTGCTTTTCTCTTGCGAAGTCTTGTAGTCAAACTAGACTCGGTTGACCTTTGACTTTCTTTTTCCTTGAATTAATCTCAATCTCAACCGATCGTAACACCGTTCATTCACGTGTTCTATTCTTATTTTTCAACCTATTGCCGGCGATCTATAGCCGTGGCAATACCGATCACCAACTAGTCGTTTCATTCAGGCAACATTGTCCTTCCTTTCAAGTTATCGCAAAGACTTCGTCACCACCGATCAACTCTACCGGTAAGGTGCCCGCTGAATTATTCTTCGTTAGCGTATACGTTTAGATCTTTCTGACCGTTGATTGTGGCTTGTATGGTTGTTAAATAATTCCGGCGATTGTTACTTCCCCGACATTCACACGGGCAGAGAATGATCGAACCATTAGAGCAACGATTCAACCCGTCGAGTCTTCATATTAATCGCTTTCATTGCTCAAGTCCACGTAATGTCACCGTCCCTTTGTTTCGTTCTCTTTAAACTCTTTGTAATCCTCAAAATCGGTTACGATGGAACAAGATTAATACTCTCTTACTCTGGAACTTAAATGAGTGAACTATCTCAAAGGCATTATCAATAACTAAACGAAGAGTAACATGATTATAAATATGTAGGAAATTTTAAAACTAAACCATCGTAATTCGTTATTATAATTTCTCAAATTGATAGATCTATATTAAACACTAAAATAGGTTATATATTGGATTCTTTTGGTACTCAGATTCGTTGTAAACCCACAAAAAGGAGGTACATGGTAAGTGAAAACAAAAGACATCCAGAGTATATTTAAATATATAGATGGAATAACTTCCAATGAAATCTTTGTTTAAATATATATTCAATAAGTTGACTGCAAGCAATCTGGAATTTTTTTTTATAATAAATTGATGACTTCATAATATGTTGTTAGGCAAATAAATAAATACAGTATAAGTATTTAAGTAATTAAAGAAAACAAGTAAATAAACTTAGAGACAATATAGTTTTTAATTAAAGATTATGTACTAAGACGTTAAATTCGTTTTAATAGCAACGTACACATATAATTTGTAAATAAACTAAACTGGAAGAAATCCTTATATAGGTTTAAGCAATAGCTCGGGAACGATTTGAATTTGGAATAGTTATTGTAGTCATTGCCTAAGGTACGGATTCCGACCCTTCCTCTCTCGTAGCATGAATACCTCTCGTTTGTGATCTCTTTCTTTGAATTTGTGACTTGACATGTGATTATTAAAATCTATAGTATTGTTACAGCTACCGAACCGTATAGTCGACATCGTTTGCATGCGTAGAATTAAATTACTTTGCACTCATTGTCGCATGCTCCCTATATTATTGATTATTAGTTATGGTTAGTGATATTTCTCAAGGGTTATGAGTCTTAGTGTAACTTATTATGTTATGTTGACTTGATTGTATTGAATTATTGACCTCCGTACCCGAGCACATCCACCTATGGGGACATAGGGCGTCAATGGCACAAGTGGTGTGCTCTATTTGTGGCAGAGCAATTAGACCACAGCGTCTCTACATTATTATTACGTGCTAAGTTGTTGCACATATTGATTAGTGTTAAAGGATGTGTATTGATCGATCCTAGGATATCATGTTATTGTTTATTGGTGAGATGGTCAGTTGTGTGTGCCCATATTCCTATCTCACATATTGGTGCATTAGAACTGCAGCTAATGTATAAATTGTTAAGTGTTTACTGCCATTGACTCATATGGGTATTCTTTTTAGATGATCATTATTATTTGATCTTCAACTTGATCATCGTATTGTTATCGTTATTGATCGTTGTATTGCTATTGTTTATTTTCGTTACTGAGAATTCTTTGAATCAATAAGACTTAATAGTATTTTAATTTTAAGACTTTATTTAATGTATTTGGGACTTATGTAAGGATTTGTATGTTTATTAGTACTTAAATTCTATCATTCATGAAACTCTGATTACCGTTTGTGTGACATGTCAACCCTACTCGAGTTGGGGTGTCACAATGCATTATGAAAAATTGAGTGAGTGCGTCGAAAACGGACTATAGGTCCAACAGTCAACATTAGTAGATAAGCATTTCTGAAAGCCATCCACAATTCTGGACATCATAACATGTCCATAGGTATCCAAATGATTCGAGGATGATAAGAAAATATCAAAAACTGGAGTACAACATTTGTCCTCACTCCTCAAGTTACCTCAAGTGCTCAACAACATGATATCTAGACAATTCAAGGAGAGCTAGGCTATCATCATTTTACTAAATTCATGTCATTTTTAGGACCGTTCCTAGAAAACAATATATTAGTACCATAGTTGTCAATAGCGAATAGAGGTAAATAGCGACAAGTCACCTATATGCTACGTAGCGAATAGCGGTAAATAGTGCCCGCTGTTTTGTGCTTAGCAATAAGATAGTAGAAAATTTAAGAAATATTTTGCATTCAATAAACTAAAATGTATAGTGATAAAGTAGTAGAAAATATAAGCAAACACAACCAAAATAGCTAAAATATTCTATTTGGGTCAATTTTATATTTATAAAAAATTAAAAAAAATTAAAAAGAAAAAGAAAAAAAAACACTACAGGTCGCTATTTGGTTGCAAAACATAAATAGCGGGAACATAGTTATACGTTATGTAGCACGCTATAGCGGTCTTTATAGCCGCTATTGACAACAGTGATTAGTACCATCAGATAAAGAGAAAGAGGAGTCAAGGAAGAATTACAAAAGGGTGTGAGTCAGGAAATTTTAGATATATGTTGTTTCAACTCTGTATAGTGATACAGTTTCAAGTAATGACTAATGAGAGCTGTTCTGAGGTTATGTCACTAGGCAACAAGGGTGGCTCAACGTTTTTAAGGGCCTAAAACAAGCTTAAGAAATGAAGCCTTTTTTGAGTTTTATATGCAATAATGAACTAAATATTATAAGGTGTACTGGTTTCTATTAATGAACCAAATTTATGTGGAGACGACTCTTACTTACCCGCATTAGTTATTGGTACTTAAGTCCTTTAAATTAATTTGTTTTTGATCCAACCACGACAAATCTATCAAAATGACGCCGTTGCCGAGGAATACATGCGCAAAGTGTTAAGCTTTAGGTTACTTTAGTTTAATTTAGTTTTTACTTTTATACGTCCAGTACTACTTTCGGTTTTTCATTGTGCGCAGAAGAAGGTTACGCATACAAGATTTTCTGGAAAACAATCAGCTTTGAGATTTGATCCGGAAGTGGAAAAAGCAGCAAGGCAAAACCAAGCAAATCAAAGAGCAAAAACAGTTATTACCCTATGTGAAAGGGGTAAGATTCATTCAGAAGAAGAAACATCTTCTGCTAGAGCCCATCGTATTTTGCAAAGATCGTTTAAAACACAAGAAAGCCATCAATCAAGAACAATGGAAAATCTTAATCCTGGAAACAACCAAGGCGATCAACCACCTCCACAATTTCAAAATTTTCAACCATTTAATCCCGAGCCTATCTAACCAGTTGATATAAACCAACCTAACCGTAATTAACCACAACAGGATAATCCGGTCGGTCGGGTTAATCTTTCTGTGGATAATGAAAAGTCTTACCATGATAAATATCAAAGTGAGAGGGTAGATGATTGGGATGGGAGATTGAATGAAAAGAATGGATTTTATGTTGAAAAGGGATATGGATTTTATTCATTTAAAAAAGAAATAATTTTAATGTCAGGAACCAAACATGTAATGATTTGACAAATATTTGGATTATTTTTTCAATTTTTAAAGTTTGGGGACCAAACATGTAATTTAAAAGGTTTAGGTTTTATAAGAATTTTCCACGTGTCCCTTCAAAAAATAAATTATTTAGATGAATTTTTTTTAAAAATGGGTGTAATTTTAAAAATGTGTTAACATGAAGGGTATTTCTCGGATTATCTAGAAATCAAGGGTACCCGCCACCCATGGTGGAGGGTTCTGCCACCGAATTCAGCCATCCCAGAACTCGCCGACGGGGATGGCGGGTTCTGGGTTCGAGACAACCACAACCACACAATCTACCAACTTATTTTCTTTATAAACACCGATTTTTCCTTTCGATTTCAACCGCGCAACTCACCTACTCAACTCTATTTTATTCTTTATAAACACCCCGTTCAACCCATATTAACATACATTTTTTTACATATCTTCATTATACCAAAAAAATTTCTTACAAAATGAGTTGGCGAATTACATCAGATCCTATTAACAATGAGTTATTATTTTTGGGTGGTGAGCATAGAGCAGCTCACTATTTTCAAAATCCACCGAGTGATGCTGGTATATTTAGAGCTAGAAGGGGTGATAAAAATTTTTGGAAACACATTGCTGAAAAACCTATCTCGCATAATGTCATGCGCCACATAAGGTTGGCTGGTTTCGGAGGTATTATCAATTGTGGATATCGTACGCTTGACTGTGGTCTTATTACTGCTTTGGTGGAGAGATGGCGGCCGGAGACACACACTTTTCACTTACCTATTGGAGAATGCACGGTCACCCTTCAAGATGTCCAGGTATTATGGGGTTTACAAGTTGATGGTGATGTTATTTCTGGCACTGATGAGTTGATGAGCAAAACTGAAATATTAATGAGGTTTGAACATTTAACTGGTTATTCTCTTAATTCACGTACTGTGGAAGGTAACAAAATTAATCTTGCTGCAATTCTAAATGAAATAAGGAAAGACTTTCCTGACGATGCCAACGAAGAACAATGTGTACAACTTGCTAGATTAATTATATTTTACATAATTGGGGCAACTTTATTCCCGGATACGTCTTCCAACATGTTGCATGTTAATTTTTTATCCCACATTGAAAATTTAAGTGTTTGTGGGCAACTAAGCTGGGGTAGTGCAGTTTTAGCGTGGTTGTATAGGCAACTTTGCAGAGCAACAAAAATAACAGTAACTGATGTTGGGGGTCCGTTATTCTTGCTACAACTATGGGCGTGGGAAAGATTTCCTACCATGGCTCCAATTAATAACCGCGTTATTGATTTTACAAAACCCTACGGTGCAAGATATGTTAAAACAAAGTACAAATTTTTGGTACCTGTATTATTTCTATGTTTAATAAAAAAAATTTACCGATTAAGCGTTGGTTTATTTGAATATTTTTGAAAGATGGCAAGGCGGCAAATTTAGCTATGTTAACACCACTCCGCATTGCCTGAGCGCGTACCGATCCACATTACATTCGTTAAATGACAGGATGGTATTAACTTTTTAATCATATATTTTTAAAAAAATAGTTATTACAAGGTGTTATAAATTTAATTATATGTTATTTATTTTAGTTTAACTGGAGGCCTTATGATCATATTATCCAATATCTACCTGAAATTTGTACAAATGGTCATACGTGCTGGAGGAGTGACACATATCTCATCTGTTGGGAATACGTTGAGCCCCACTGTGCTAGCAGGGTTTTACGACAATTTGGAATGGCTCAACCGATCCCAACAAGTGTACTACTAACACGGGAGGAACATTTTCGACTCCATTCCATTGCTCGTAGAGGTGGAAGAAACAGTGATTGGAAAGAAATGCATAATTTTTATGTTCATGCATGGGAGTCGAGACATGATACTCTTGTGAATGGTAGTTACACAGATATGACAGTTGCGTCCGAATCATATATGAGGTGGTATATGGATCGTACCGTTACATATGTAACCAACCCAAGCCATCAAGACATAAACCCGCATGGGTTTCAAAACGAAGGGCAAAGAATGACAATGCTGGTATTATTATATATTATTATTATTTATTATTATTATTATTTATTATTATTATTATTATTATTATTATTATTATTATTATTATTATTATTATTATTATTATTATTATTATTATTATTATTATTATTTATTATTATTATTTTGTATTATTAAGATAGTTTAATTGTAGATGGAAGGGATGAGCAAATTTTATCAAAGGTCAAGAGATGAAATGGGTACGAACATGGCTAGTCGTTATATGGAGTTTGCACATGTTGATCACGGAGGCTATCTACCTACACATATGATGCAAAATCCAGTTGAGACTCAACTTCCACCTGTCCCGCAACGTTTACGTAGAAGGGGTCGGGGATGAGGGAGGGTTGGTGGTCAGGCTGTTGAAGAAAATAAAAAACAGCAGGATATGGGAGGGCAAGACTTTCACGGAGGGAATCAGTCTGAACATCAAATTTAAGCTCCCCATACCAACAATTTAGCAACATGGGTAACCCAAATTTTTATTATGGTGGAACATTAAACACCCCATTTGAAATCGGTACCCAAAATTATGAGGAGGGAGATACATCAAATACTTACGCGTCCCCTCAAACAAATTTTTTTAACCAGTTTCAACAGTCTCAGTCTGATACATATATCCCTCAGTTTCAACAGACGTTTCCAGATGCTTCGCGGTTTTTAAATGCATCACCGTGTCTGTTTGACTTAAATGAGTTAATTGATGAAGATTCTGATGCTCCTATTCCTACCCAACCTCGTCAAATGCAATATAAATGAATGAAAAGAAGATATATGTAATGTTTTGATATTTTTTTATCTATTGTTTATTTTTGTAATCATATTTTGATTTATAAACAACCAACAAATAAAAACACATAAGCATGATTTTATTAATACTGAAACACAAATACAAACTTATTTCCAATGACAATCTTCATTTGAGTATTCTGAATCTGATGAGTGCTCCCCTGGATATGGATTAAAGTTGTGTGTTATTTCTTCTTGTTTTTCGGGACTGTTATAAACATAAGCACTTTTCAATACTTCTGGGTCTTCATTTTTCTCCGGGTTCATCTGCGATATCAACTCTGGGTTCATCTCCGATTCTTTATCTGGTTGAGGACGGTCACACGATGACTATAAAATTAAAAATAGATAGAATATTCAAACATTTTGGTAAATAACCAAAAGATCAAAAATCAAAGTTTATAATATAATCTTACACATATTAACATTTCGGTCTTGAAAAAATAACGATACTCTGTTTTACCACCGTAACGGAAGCAGTTCTCACCGGAACGAAAACTTATTAAAGAGTTTTTAGTATTGGATGAAGAAGATGAAGATGAATCCATGATATTAGATGAAGAGTTTTGATGTGTGTTATGAAAATGAGGAGAAGAGTGAAGAGAAATGAGTTAGGGGATGTGATATATATAGGAGGATTTGAGGTGATACAACTTACCAGGGGTTCTACTAACAAATCAGAAATTTACAACTTTATTAACTTCAATAAAAAATACACACAATAATAGTTCTTAAAAAACATAAAGCAGAAAATCATGGATGCGAGTTTGGACACGTATTCATATTGTGACCCGTCTGTCTACATATGGAACATCTACGTATAACATGCTCATCTGGATGACAACGAACATCCATTTCGTTATGTATCCTACGAGTGCGTCGCCTACCTCGTTTCGTGGTAATCTTTGATGGATCTCCTCTAATCCTCCAACCTGGATCCATCCAATAACCTGGGTGACGAAGCGGGTAAAAATTCCCATTATATTGTTCCTGATAAACTGCAGTAGGGTATACCTGGTGCACAGTAGTAAGAGGAGATAAACCTCTATGTCGACATACGGCGATTGCATGTGAGCATGGAAATCTTTGTATTTGCCACTTACCACATGTACAGGTTCTTTCTGCGAATTCCACAGTATAATCATTTCCACCCACTTCATTTGTATGTAGCTTTGACATAACCCTGTACCTTGCCTTTCTATAATCAAACTCCGTTATCACATGTTCCTGTGATGTGATATCACGACCATGAAATAAACGCCACATGCGAGGGGGTAACGGTGTGTTGCAAGTTGTTGCAATCTCATTGTGGATTTTGAATTGTTCAACGGTTTTCTCAAACGTGCAATTAATAATAGCCTTTATTGGCAAAAGTCTTACCCCTCGCAACTTGTTGTTAAAACTTTCAGAAATGTTTGTCGTTAAGTTACCCCACAGATGTTGGTTTTTGTCATGTAGAAGCATCCATCTTCTTTCTTTAATGGCTTTTAAATAATTCCACGCTTCCGGATTGACCCTTTCCATTTGACTGACAAAGTAGTCATACTTCCTTTGTTGGGTGGCACTGCCGATTAACCAACAAACTTTTTTCAAACTGGAAACCTTGAATTTATGCATAAAGTTGCTACGAACATGTCGGAGACAAAAACGATGAACTGTGTGGGATTTCAGGTCTTCAAGAGAGTTCATTGCATTGATGATTCCTTTGTGCCTATCGAAGATAACACACAATTTTTTCCCCGTACCCACAAAGTTATGATTAACTCCAATGTGAGACCAAAACTGCTGCAAAAACCAACTCCAACTTTCAGTTGTTTCTTCATCCATAATTGCATATGCTACTGGTACTACGTAGTTTTTTGCATTTTTGGTAACAACAATCAACATTTTAGCACGGTAGGATCCTTTCAAGAAAGTCCCGTCGACACATATAACAGGCTGACAATGCTTGAATGTCTTGATTATCGGACCAAATGCCCAAAAAACGTATTTAAACGTATAGCATTGTGAAGAACTGGCTGCATCATGTAACCATTCCACGATAGTATGGTTCTTTTCTTGTAGTGCGTTGATGTACTTAGGTAATTCTTCAAAATTACTATCCCAAGTACCGTAAATATTATTAATAGCAGCCTTTCGAGCACGCCACGCCTTGTTATATGATACATCAACATTCAGGGTGTCTTTTATATGTGCTTGAATTTGTTTGACGGGAAAAGTAACATCTTGGCGAATAAAGTGGATGATCCGAGTTACAATATTTCTCTATTTCAACCCTCTGTTATTGTTGCCAACGACACTACCAAAGCAACGTGTTCATTCACCCATCTTGAAATTCGCCACATGATATGATGGGTGGGTTTAGTAGCATACACAAACCAACTACATGGATGACCAGTGGGAAGATTACTTTTGTACTTAGGGTTGGTGGTGTAGCATTTTGCTCTATAAGTTATAGCTTTACTTTCAACCACAAAAGGTTCCCTATTACGGGTAACATTCCATAGCTGCACCGCATACTTGAGTTCAGCTTTTGATCTAAAATACATACCAACACGAATTTCTTTTGAATCCTCATTCCATATATCCATATGGTCTTCATCATCAAAATCAGCAGCCTCATAACCTCGTAGTTGTTGCGGATCTTCAGAATAGTTCACATCCCCGTAGGATACTGCTGCATTAGCCACAGAATTATTGTGGTCTACAATTCCGTACACGTCTTCATCGTCAGTTGATTCATCATGCGATGGAACCGATTCAGTATCTTGCGATATATCATCATCCGAGTTATCAAACCCTCCGTTTTCATCGTCATTCACATCAACATTTGATTGCTGAGTTGTAAAATATTCCGGGTTGAAGTTGCATGACGGACCGGCTTGATGATCGTGTAGTGGATCCATACAATTGGATTGTTGGACAGATGGTATTCGCTGAAAAATAACATGAATATTTCCAAGGAAATTTTCAATGTTATCTGCCAAATGATACAATATCTCAAGACTTGCATCGTTAAAAATTTCAGAAGTTTGAGAAAACACACCATACGTGTAAAATAATTTGAATTTCAAATTATAATGCTCTATTTCAACTTCAAGATGACCGTAAATGAAATCAACAAATGATACGTATGACATTCTTTGATGAAGAACAACAGTGGTACTTCGGGTTGAAGCATCGCACATAATATTTTCATTCGTAAAAGAAACATCACCACCCCAATACAACTGTAGAAAATAAGGTCGAGACATACTAAAATTTTTGGTATAATGAAGATATGTAAAAAAAATGTATGTTAATGTGGGTTGAACGGGGTGTTTATAAAGAATAAAATGGAGTTGAGTAGGTGAGTTGCGCGGTTGAAATCGAAAGGAAAAATCGGTGTTTATAAAGAAAATAAGTTGGTAGATTGTGTGGTTGTGGTTGTCTCGAACCCAGAACCCACCATCCCCGTCGGCGAGTTCTGGGATGGCTGAATTCGGTGGCAGAACCCGCCACCATAGGTGGCGGGTACCCTTGATTTCTAAATAATCCGAGAAATACCCTTCATGTTAACACATTTTTAAAATTACACCTATTTTTAAAAATTTAAACTCACAAAATTTAAACTCAAATGTAAACGAAAAATTTGTAAAAGATGAAAATTATTTAAAATCAAAGTTAAAAGTAAAAATTTATAGGAGTTATATTGTAAAACATGTAAAAGTATTGGATTTAAAAATAAAATTTTCAAAGAAAGAAAAAAAAAGTATGTACAAGTTTTAATGTTTATGGTATTATTGATCCAACTCTTGATAACTAGTAATATTTAAATAAATAAATGATTTTATATAACTTTTTGAAGTTTCAGTATTAACATTGACTTTTATTTTTTAATTATTAACTAGATGAATTCCTTATGGCGCGCTACGCGAAATGTTGACGGAAAAGGTTTTTTTGTTGTCCAACATGCACATATATTGTTGATGTGACACGCAAGGCATCACACCCGGCAAGCAAACAACAAGGCACACAAAACCAGTCTTTGCAACAATATAAATTCATCCGTCCAAAAAAAAAACAATATAAATTCATATACCACACACATGTCAAGTTGTCAACACACCTGGTAATAAGACAACAATTAATGCACACATAACAAACATTAGCAACAACATGCGAAACAAAAGGTAGGTAATTTCACTACGTATTTGATTACCACCCGAATTGTTGAAGGTCATATGACCTATAAAAAATGTCTCAAAAGAAACCATCTGTTTTGGAAAACAAAAGCTAATCTAAAAAATAAACGATTTTAGAAAAGAAAGAAAAGGAACCAAAAAATAATACATGTATTACCTATACCGAAAATAATACATCTATAATCGGCAAAACGAAAATATTCGAATCTTTAACAGAAATAGAACGACTTGTACTCGGCTTGTACTGTGATATCACCTCAAGTCTAACCGGGTGAAGATACACATATCAAAAGCATTCTATTAGTTTATGAAATTAAAACTACATCCGGTCAAAAGAACATAAAATGCATAAGCATACTATGTTGTTCAAGTTGAAAAGTTCTTTGTACAGAACGTGGTTGTCCGGCTAAAGAGGAGAAATGTTACACCAACTCAACGCCGCCCACTGCCACTTTTAATAAACATTAATCGAACATAGCAAAAACATGGTATAAACTGGTCTCGTAAATCATGACGAAAAAGGTTACCTTGGTTTTCTACTTGCCTGCAACACGACCTTCAAGTAACGACAACCACCTCAAACTACAGATTAACCTAAAAAGTCATTAAGTGTTTTTAAACAAATTTTCTGTCTTGAATGCGTATCGGTGTATGTTCTTTGACATCATAAACCTTCCTTTTATATAAACCATAACATACAATAAAAGGATGTGGCGTTAAAAAAGGCTAACCATATAAACTCATAGAACAATATATTAGGCTTATAAAGTTTTTTAAACATAAGTATAGCATGCAGACTGAGTGAATAGTTACATCATTTGCTTCTCCATTTTTAAAATTATAACACATTCTTACAATAACAAACACTATTTTAAAACATGGCAAAAACTGGTACGGTATACCATGATGGAAAAGTTTACCTTCGCCTCCGACTTTTCTGCAACACAACTCTCAGGTAACCACAACCTCAAACTGCAAACTAACCCAAAAAAAATCAATATTTAGAAGAAAGTTTCTGCTCAAAATGGTTGTTAAAACTGTTAACCATATAACCCATTAAACAGTATATTAGGTTTATAAACTTTTATAAACACAACTATAACATATACCCATCAGACAATATAACATATCAAGCGTTAATTCACGTCATCAAAACCTTATTAACTCATCTCACAGAAAGGCAGTAAAATTTGAACAACGCTTTAAATTTATCAAATCTTCATCTTACTCTTGTAAGGTAAGCTAAGGATAGCAAGGGTGCACGTTTTAAACACAACAAAAGGTGCTAATAGAACATTCAGCACCTGAAAAATGAAGAGCAACACATGGAATGAAACACTTGATGAGAAAAATTAAACAACAATACATATAAACCTCGTAAAAAATGGAAGAGTTTAGTGCACCCCTTCTCTACTTCTGCTGGATAATATATTAATATACAAAATCTGATAACTTTTCAATCTGGTCACTCTTACCTGAATGTCATAGCATTGTTTGAGATTTCATAGGTCATAAATTATAGAAAAGCATAATAGACAATACATAATTATGAATAAAACAAACATAATTGCTACTACAATAACAATCCACGACTCCAAAACAGTCAAATGAGCATCTAAATAAGTAGTAGCAATTTCTCATGTAGTTCACAGATGAACCTCATACAACAGACATAAAGCCATAACTTCATGCAATGACGGCGACGGCGAGAGCCGCACCCCGAAACCACAAATGAGGAGAGCCACATTTGTCTGTCTATAAAGACGGCTTGGGGGAGGGGGGTAGATTGCAAAATCATAAAAATAAGGTGGCCAAACATAAAAACCTCACAACTACCCTATTTCTTTCCTTTGGCTTTTAAACTATATGGTAATGGTAATTAGCTTTGCGATACTCCATTTTTCACTTGCCTCTCTATCTACAGAAAAACTAGTCCAACTCCAACCCTTTGTTAACTTCTGGGCCGTGGCTTTTAAGAAGGCCCGATATATCATTTATTAGTGGTCTAGAGGTGTACAAATAGGGGTTTTTTAAGCCGGTTTTTTTCTTCAAACCGGTTTGGTTTTGGTCAACAAAAAAGACAGTTGTGACCACAAACCGGTTCGGGTCCAACCCGAATTCTAGGGGTGAAGAACCCTACCCGATACAACCCGGGTAAGTTTGGATCCAAGCCTGGTCGGTTCGTGAACTGGGTGCAAACCGGTTGAATTTATTTTATTTATCTTTTAAATAATTTATTCTTAAAACAAATACATGATATATTTAAAATACAAAACTTATTTAAAACTAACTTGAAATCAAACAGCTATAATATATTTAAAAATAAACTTAAAACTAATAACAATACAATAACAATAATACATTAATATATGATTAAAAAAAATATTATTTGACACTAAACAAAACAAAACAAAAAAATGTTACGAATACTAATTATTTTTCAAATATATTCGTCTTCGTCATTATGGGTGCCAACGCGTTGAGACAATTCATAAACGATTTCTTCGTCGGAGAGCCATGACGATCGTCAAGATTGCACTTCTTGGTAGTGTATTTCTTCTCAATTAGATTTCGTCTTCAAGCTTTGATTTGTTTTGTCTTCATTTTGTCGCATCCAAGTGGTCGTTTAAATAAATACACATCTCTACCGCTGTTGTAGTTAGTCTTGTTCTCCTTATTGATAATCCTACCATTAACAGAAAATACAAATTCTAAAGCTACCGTAAAAGCTTTGACGATTAGTAAATCACAAGCCATAGCGGCTAGGATTGGATATTATGGTTCCTTTTCTTTCCATCAGGCCAAATACCAAACGATACAAATTCCTCAGAAGTCATAATAGATAAAAAAAAAATCGGTTTCACTATACCTTCTAAGCTCACTAATTGGGTATTACCCTTGTCTTTTAGTGTTTCCACTTCTTAAAGTATTATATAAATTTTAAGCATCGAGTTCCTACTTAAGCTAGACGAACTCAAACCCGATGCGCTCGTAGGCGGGTGTATGTTTGATGTTTTATCATATTTTACAAGATACACATTAAACATATTTTAAGACAATTATTAAATTGTAATTTTGTATTAGCTGCAAAAAATAGCTTTTCATAAGTTAAATCTAAATCATAATTTATTTCGCCAATTAATGTTTGCACCTCGTAACATTAAATCACGGGTTTAATACGGCGGAACACGTAAAAACGAGGATTAGTTCGGAAAAATATTGTTAAAATTTTTCTTCTATAGTTGATTAAGGGTTATAGAACATGTCGGATAAATTTGTCATTAAATGTAGTTGATTAAGGGTTAGAGAACTAGTCGGAATTAAAACCCCCGGCAATTTTGTATTTGTGTCTATAAACACTTCTAAAAATTGAGTTTTATCTTGAATATATTACCAACTCTATAACGGAAACGTAACAACCCGACTACGTGTCGCAACACTATCATGAAAAATTTAAAGTGTTTCTTTTTGACGCAAATCACTATGAAATATTTTTCAAGTTGAATTTTAATTAGTCGGTGCATCCCAATTTGGTCCTAAACAAATGGAATTCGTATCGTGACACATTTTATTATAATTTACATATCTTTTTCTACTAGTTTTACGTAACATATTTTTAAAAGAAGTTTTAAATGTTTCAACTTGCCAAATGCCAAGCCCATCTTGCACAACAAAATAAATAATATATGTAACCGAGCCAAGCCGGCTCGCAAGTTAGTCTGGATTGGCGAAGAAAGCTCGAATCGAACCGAGCTTAAGCCCGAGCTCGATCTTATATTATGGCTCGTTTACTAAACGAGCTGGAGCCACCTCGTGAGCCTAAACAAGTTCGAGCCGGCTCGCGAGTCTAAACAAACTTTTTGTTTATATATATATATACCTAAATCATATTATTATATATATTATTATGATAAATATAATTAAATAATATTTATTATGTTATATATAAAAGGCTATGATTATAAATAAACTTAAAAATAATTATAAAAAATAAAATTTTAATAATTTAACAATAAACGGGCTGAGGCGAGCTCGAGCATGAAAAATTTCTGACGAGCCAAGCTTGAGCTTTAGAAATAAAACTATAAACAATCCGAGCTCGAGGTCGAGCTTTATAAAACTAAAACGATCTAAGCTCGAACCCAAGCGAGCTCGAGCTCGGCTCGGCTCGTTTACACCCCTATGTGCAATACATCTTGAATGAAAAAAGACGATGTCATAAATCGGCTTATACTTTAATTTTAATTTTTTAACAGCGATTGTGTTATTCGAGACGTTATTAAATGGCAATGAGAAAAATTTTATTTTCTAATTTATATGTTTTTATTATATAATCTAAAATTTGAAATAAATTATCACGGTATGTAGATATCCAGATAAATCAAACGCAATCGTAGGTTTTATCAATTGCTACTAACTTGGATCTACCCAATGGGCGGTGACGCAAATATACGATTCCACTAAACCGTGTGGGGCGGACCAAACATCGATAGTTAATTCCACACCAGATTTTAAATTTTCAAATAATAATTTTAAATTATTTTTTGTTTGTTTCCAATATTTTTACCAATCACGTCTAAGAGTAGTGTGGCTTACGTGAGTGTAACGCGGTTGAAGAGTTTCTTGAATCAATCATGTCAACTGAGGGTTGTCGAAGTGGTCAAATAATAATCCTTCTTGAATTACAAACTTTGCCATTCGTTCCCGAATCATATTTACGTCAAAATTCCGTATACCACCATCGGTTCCGATTGGTATTTGGCCCTGAGCCGGAATACTTTTCAAAGACTTGTAATATTTGGTTATATGATTTCTCAAAGTCGAGTTTGAATCCTACTTGAAACACGAACCACAAGCCTTGCATCAAGCTTTGCTTTAACAATTCGACATTTCGCATAAGTCGATATTGCACCAAAGCTCTTTGTTTCTCATTGTTGGTAGAATCCTTATAACGATAGCGACGCTTAAGGATCCACCGGTTGGCACGGATGATTTAGAAGCCATATCCAAAGAGATAAGAGACTAGAAAGTAAAGAGTAGAGAAAAGAAAGCTTGTATGAGGGAGCGTTTTGTTTTTTTAAGTATGTTTTTAAGTGTTTGAGTGTTGTGATTAAACCATTACATCCACTACCTATTTATACTATCATATAAGAATAAAAAGGTATAAAAAAGAGAGAGGTCAAAAAACACCCCCAATGTTCATATAGCTATTTTCTAATGGTTAGTTTTATAAAAACGAGCAAAACTGGTTTGGAACCGGGTTGAAAGGGAAACGGCTTAAAAAAAAGGGTTTGGAATCAGGTTTAGTTCTAAAAACCATGAACCAGTTGTTGAAAATTTATTGATAATATTAATATGGTTATTAATATTTAGTCAATAAAATTAATGTGTTGAATGTGATATAATGCTAATAAGTTGGGATTGGCATTAAGAATTAATGGTGTGGAAAGTTGTCCCACATTGAAGGAAAGTAAGAATATAAAATGGTTTATATTCTATAACCTCTTGATTATATTGTTTCCTAAAGTATCGCACCTTTAACTCATACTCGCACTCGCGCGCGCAATGTGAGCATGTGGGCGCAATGTGGTGCTAATGTGCTCTAAATTATACATAAAAATCATATCAAAAGCACTTTAATTATTCCTTAATATCTTTCTTAAAATGATGATTATATACTTAAAATTGTTAAATTGTGTTTTCAGGTGTTCAAAACGGCAAGATGGACAAAATTGGCATATTTAACAAGAATTTGAAGAAAACCAAGCTTTGGAGTCCAAGCATGAGGTTGTGCCTCATTAAACACGTCCCCATGACTTGTCTGAAACACACCCCCATGCTTAAATTGGCACACCCTCGTGTTTGGACATCTGACAGGACGAAAAGTACCGTCCCCCAAAAGTAAACATGGGGTCGTGCCCCATGAGTCAATGGGCCATGCCCAAAAGTAAGCATGGGGTCGTGCCCCATGAGTCACGGGGCCGTGCCCCACCCCAAACACGTGGTCGTGCCTGACACCTCCTGTAGGTACGAACTGACCAACTTTCGTAAGCATTATACTAGCACGAGGTCGTGCCTTTTAGGCACGGGGCCGTGCTTAAACACTCTAGAAAGCCTATAAATAGAGGCCTAAGTTCATCATTTGGGAAAGCTTTTGGTGGGAGAGTTACTCCACTGAATTCTCTCGGGAATTAAGACTTGAAGATCATTTGGAGGCTCGGGAGGTGCATACAACACTTAGAAGAAGCTCGGGATTGTCTAAATATCATCCATTGTGAATCATCGGTTTTATTATTCCATTTCACCGATGATTTCATATCTGTCTTTTATGCTACTTGTTGTTATGTTCAAGCTCATTATAAGCTAAACTTTCTTTATCATTCTAACTGGATGAAACTTAGGTAACTTGTGATGACCTAATGGTGTGATTTATGTTATGTTAATGTTATGGTAATCTTAGGTAAGCTTTTGATGAATAGCATCTATATTTGAACGGGAGGTTATGAATTTATGATTTGTAATTGTTAATGTCATACACTGTTGAAAAACATATGAACTAAATTTTATTCGCGAAACCGGTCTTCATAACAAATCTATGGCTAATGAACTAGAAATGGTTATTATAAATCATATAACTTTAGCTTCTTGATCATTTGCGGGTTCCCTTTTATTAGTTTAAGAAATCTTCAGTAATTGTTATGGTTTTCTAAAATTAATGATATGTTAAAAAGAAACTTGATCAACTCTCTTTCTAACATTAAGTTATGTTTTCAGAAAGCGTTTGCTAAAAGATTACACTAGATTTACCTGCATTACTAGTGGCTTTGATTGATTAGTACTATAAATTACTCATGCTGGTATCCTAGTCACTACGGAACTGGCAGACGAGAAATCCACGTTGGCTCACGTTTATAAACATTAACATAACTACTTAAACTTATATCTTTACTTACACCATGATATTCATCATAGTTACATAAGTGTAATCTAATTAGGTTGATAGTCTTTATTCCCTGGTTTAAAACCCAAATGTTTCAATCTTACTTTTACTTTATTTTAATTATTGTTTTTAAACCCTAAAAATATTGATTGCATCAATGCAACTTATCATTTTCTTAAAACAAATTCAAATATGGTAGTCAATCATAAAGGTTGTTGAATAGGCTCGGTGTGTCCACGGATTGATACTCGGTTCTTACCATCATTATATTACCACACGATAGGTACGCTTGCCTTTTTTGTGTGTAGTTTAGTATTAGTAATAACCAATTAAAACTGAATCTGTGCGAAAATCTTTATCAAAAATATATTTCACAGACATCAGGCGCTTTGATGGCACAGGTGCGACTGACCTTGGTGCGCGGTTTGATTCCATGTGCATCGAAACAACTGTGAGTCGTAACAGTTTCGGTGATGACAGTCACTGGCGAATTAAATGAGCAGTTATGATTTCGGATTACTTGTTGTCTTGCTGAGTGGCTGTTACAGTTCGAATTCCACTATAAATACTGAGGGTGCCTTGGTAGAAAACTACACCAACACAACTCGAAAACCTGCAGCAAATAGGTTCTCTAAACATCCCCCATCTCTCTGGTTTCTCTTCTACAAACAAGTTCGAGTTCTAGATCAATCCCGGTAGTACTAACTACTTTGCTGTTGTACACGGGAATTTGCTTGAAGGATTATCCTCACACAGCAATTGAAACGTCAATTTGCTCGAATGATTATTTGGATGTCGCGGAAAGAATACAAGAGAAATACTCACTTGAAGGATAATTGGAATATAAAGCTGAATTATAGGAGAACGAAGTAGAGAGTGGATTGACACCCGAAATGACCGATGATTAAGCGGCATATGATGATTACCTTCGTAATAGCTTGAGTTCCGGGCCAAAGAATAAAAGCATTAAAATACGCAACGAATGAACGAAGAACGATTATGTAAGATGTTTAGATTTTAAAAACAAAAATAAGAATTTTAAGTTGTTTGAATTGTTTCTATGTTTTATATTTTATGTATTTCACTTTGATTTTTAAGAGTTAAATTATTAAATGAATTTAATTTTAAATTATAAATATATTTTACAAATAAAAATATATAAATGCGTCTTGTGATTATGAAAATAAATAATTGTGTATTTAAATTTTTATCTCTCATAAGTTTATTTTTATGATTTTATAGTTTATATTTTTAATTAATTACTTTGTATGATTAAAAAAAACCGAACCGGCTTGGGCTCGAACCGGTTTCCAAACCGACCCAAATTGGTTTGTATAGGGTCGACTCCACAACAACCGAAACCGGTTTAGGAACCGAAACCGGTTTAGGAACCGAACCGGTTTGAGCCAAAAACGGTTTTAAAAAAAACCAGTCAAAACCGAACCGGTTTTGAACCCGAACCAATTTGGGTTCAAAAACTGATTAGTACACCTCTAAGCGAAATTGCTTTAATTAAATAAACAACACTCGTTTTGAAACAATAAACCAGTATTATACATTTGTCATTCAAAGAAAATGTAATCGACAACAATTCGAACCAATGATCCTTGGCCAAAATGGCTGAGGTGAGATGCCCAAAACAAATAAAATAGAAAGGTCTTGAGTTTGAATATCACTCTGAGCAAAAATGTTAAAAGTTGAGTTAGAAGGTTTTTTCAGTTGTAAATTTCCTTCTGAACGAACTAGGGGTGCGGTCTCGACTGAAAAACAGATAGGTGAATTTGATTAAGATACTATATGTCCTCCAAGCTGAATATTTTAAAATAAAACAACTCACTTTAAGTTTCACCCACACGATATGACTGGAATTTTGTGTATTCACAAATTAGTTGAAGGGTCGTAGTTTATCATGTGTTTTAAAACGTTGTTACGTATTTATTAAACAGTGTTATTAGGCATGTGTTGGTGAGTGTTTACATGGGAGTTTTTTTAAAATAAAATCCATAACAAATTACAAATGAAAATAAACATGTGGGAACATTATATTTTAAGTTTCATACAACATTATCAGTCATAAAAGGAAATAAGTTGTATTTAAAAATTAAAAATAAAAAGCATATTATATTTGTCTTGAGTCGGTTTCAAATCAAATTTATAACAAAATGTAAGTAATAATAATCACGTCATAAGAGTATACTTAAAATGTTATTAAGTATTATATTTGAAAAGCTATAAGAGAAATCATAATATTAAAATAATAACAAAAAATTAATTTTTTTTGAGAGCCTCGTGTTTTAGGACTTGTACCCTCTTCATCTTGTCATAAGATGCTAGTTATTTCAATGTCGTTTGAATTTTAATTTAAATAATTTTAAGCTTTTTAAATAATTTTTGTTACAACATGTTTATTTATATCAAGATTTCAACTTTCAATTTTTTTATCCCTTTGTTCATATATACATATAAAATTTCAAATTGTTTGTGTTGTTAATTAATTTAAAAAAAATCTCTAATTCTTTTGACTGCTTTTATTCTAAGTCAAATTTTAAATAAACTAAAGCTATGACGTAACATAAGGAAGGAGGTACTCAAAATGAAGATAAGGTCATGGAAATAATAATCAGTTCAAGAGACAAAAGAAGAAACGGAAAATTATAATTATTGATTCCATAACCACCACAATCTTTTCTATTTGGTATTTGATTTTAAACCTAGTGATGACTTCTACAACCCGATTCCTGTCTACAAATATTGAACCAAACACCCTTAGAAATTTTAACCAAACATTTTAAATGCAATTAATTCCAATTCCTATCAAATCGAAGTCTATTAAAACATTCCAAATTCTTTTAGAAAACATTCAATAAATCAACACACTAAATTTTTTAATGAATTTTTAGATCAAAGCGTTTAAATTATATCAAAGTTTCAATTTGGATATTATAAAATTTTTGAATAAAATTTTTTAACACATGATTTTTTTAAATAAATTTTAAATATTATCAAAAAACATATTTTTGCTGCTTAGGTTATATAACTTTACTGTAAATTTCTCAAATAAATATTCTGGATTAATATAAATAAATGTGATTTTACCAAATACTAACATGGAAACAAATAACGTGAGTGACTAGGGTGTCTATCAACCATGGGCTTCAACCTTGTGAGCTAAATCGGTTTGATCTTTTTTTGGTCCGTGAATTCCTGAAAAAAAATTAAAATTAAAGATATGGCACAGATTATGTAAGCAACTACAAACTTGAAACTTTCATACCTTTACAGTCTTCAGTAACATTCTGGCATTCTCATCATTTTTGAAATGATCACGAACAGGCTGCATTTCATATTAAATATGAATATCTTTAAAATGATGCTGATGAGATAAACTTAAAAAATTATAACAAACCTGCAATATTTTGTTTAAAGCCTTTGATAGAGCAGGTTGTAGATCAGCAGGATGTAGATCCCCCTTTTCGTAGTCGTCAACGAGTTCTTGAAAACTCATATAGGTCCTAATTACAAAAGTGTATACTAAGTAAATATGTGTATGAACACAATATTCAATAAAAAATAATGATAAAAAGACATCAAGCTTACTTATCTCCTCCGTTTTCTGCTTTTTCAACCTTAAACTCATTGAACCACGGGAATACTATGTATTTTATGTACTCAAGACACGGGTTGTTATCAACCACCCTTGGTGGACAAAACGCATTGTTTATTTTCGTAATCACATCATCCTGTGGCATTCATCATGCATTTGAAATTAATACTACACAACCAAATTCACACGCAATATGCAAACCAAATTATATTAAAATACCTCATCATCTTCCATAAAGATGGCAGAAGGAGGATCAGATTTCGACATTTTTTCCTGCCCTTCCTTCAATCCAGGAAGCATGTCTGCACACAAAAACAACAAAAAATATAACGATGATGGATATAAGTGTGTGTGCAAGAAGGTAGAAACTCTAGCTCTGACGATGTGACAATATGATAGGCTTGTTTTTCCTTTTGATAACGTCACAATACTCCCTAGCAAGCACATTCACTTTCCTTTGATCCATGCCTAACTGGCAGATGTCAGCCTGCTTCAAAAAACAAACAATGATTGTTTAAAGATAATCTATGCACCAAAAAAATAGAATCCATGAGACTATATTTCTTAAGAAAGAACAATATAAACACGGGTATTGGCAGTCATGTCAGTAATCAAACCAACTCCACAAGTGGAAATATTTACTAGGATAGATGGTTTATCAATGTTTGGGTCATAAATATTTCGTGCTTCTGGAAAATTGCGCGCAACATTAATGTACAACTCAACAGCAAATCAACAAAAAAAAAAAAAGAAAAAACACAAAACAGATCAGCAACCACATTGAACCAGCAAAAAAAAATGTTAACGTCAACCATGAAGAAATATTTTCAACATCCAGTCCCTTATTTTTTTGCCTACATTTATAAGGGGATAAAGTTAGCATCTTTTCGACGCTGCTTACACTTGGTGTTTTGATATTTAAAAGGGAAACTTAGGCTGCACATGTTAGATCTGATTCCAATTTGATGAATTACCCTCTTATGTCAAATCTGAAAAGAATCTATCCCTATTCGTCGTAAACAAAAGGCATATTAAACAAAGGTCTTACGGAGTCTTGTCCTAAGTCCCACAAATTCTCTACAAGATGAGAAAAACTTTACGATGCCAAACCATCCCAACGAACAATGCGATTAATCTAAATTTTGTAACATATTTGCTAACTAGGAAACAACCAAAACTTATTCATATTTGAGAAAAAAGAACAGACAACTGACCTTAAGAAAAAATATGTCTGCACATTGCATGCATGGGTAAAAAATCTGAGCAGCTGTCAACTTATCCTGCTCTTTTCGGCCCATAACTTGGCAGCATCTACAATCAATGATAATGCAAAGACACAAGCTTATGAGTAACATTAATATTGAGCATATGTAGGTAGAAATCAATCAATCATAGGTAAGTTTTTACCTGGTTACCCTAGAAAGATTGTTTCGCCTGGCAATGTCCATCACCAGAGGCCAGTATTCATGTGGCCGATAATTAATTTCCTCAGAAGACCATAGAAACTCTACTTGACCTCCTTCTAGGTTCATCCCGGCTCCTTTCCATATCTCAATGAAGTAACGCCCAACGGTGTGAATTTTATCTAGATCTCCATCCATTTTGTCATTTAAAAATGCAAACCAATCCGCTATCCAGATCTTCACTTTGCAACCAGCAGATGTAAGTTTATTGACACTCAGTGTCTTCATAACACCCTGTTCAGCATAAAACAGCAAATTGGATAGAGATGTCATCTTTGGAATAAAAAAAAATCGTTAAGAATGTACATTTAATAGTTAAAATTAAAAAGAATGTGGTCAGCAATAAACAAAACTTTGAACCAAACATACTTGAGCTATATGCATTCTGCCAGAAGGTTCGAACCCATCATAACAAATGGGCTGGGGCTTCTTAGAAAGAAGATTTAAGAGTTCTTCTTCTTTGATACATTCTTCACCAACACTCCTCACAATCCTAAATCTTTCATCCACGCTCATCCTTAACAAACCATCAATGAGTAATAAAGTGTGAAAGAACACAAATGAAAAGTAGATAAAACCACAGATATGATTAATTCAGCAACGACTCACTGTGTACTGGTTGAACTTGAAGACAATTCTTCTTCTTCTGATTTCAAACAAAGTGATCTGTCTACTTCAGTCGGAATGTTTTTCATAATTTCCCTCTTCGCTTGAAGGCCTGAGAATATGTAAGTTACGATTAGACTAGAGCAAAATCAAAACACATTTTAATACTGCAATCTGCAGTAGATATACTAAACACAACAGCCTAAATGAACGTTAAATTGATAGAGATAATATAATTATTTGAACTAGAAAAGAATAAATGTGTAAAAACTCTTAACAATGCTAAATGACTCCCATAATACTTCAAGCGGCAAGATGCTATGGAAGTTTAACCTAATCGAAGATCAACAAAACTCAAGAGTCGTACGATGATGAAGAAGACGATATCTCGTAGCGAGTTAGGGTTTTTTACTGAAAGTTACCTGCAAAAGTTACCCCGGCAAAAGTTACTACGTCTGCTGGTGATGATAAAGCCGATGAAACCCTAGTTCGGTTTATAGCCAAGTGGCCCAAGTGGGAGGAGATGGAAGTCGGCCCAAAAATATTAACACAAGGCCCATATAGGAGTGTGCCAATCAGCACAAGTGCGCATAAAAACGGTCTTCGAATCCGACCTGTACCCGGGTCTAAGTACTATCTGATGGGAGGTGTACCCGGGTTTTACCCTTCTTTTAAACCCTAGGGTTGAAACCAGTTTTAGTTTTTTTCAATTTTAAGCAAACCCAAATCCGAACTGATTGAACCCGGTTGTGACCTTTTTTTTCATTGTTAAAAAAATAGCCTTTTTTAACGGCTATATAGCCGTTGGAACCAAATTTTGACTGTTTTTTTTTTGTATTTTAGCCTCACAACTTATTATAAATAGTTGTGGGTTGATATGGTTGAATACCCAAGTTCCAAACGTAAAAACATATGCAAAAAACACCAACCGTTGTACACTTCCGGTGTTTATTTAATATTTTTATTATAGTCTCTATCAATGATAAATTTTATGTTTATTAAGTATTGTTATAGTACCTATCAATATTCAAGTTGTTAAAAACACACACACAAGAAAAGGAAAAAAAAAAGAATAAGAAAAAAAAACCGGGTATGGACCCGACCCTACCCTACCAGGGTATAGCGGGTAGAGTTTTCAAATTGGTGAACCTGACCCCGTTTCACCTCAAACCGGGTAAAAAAACCCGGTTGAGCCGAAACCGGTTTGTACCCAGTTTCGGGTATGGCGCAAAACCCGAAATGCCCACATCTACCTGTTAGGATGATATTAGTTTGCTAGAAGCTTATAAACTTAGAAGTGCAAAAGGGGATCAAAAGTTAAAAAGTATTTGGTAAAAAGACTGAAAATAATTTTATTTACTTGTTCTTTATCTAAGGCTGGGTGTTGTGGAACAAGCGATGGGGATGCTATCCACGTGGCTTGATATGCTGGTCGCGAACACTGCAACACCGGGGCACGATGGCTTAGGCGTGAGGGGGCTAGCGGGTGGACATGACCGTTGGGTTGTGTGAGTTTCAAAAATTATAGCAGTTAAAGGCTTAAAGAAATTTAAAAAAAAAATATCTTCTTACGTATATATACCTATCTTTAAATTTTATACAAACTCTCATTTTTGAAAAAGAAAAAAAAGGTGATCAAGCATTCTCAACGTCAACGATCGTTAACGAGATCTTCACCTCTAAATCATGACCTAGTGGGTGCTAACAAATGTTTGAGAATTAGCATACGGTGTTAATTCGTACGCGTTGGACGAGTATTTACAAATGTTCAACAAAATTGCACGTGATTTTCTTGAATGTTTTTGTCAAGGTATATAAATATCTCCTTACTTTTTATAATTTTTTAAAATTGCACGTGATTCACTTGAAAACTTTCATGGGAATCGTATCGACTTACTCTCGAAGATATTTGCGTAGACCCACCGTGTATGATATTCATTGCATATGCGAGGTGCATGATGAAGACATTGTTTACGTGGAATGCTCGGTAGCCTTGATTGTATGCATGTTGGTTGGGTTATGTGTCCTACTACTTGAAGAGGTCAATTTCATCGTGGTGATCACTCCGGCCTTACTCTCATACTTGAAGCGACGGCCAGGCATGATCTTTGGTTTTGGCATGCGTTTTTTGGTGTTGTCGGGTCAAATAGCGACCTTAATATTATCAATCACTCTCTTTTATTCGACAATCTAATCGACGGCATAGAACCCCCTCAATCTTTTTATGCAAATGGAGAACACTTCAAATGTGGGTACTACCTTGTTGATAGAATTTACAACTAATGGGCGATACTAGTTCAAGCTTTTACGTCTCCACTTGAAAACAAACGAAAATACTTCACGAAAAAGCAAGAATCCGCAAGAAAACACATTGAAAGAGCGTTTGGAGTTCTAAAAAAATGCTTTCATTTGATCGCAAACCCAATACGGTTTTGGTCAAGGGAAAAGATAATGAGTGTAATATATACTTGTCTTATTTTACATAACATGATTTTAGAATACGAGGGTAAGGCTATTTGTCAAAGCAACCAAGGAGACATTATATCATCGAAGTTGGGCAAAACACATTATATCATCACAATGTTGAGCTAGAGAAAACCCGCTTTGAATAATGTGGATGTATAATAAATAGTGTTAACAGTGGCGGAGCTTGAACTCTTCCGTAAGGGGGGAGGGAACAAAATTAAAATTTTTTAGGGGGGGCGAACTCGATATTTATACAAAAATTTACACTACCGGGGACTAAAATTTACACTATTGGACTAAAATTTAACACTACCGACGAAAAAAATAAAGGGGGGCGCCCCCCATGATGCTCCGCCAATGAATGTTAAGATCAATCACAACCATAAAAAAATAAAAAAATAAATGAACCGAAAAAGAAACATAGTACGAAATGCATTAATTATCACATGGCACGTTCTAACGTTTCAAATAGCACAAAGGTTTAAATTAAGCACTTGTTACATCTTAAATATTAACCGACTAGCCAACTAACTCCGATAAAAGTTAATTTATCGTATGATTTATTACGATGTTAATCATAATGGAAAAGTTCAACTACAAAGTCTTGAAAAACTAGAAAGCGTAAGATGTATTAAAATGTTGACACTTATCTTTTTGATCAAGATTAAGTTGAAGACAAAATTAGTAATTTTTATCTTCTCAAGTTCTAACTTTTTTAAACGTTCGTAACCTTTACATACGACATTACTTTCTTAAAAAAATTACAACATAAAAACTACCTTTTTTATATTTAAAACACGTATAGTGTTGTAATAAAAAAAACAAAAAAAAATTATTACGTTTTTTTAACTCATTGTGTAATTTCGTCAGTTCATTGTGTAATCTTCTAAATTGACGATAATTAGACAATTATCTTATGCGAATTATACAATGAACTGAAAACATAAAAAGTTTACATTTCCCAGAATTATGTTATTCGAAAATTATTATTTTAAAAAACACAATGTGTAACAAAGTGGTCAATATTAGACATAATGGATAACATCATAATCAACACTAGACTTGATGATTAGCAATAGACACAATAAACAGTTTGAGAAGAATTACATAATAACCTAATTAGGATTACACAATAAACTAAAAAATGTAAAAAAAAAATTACATTTTCAGCTTTGTGTTATTTAAAGGTTATTATTTAAGAAAAAACAATAGAAAACACAATGAACAGCATTAGACATAATGACCTGACGGATATTACACAATGATCTTACAAATATTACACGATGAGCTGAAATAACGTGAAAAGAAAACTTTATTTTTTATGTATCAACATTATACGCATTTTAAATATAAAAAACATATGTTTTATGGTGTAATTAAAAAATAATAATATTGTATGTAAAAGTTACGAGCGTTTAAAAAAAGGTGGAACTTGAAATATGGTTAAGACGAAAATATCATTGGTCTATCATTGAAAGTTTTAATTAATTACCATTATACCACCGAATTTTCTTAGCCACTGGATCTACGATCTGATGAATAATAATTATTCTCACCAATTTTTAGTTTTTCCCTTCTTTTTAGAATAACTTCACCCTAATCGTAATTGCTCAAAGCCGTTCATTGAGAGTACCAAGAGAGGGATTGGGCCGTGTTACTCGAGTAAAGTCATTAGAAATGGTATAAGAGTAGCCGACTTGAGGCATATGGATACCATCGCGGATTAACTTGATGTTTTATTGTCAGATGCAGCTTCAAGATTTGAAGGGTTTAACTATAACCGTGGCATTCTTAAGAAAGAAGTGGAAGTGTATAAAAGATTTGCACAAAGATTAGAACCATTTATTTGTGATACATTGCATTATGTGAATGAATTTATATCACAGAGAAAGAAAATTCTGGTGGAAGGTGGTCAGGAGCGACTATGTTGGATGTCGATTTTGGGACGTACCCTTTTGTAACGTCGTCGAGATCATCAGCTAGTGGAATCTACACTGATCTTCGCATTGCTCCCAGAGTTATTAGTGATTTGATTGGAGTGGTAAGCATGATCTATTCTTCATTTGTTCTTGATTGATCCTGCTGTTGTTTTTATAGTCTTGAGTTGGATCTGGACCTTTTCACTGAATTATTAGGTGACATTGGGGATCTTCTCCGGGTTGCTGGGCAGGAGTTTGGTACAACCACAGGTCACTCGCATCGTCAGGTTAATGGTTTTTCTAGTTTGAACCTGACTAAACTTGATCTTCTGTCGGATCTTGCTGAGATTAAGCTGGGTGTTTCTTACAAACGTTCTGATGGCACACCCATGAATTCATTTCAGGCTGATTTATGTGATCTTGAGTAGTCACAGGTAAGTGGCTTGCTGCTATTTGCTATTCGAGTATTCACTATGCCAGTCCACAAGGTTTACATGAATTTGAAACTTAGCAAAAAATATATGATGATGTTTAACTGGTAACCAACCACTTCTTTTAGCATGCTATACAGTAGATTCTTGCAATCTTTATATGGAGGAGGAATATTCATCTCTTTCCGTCCATTCAAATGAATTTCATTCTGAAATTTTGATGTATTATGTTTTAGGTGGAATATGAAACAATGCACGGGAGTATGTGGAAAGAATAGAACAACTTGTTGGGGTAGCATTTCATTACATCGGTGTTACCCAGACGTAATGCTCAAATAAAAGAAGACAGTCTTCTATCTCTAACTAATTAGTTAGCTTAGAATTTCGATTGCTGTTTTATTTCTAACCTTTGATATGGGGATAAAGGTTATCTGACATCATGCACTGATGATGCATAAATTTTGTAAGAAGGAATTTTTAGTTAGGTATGATATTTTAGTACTGGTTAATGAGTTTTTTTACATTGCTATTTGTTACCCAACATTCTTCATTTTGACATGAGGCTCAATTAAATATATACATATATAATTTCTTTTTAACATGATCTTGATGAAAAATTGTTTTATAAGCTGATCTTTATTTTGACACGAGGCTCAATTTATCATTAATGATCTTCATTTTGACACGAGGCTCAATTTACCACTAAGCCAAACTACTAGTGGAGGGGCCAAGGATACCTACTATATCGATATCCCCCTAGACGACTGGAGGACATTTTATTTAGTTGAGTGTGACCATCCAAAACACACCCAACATCTTGCTACATAAGAAAACTATAATGATCTAAGTCTCCAAACAATCTAGGTCTTTGTAGCCCACGAGCCACTTAACCCCTCCCAGCTTTAAAATTGCAAAAACCATGATAACAGATTCTTATATTCAAAAACAAAACTCACTTACAAAAAACACTTTTTATACATAGGGGCTTCATTTGCACATGTTTCTCCACTTATCTTTCAAGTCTATAGCAGTACGCCCTTTGTGGAACACACAGTGCCCAAAGTCTAAAATCTCTTTCCATGGAATTTTTGTGTTATTAGCACTTGAATATCTTTCAACACCTTCCTGACAAGATTCAAACAATTGACTTGAATTACATCTCTAACATTTAAATAAACATATGTTTATGAAATTATAACTTCTTGTTAGAAAATTAGAAAATGAATGATACAAGCTTATAAACTTACCTTTAGTGTTTCTTCCTCTGATTTTGTCCATGGGAGCTTTTTTCGCCTTAACAATGGAACCGGTGGAGGGGGGCTACAAATTCAAATTAAGAGGTTATTCCATGGCATTACCAAATCCCAAAAGAGTAATTTACAATTAATCCAAAGAGAAAAATTTACTGTTTTGCTTTTCTCTTGCGAAGTCTTGTAGTTAAACTAGACTCGGTTGACCTTTGACTTTCTTTTTCCTTGCATTTCTGTTTTGGAGTACTTGGTTCTGGAATTGGATTCTGAGGCAACTCAGTAGTTTGATCAAGAGATGGATCATCATCATTATTGTTGACATCTGGCATCATAGGATCAGGTAGTGCAGAATCTTTTTCATTGGACATACAGTTAATGTTGTTGGCTCCCATTTGTTTATCTTCATTTTCCTCTAATTCACTTCGTCTCGTGGAGGAATTGTTTGGTCTCGGTTTGAAAGTGAAACTAGAAAAAGCTTGTAGATTTTTTCTAGCCAGTGAAGCTTTTCTCTTGGCTTCTTGATACATGGATATTGCACGAGAATATGCACAAAAAGGGCAGAAAAACTCCCCGTTTTCTTCAAGTGTAGCAACAAAGCCCAGACAGCTTTCATGAAATCGTAACATGCAGGAACCAGAACTACAAACTAACAACTCACCACTTTCATTACACTTCATACAAAGATCCATCTCTGACCATTCAGTCAAAGGCAATGACTCCTGATTCATTGTCCATTGAGACTTCAAAAAAGCTTCTTTTTTAGCAGCAATGTCAGTTCCCTCATCATGATCATCAGCTCTTTCATTATTTGGTAGAACAGTGTTGTTAGAATCTTTAGATTTACCAACACATTCTAATTTTCCATGCTTTCAACCAATACCCTTTTGTTATGCCCCTCTGTATGTGTGTCTTGGCAAATATTGTCATTTTGCAACACATTTTCTTGAAACTCGTTTTTATCTTTCCCAGGGTTCAACGGTGATTCATCATTAGCTGAAATTGTATCTTCAGATGCATTTAAATTTACCATTTTACTCTTTTCTTTTAATGATGCAAGAAGTGGATTACTATCATGAAGTATCACTTCCTTCAACTGTATTATTTAACAGACCAGTTAGCAATATGTAAATGAAACAACAAATCTTATTTTCTTCTACCATTTAAGAAATACATCACCTTTATCAACAAACATTTAGGTAAGGAAGACCTCTTATGCTTTAGAAATGGACCAAGATTCCATTTTTCTTTTTCCAATTTGGCCATCTCCTCAGGTGTCTGCTACATTTACACGTAAAACGTTGACTAAATAAGTAAAAATCATGATTTCCAACATGCTTATATCCCTTCTACTATTCCAGCAATTATCACTACTACCTCATGTAATATCTTCGTAAGAACATCTTCACAGCATTCTGAAGAATCAAAACTTTTTTTAGGGGTTTTAGCATCCACTGTAGCTTCATTACCATGATCAAACAAGCTCTCCAAGATTCTTAAAGAGACGATCTCTCGTGTACCTTTTCCTGCATCACCTGAGACTGCAGGAGCCATTTTTACTAGACCTGAAACAAGAAAATTATGATCAAAAATCATACCAAATAAAAGTTTCCGGTAACAGATTTAAGGAATACTGAGCATACCAATTAAGGTAGATACATCTGCTTGTTCAGAGTTTGCTAGGGCTTCAATGACCCAATTCCATACAACAGCTGGAGCAATAGAACACTTGGCTGCCATGAAGATCACTGTGTCGGGGTTTCAATGACTATAAAAGTATTTAAATCAAATATATCAATTAATTACCATGAGATAGCAAAAGCAGCAGCCAAATCTTAATAGGAATTCCAACTCCAACATGGAATGCCACATGTGTAAAATGATGATATGCATTTACAGAGTAAATAAATATTCGTAAAAGCTGAATAAATTTTGGTAAAAGCAGCTCTTATTTGAAGATAATGATCTGCTACGAAAGTTATTTCTTATGTTCTCTATTAGTTGTCATGCTTTACTTTAAATGTCACATAAAGGGCTGGTATTTTAACACTATTGTAGGGATGCAAGGAGACAAAAATTAAATGAAAAACACAACTTATTATCAAAAAAAAAATTGGTACTATGTGGTGGTGAACGGAAAAACCAAATGACCAAATCATGACCAAATAACCGAACCGAAATAATGGAACCAACTGAGAAACCGATGACTCGATTAATGGTTTCTTTATAGCCGATTTTTGTGGTTGGAATATGGTTAGATGCATATAATAAAGTAGCTGAACCAACTGCTGCCAAAACCCAATCTTTATATTTATAAATACCATAATATACTCAGAAAAGTTACAAGTTCAGGAAGAACTAGGAAGGGGCTTAAATTAGGGAAATTTTAGATATAGGTAGTATCAACTCTATATAGACTATAGTGACAGTTTCAAGTAATGAGAGCTATTCTGATGTATCAATTATCATCACTGGAAAATTCAGTAATTATGGCAATACTCTAATCTCCATAACATCATATATCAATTCTACAAATATCATGAGGTATTGTGCATTATAAAAAATTGAGCGAGTGCGCCCAAAACAGACTATAGGTCCAACAGTCAACATTAGTAGATAGGCGTTCCTGGAAGCCATCCCCAATTCCGTACATCACAACATTTCCCGTATAATCCAAAAGATCCGAGGATGAAAAGAAAATATCAAAAACTGGAGTTCAAACAACATTTGTCCTCAAGTTACCTCCAAGTCCTCAACAACTTGATATCTAGACAATTCAAGGAGCGCGAGACCATCATCATTTTACTAAAATCATGTCATATTAAGACCGTTCCTAGAAAACAATATATTAGTGCCATCAGATGGAGAGAAAGAGGAGTCAAGGAAGAATTACAAAGGGGTGTGAGTCAGAAAAATTTAGATATAGGTTGTTTCAACTCTATATAGTGATACAGGTTCAAGTAATGACTAATGAGAGCTGTTTTTGAGGTATTGTCACTAAGCAACAAGGGTGGCTCAACGTTTTTAGGTGCCTAAAGCAAGTGTAAGAATGGAAGCCTTTTTTCGAGTCTTGTATGCAATAATGAACTAAATATTATAAGGTGTACTGGTTTCTATTAATAGAATCATCAAAGTCAAAACTTTCATATCCATATCAATACAAAAGGCAAGAAAACTACATTCACTTTTATCTCTTTTTTACTACTATACCGTATTCCCCCACCTTAAGTAATTCTTTTTTCCTCACATCATATAAACAAATAGTAGAAAACCTAAGAATTAAGTAATTAAACAAAGCCTCCCTCTATGCAATTTACCAAATGAATTCGAGATGCCTTTGAATGAGAGATTAAGATGGATACAAGCTAGTTTATCTTTTCTTTTAAATAAAAAGCAAGTTTAATGAACGGTCAAATGCATATGATATTTTAACGAATAATATGGAACATGTAGTATTAACTTGTACATCAATAGAGCGGGAGTACTAAAAGCATAAGTACTAACCAGATAAATCAATAAAATCATCAACTTTCCTTTCCTTTGGGGTATATATATATCAGTAAGTTGCATTCAATTAAACTGAACAAATAAATATGTCATAAGCACAAACCCATAAAAGGAGAAAGAAACCACAATCTTTTCACAAGCTTCTAGGTATTCATCATTTTCTTTGATTCCCCGTTTGTTGATTAGCTTTTGTTTCTTAAAATGAAGTCAATCATTAATGCTACTCATGCTAAGAGTATCAAACAGACCAAAATTTGCAAAGCATTTCATCAACAATCCCAAATCATTTTACTTCATCCAGAATTATGCCTACACAAAACCGTAATTATAACATTCGTGTTCCAGGTGTATGGATATTCCAAACTAACCATATTCACGAGAAGTCATTCGCGCAAAAACAAATAAGCAATTTAACAAGAATAAGACCCCAAAACGAAGGAAATAAGCAACTTAACGGAGATCAAGTACAATTACGATCGTATGACGTACCTTTTTCCTGATGAAGATGATACTGAATTCTTGTTTTGATTTGAATTTCAAATTCTAGGGCTTCAGTCGATTTCACTGTGTAAACGATTAGATTAACGAACCCTAGGGCTTCAATCGATTTCAGTCATTGAACACCATAAAGGACATGAATATATGTGTCCCGTAATCAACATCTAGAGCTTCGGTTTATTGCTAGTATCGTAAACTAGAAGAAGGAGAAAGATCTCTAGGGCTTGGGGTGGAAGGAAATACAGCGTCTGAGATTTGAAAACTCGACAATGTGCTTCGTGTTTTGAATTTGAAAAAATAATAGTAATAATAGCATTCACGCTAGCATCGCCGTCTCGATTCCCATCCTTATCCTCGTCCATTTATTTACAATAAAAACATTATTTTTTTACTTTTTTTTTCAATTAAATAATTTTTTTTATATTTTTATTATTATATATTTTTTTTCCTCCACTCACAATCACTTTTAAAAATATTATAAATTTTATGAGGATTGTATCGTGTTACCACAAATATAGAAAATCACGGTACAATTTTCAAACATGTTCTCTCTCCTTCACTCGCAACCACTTACAACAACTTACAACTATCCTTCATAATATATGACACACACTCACATTAAAATAAAAACCTACTGTGAATACTCTAAAATAAAGTAAATTCCACCGGGTGGTCCGTAAACTTACTTTGCGCAAGTTTCACATTTTGTTTTTAGGAATGCAAAATTAAATTTTTGGTCTAAGATTTTGAATAAACATAACATTTTTAGTTCTTATGTTGAATGGTCGTTAATAGATTCCGTTAATCAATGTAAAATTACATTTTTATCCTTCAATTATTAAAAAAAAAAAGAGAAAGATATGTGTATGTACCCATCCCACCCCCCACCCCATACATCCCTTCTTTTTCTTTATTTTTTTTTAACAAATAACAACAAACCACCACCACACATACTCATTTCCATCACCACCACCACAAATTACCACTATCCCTTACCATTGTTTGAAACCGGACACCACCCTCGTGTAAAACCAACTACCACCCTGCACCTGAAACTGCCAGCGCTACCGCAAATCCACCACCACCCTTCACCATCTCTTCCAGCGACACCAACACCACCATTTATAGCCCACCTCTGCTTTAGTGTTGTGAAAAAGCTTCACCGCAAGTTGACATATCTCGTCACCACAAATTGACATATTTACAAAATTCTTGAACAAACAAGGTAATCCTTTTACTTGACCACCTGTGATTCTCTAAACAACACTATACCAGGTTTTGTTTTATATGCGAGGACAACGGATTACGCTTAAGTATGATACTTTTGGATCAAGTATTTCTTCATCCTCATCTTAGGGGTGTTAAGGAACTTTATGTTCATCTAGCGATTGGACAACCATATGTATATGAACGACAAGCTTTGTTCATCTATAACCTCTAATAAAGCAAGGTTCTTTGCCATTTGTCATTCTCTTATCGTATTTTTTTGGCACTTGTCATTCTTCTAAACATGCACATATCAATTTTTCTTCAAAAGAGTATTATAGTAATTTAAATATCAAACAAGTTTCTCTCTCTTATTAAAAATGAATTATATTAATTGCTATATTTATCTCTCTTATTAAAATCAAACTATCTTTTTTCAAAATAGATTTTATTAAGGAAATTGAAAATTACATCTTTTAATTAAAATCTAAATAATAAAAACTAAAATTTTATATAATATGAAATTTTCTAACACACTAAACCTTTTTAAACAAAATATTTTAAATCATTTTGTTTTTAAAAAAGGTTATAAACAAGTGAATTTTTTTAAAAAAACTTACTTACTGAAACAACAAGAATCATTACAAACCAGCATTTTTAAAAAACATGACTTTCATAAAAAAATATTTAAAAAAAACTTAAAACGAATGTTTAAATATGAAACTTTTTAGATAAGATAGTTAAAATTAGTATAATTGTTTTATTTCTTGAACTATTACGTATACATAACTATAATTATATTTTATATTAAAATATTATACTGTAACTCTTCGTGTTTATTACTAAGTATAATCCGTTTAATTAATGGTTTTTATCCTATCTGTCTATCTATAAAAAAAAAACTAAAATAAGCATGAAACAATTGTAAGACTCATTATTCTTATTTTCTCATTTCTCAATGTTGTTAATAATAATACCGAATACTAATAATATTACTCCTACCATATTCAAATAAAAAATGTATAATTTAATAAATTAAAAACCTGTTTTTTTATTAAAAACACACTTTTTAAAAACAAAAATTTTATAAAATACAGAATACAACGAACTTTTTTTTATCATTTTTTTTAAAATAAAATATTTAAAAATCACAATTTAAAAAAAAAAGTTTAAAAAAATACATGATTGTTTATTTACTTAAAATAATTATTTGTACATAATTATAAACATATTTTATCTTCAATCATGATCTTATAATTCATAATTTTTTAGTACTAATTATTTAATATTTCATTATTCAATCCGTGTAATACATGGGCTCTAACCTAGTATTGAAATATACTACTGTGAATCCTAGGATCGTTCAGGAATTATCAGAATTGATTTGAACAAATATTGATCGCGGAATTATCAATACTTGGTGTTTAATCTATTAATAATAATAAAATCAATCAATCAAACAAATAAAATAAGAATAATCAAACCGAGAGAACTCAAGAACGTTGATTGAATGCTTTCTTGTTGCTATTGAGGTTGCTGATCTTGAATACAATGATTCAAATAATGATCACTAATGATTCTAATGATTCTCAATTATTGTTATGTATTACATCTGTTGTTGATCTCGTATCTATTTATAGAGATCTAATGTTGTTATATTGCTAGCTATTTTGTTGCTATAATTAAGCTAATCATCATTATCCGAATCTTCGCCATGTTTATCGGCTTAGGAATTCGTGATTTACAATGATTCTACTGATGATAAAATTTGTTGATATGACGTGGAATATCCGCTTGAATAAAACGTCTTCAATCGTCATTAATGTTGTTGTTGTTCTACCACGTTGACTTGTTGACTTGATGTTGACTTCTGAGTTAATTGGCCTTTCGCTGGAATTTACTCTTCTGCAGGTAGTTTGTCTTCCGCAGCAACTGTTGTACTGTACTTGTTCTTGTGCTTCCGCAGGAGTTCTTGTCTTCCGCAGCCTTCCCTACAGCAGCTTCACTTCTTTTCTTGTTCGGCTGAAGTTGTTCTTCCGTATGAGATCTACGGATGTACATTCTTCAGTTATGTTCCTGAGAACATCTACGGAAGAACACTTTATTCATCCGCAGTTGTTCCAACACAGTCAATTTTTCAAATTGACACAGTTTAATGTTTTCTGCACATTCACACATACATTCTGAAATATATTATATAATAGATGAATATATTAAATGAAGTGCAAAATAAATTTATTTAGTTCATAAACACAATTATAATCAAATATATTCATTTTATATCATTAAGAACAATAATTACAATTATGATTACAAGAGTGATATATATCATCTAAACCTATACAAGAGATCTATCCCTAACAGTACTCCCCCTTAGGTTTAGACTCTAGTAATCATTGGTTTAGCACTCTAAGTTCATTCACTCTTGCCAAAATTCTTGATTTGAAGTAGTCAGCAGCAGCTTTTTATCTTCATATTTAAAACTGATCTGCCTTCGGCTCATTCTCTTCAAAGTTTTGTATTTCAAGCCCAGGATATCTTCTTCAGTGGTGAGTGTTGCAACAACACTATTATTGCACACCACTTCCAAGTCATCATGTTATGAAATTCTTAGTTCAGTGATTTGCTTGATTTCTGATCCTATTAGCTGGCCTGCTTCATACTTCCTTCGTTTACTTGCATTGGCATGCAGTTTGTCTATGACTTGAATTAGATGAACGTATAAGCATAAGTCATTTTGTGCAGTTTGATCTTGCAGCCTTGGGAAGTGCTTGTCATAGAGGTATGATGTATAACTTGGGTGCAGGATTTTGATTTCCAAAGGGTCAAATAATCGTATACTTTGTCCCTTTTCTGTGGATCATTCCTCTGTAGCACTAATTCTTTTGTTTTCTCAACATATCCCCATTCTGTGATTGGGCATGTAAACTAATTTCCTTCAATCACTTTGACTGATGCATTAGCTGAGTCTTCAGCACCAATCCTTTTCAAAAATTCTTTATCAACCAATTGAGACTTGGGCTGAGACTTCCTTAATTTTCTCTTTATATGCTCTGCATCCATCAGTCTAGCTTCCCTGAGAACATCTCCCTTAAACTTGTGACTCAGTTTGGTCACAAGTCCGGAGAAGTCTCTTCCTCTTGGACTTATGGGATAATTGGTGATGGGAATGGTTTGTAAAGTATGAAGGTCATCATCTGGCAGGGCTAGTAGAGTTTCTACTTTGTGAAAGTATTGCACCATGCCAGATGCCCTCTTGATGAGTACGCAATCCCATTCCCCATCATATTTCCATCCTATGATCTTCTGTTCTCCAGCTGCTCTTGGAAGTGTCATTTGATCAAATAGCTGAATTAGACTTGTTTTCTTCTCAGTTATTTTCCTCACAGCGGTTCCCAGAGGCCACACCTTATGAGGAACTAAATCCCTTGGCTCTTTAATCATCTTATCCTTTCCTATATGCATATCTTTGGCTTTTACTATTATGGGTTCAGCAGGAGTTTGAGTTTGTTGATAGGCAGGACTGGGAGCTCCGGATCTAAATTTTACTCCTGTGTCTAGCTCTACTTTCATGACATGATCCATCATTGCTCTGAGTTCATCAACTGATCTTCCCTTTAGCTCATGGGGTTGGTAGTTATGGCTTTGTAACCAGCATGTCATGTTATATCTTGTAAGCTTGGTTGTATCACAGTGGCCCAAATCCTTCCTAATCTTCTCCATTGCTTTGTACTTGGAGAATGTTTCATAATTGCAGTTGGGAATCATCATTCTTACGACATCAAACTCCTTTACTGTCTGAATCAGCTCTGACAGGTTCATCCTTTCTACCAAGTCAAAAGTGAATCCTCTGTTGATTAGCTCCATGAACATGGTAGATTGGGTCTTTCTTCAAGAATGTCTTTGGCTGTCAGCAGTTCTTCACTTTTCTCTTCCTTCTTTTCTCAGCACTTTCTACCTTAGGTACTGACTGCTCTGGTGAAGCTGTTTTTGCTCTTTTTGACGATTCACCAGCAACACCAGTTGCTTTTCCAATATATTTTCTCTTTCTGGTGTAAGTGATTATCTCTGAATCACTTTTGTTCTTTTCAGCTTTACTCAATTTCCTCTTCAACTTCTCAATCTCATGATCTTTCTGTTTCAGAAGTTCTACTTGTTCAGTCACAAGCTCATGAAGAGCATCAATTACTTCATTGTTCATCCTAGCATCTTCTCTTAATCTTGTCAATCTTCTTTCCAGGCTACTAATGGTCTCATCTTTCTCATTCAGCTCCTTTCTCAGCCTTCTCAACTTTTCCATCTTCTTGTTTCCCTTTAGTACAAGATTGTTGTACTGAGCTACCAAGTAGCGTTTGCTTACATTGATCTCCTCCTCCTTCAGATCATCCTTTTTGTAAGCAGTCATTTCAACATAATCACCCTCTTCTTTATCTTTCTCTTCTTCCTCACCACTACAGATTTCTTC